>OU015768.1:22753501-22773613 GCA_907173295.1 Fagus sylvatica
CCAAGCCAGGTCTGATTACCCAATTGCGATTCGACTAAGTGTCAAATCCCAATTTGTCCCTGATCGTTTGGATGAATTTCCAAGCCAGGTCTGATTACCCAATTGCGATTCGACTAAGTGTCAAATCCCAATTTGTCCCTGATCGTTTGGATGAATTTCCAAGCCAGGTCTGATTACCCAATTGCGATTCGACTAAGTGTCAAATCCCAATTTGTCCCTGATCGTTTGGATGAATTTCCAAGCCAGGTCTGATTACCCAATTGCGATTCGACTAAGTGTCAAATCCCAATTTGTCCCTGATCGTTTGGATGAATTTCCAAGCCAGGTCTGATTACCCAATTGCGATTCGACTAAGTGTCAAATCCCAATTTGTCCCTGATCGTTTGGAATTTCCAAGCCAGGTCTGATTACCCAATTGCGATTCGACTAAGTGTCAAATCCCAATTTGTCCCTGATCGTTTGGATGAATTTCCAAGCCAGGTCTGATTACCCAATTGCGATTCGACTAAGTGTCAAATCCCAATTTGTCCCTGATCGTTTGGATGAATTTCCAAGCCAGGTCTGATTACCCAATTGCGATTCGACTAAGTGTCAAATCCCAATTTGTCCCTGATCGTTTGGATGAATTTCCAAGCCAGGTCTGATTACCCAATTGCGATTCGACTAAGTGTCAAATCCCAATTTGTCCCTGATCGTTTGGATGAATTTCCAAGCCAGGTCTGATTACCCAATTGCGATTCGACTAAGTGTCAAATCCCAATTTGTCCCTGATCGTTTGGATGAATTTCCCAAGCCAGGTCTGATTACCCATTGCGATTGCGATTCGACTAAGTGTCAAATCCCAATTTGTCCCTGATCGTTTGGATGAATTTCCCAAGCCAGGTCTGATTACCCAATTGCGATTCGACTAAGTGTCAAATCCCAATTTGTCCCTGATCGTTTGGATGAATTTCCAAGCCAGGTCTGATTACCCAATTGCGATTCGACTAAGTGTCAAATCCCAATTTGTCCCTGATCGTTTGGATGAATTTCCAAGCCAGGTCTGATTACCCAATTGCGATTCGACTAAGTGTCAAATCCCAATTTGTCCCTGATCGTTTGGATGAATTTCCAAGCCAGGTCTGATTACCCAATTGCGATTCGACTAAGTGTCAAATCCCAATTTGTCCCTGATCGTTTGGATGAATTTCCCAAGCCAGGTCTGATTACCCAATTGCGATTCGACTAAGTGTCAAATCCCAATTTGTCCCTGATCGTTTGGATGAATTTCCAAGCCAGGTCTGATTACCCAATTGCGATTCGACTAAGTGTCAAATCCCAATTTGTCCCTGATCGTTTGGATGAATTTCCAAGCCAGGTCTGATTACCCAATTGCGATTCGACTAAGTGTCAAATCCCAATTTGTCCCTGATCGTTTGGATGAATTTCCAAGCCAGGTCTGATTACCCAATTGCGATTCGACTAAGTGTCAAATCCCAATTTGTCCCTGATCGTTTGGATGAATTTCCAAGCCAGGTCTGATTACCCAATTGCGATTCGACTAAGTGTCAAATCCCAATTTGTCCCTGATCGTTTGGATGAATTTCCAAGCCAGGTCTGATTACCCAATTGCGATTCGACTAAGTGTCAAATCCCAATTTGTCCCTGATCGTTTGGATGAATTTCCAAGCCAGGTCTGATTACCCAATTGCGATTCGACTAAGTGTCAAATCCCAATTTGTCCCTGATCGTTTGGATGAATTTCCAAGCCAGGTCTGATTACCCAATTGCGATTCGACTAAGTGTCAAATCCCAATTTGTCCCTGATCGTTTGGATGAATTTCCAAGCCAGGTCTGATTACCCAATTGCGATTCGACTAAGTGTCAAATCCCAATTTGTCCCTGATCGTTTGGATGAATTTCCAAGCCAGGTCTGATTACCCAATTGCGATTCGACTAAGTGTCAAATCCCAATTTGTCCCTGATCGTTTGGATGAATTTCCAAGCCAGGTCTGATTACCCAATTGCGATTCGACTAAGTGTCAAATCCCAATTTGTCCCTGATCGTTTGGATGAATTTCCAAGCCAGGTCTGATTACCCAATTGCGATTCGACTAAGTGTCAAATCCCAATTTGTCCCTGATCGTTTGGATGAATTTCCAAGCCAGGTCTGATTACCCAATTGCGATTCGACTAAGTGTCAAATCCCAATTTGTCCCTGATCGTTTGGATGAATTTCCAAGCCAGGTCTGATTACCCAATTGCGATTCGACTAAGTGTCAAATCCCAATTTGTCCCTGATCGTTTGGATGAATTTCCAAGCCAGGTCTGATTACCCAATTGCGATTCGACTAAGTGTCAAATCCCAATTTGTCCCTGATCGTTTGGATGAATTTCCAAGCCAGGTCTGATTACCCAATTGCGATTCGACTAAGTGTCAAATCCCAATTTGTCCCTGATCGTTTGGATGAATTTCCAAGCCAGGTCTGATTACCCAATTGCGATTCGACTAAGTGTCAAATCCCAATTTGTCCCTGATCGTTTGGATGAATTTCCAAGCCAGGTCTGATTACCCAATTGCGATTCGACTAAGTGTCAAATCCCAATTTGTCCCTGATCGTTTGGATGAATTTCCAAGCCAGGTCTGATTACCCAATTGCGATTCGACTAAGTGTCAAATCCCAATTTGTCCCTGATCGTTTGGATGAATTTCCAAGCCAGGTCTGATTACCCAATTGCGATTCGACTAAGTGTCAAATCCCAATTTGTCCCTGATCGTTTGGATGAATTTCCCAAGCCAGGTCTGATTACCCAATTGCGATTCGACTAAGTGTCAAATCCCAATTTGTCCCTGATCGTTTGGATGAATTTCCAAGCCAGGTCTGATTACCCAATTGCGATTCGACTAAGTGTCAAATCCCAATTTGTCCCTGATCGTTTGGATGAATTTCCAAGCCAGGTCTGATTACCCAATTGCGATTCGACTAAGTGTCAAATCCCAATTTGTCCCTGATCGTTTGGATGAATTTCCAAGCCAGGTCTGATTACCCAATTGCGATTCGACTAAGTGTCAAATCCCAATTTGTCCCTGATCGTTTGGATGAATTTCCAAGCCAGGTCTGATTACCCAATTGCGATTCGACTAAGTGTCAAATCCCAATTTGTCCCTGATCGTTTGGATGAATTTCCAAGCCAGGTCTGATTACCCAATTGCGATTCGACTAAGTGTCAAATCCCAATTTGTCCCTGATCGTTTGGATGAATTTCCAAGCCAGGTCTGATTACCCAATTGCGATTCGACTAAGTGTCAAATCCCAATTTGTCCCTGATCGTTTGGATGAATTTCCAAGCCAGGTCTGATTACCCAATTGCGATTCGACTAAGTGTCAAATCCCAATTTGTCCCTGATCGTTTGGATGAATTTCCAAGCCAGGTCTGATTACCCAATTGCGATTCGACTAAGTGTCAAATCCCAATTTGTCCCTGATCGTTTGGATGAATTTCCAAGCCAGGTCTGATTACCCAATTGCGATTCGACTAAGTGTCAAATCCCAATTTGTCCCTGATCGTTTGGATGAATTTCCAAGCCAGGTCTGATTACCCAATTGCGATTCGACTAAGTGTCAAATCCCAATTTGTCCCTGATCGTTTGGATGAAATTTCCAAGCCAGGTCTGATTACCCAATTGCGATTCGACTAAGTGTCAAATCCCAATTTGTCCCTGATCGTTTGGATGAATTTCCAAGCCAGGTCTGATTACCCAATTGCGATTCGACTAAGTGTCAAATCCCAATTTGTCCCTGATCGTTTGGATGAATTTCCAAGCCAGGTCTGATTACCCAATTGCGATTCGACTAAGTGTCAAATCCCAATTTGTCCCTGATCGTTTGGATGAATTTCCAAGCCAGGTCTGATTACCCAATTGCGATTCGACTAAGTGTCAAATCCCAATTTGTCCCTGATCGTTTGGATGAATTTCCAAGCCAGGTCTGATTACCCAATTGCGATTCGACTAAGTGTCAAATCCCAATTTGTCCCTGATCGTTTGGATGAATTTCCAAGCCAGGTCTGATTACCCAATTGCGATTCGACTAAGTGTCAAATCCCAATTTGTCCCTGATCGTTTGGATGAATTTCCAAGCCAGGTCTGATTACCCAATTGCGATTCGACTAAGTGTCAAATCCCAATTTGTCCCTGATCGTTTGGATGAATTTCCAAGCCAGGTCTGATTACCCAATTGCGATTCGACTAAGTGTCAAATCCCAATTTGTCCCTGATCGTTTGGATGAATTTCCAAGCCAGGTCTGATTACCCAATTGCGATTCGACTAAGTGTCAAATCCCAATTTGTCCCTGATCGTTTGGATGAATTTCCAAGCCAGGTCTGATTACCCAATTGCGATTCGACTAAGTGTCAAATCCCAATTTGTCCCTGATCGTTTGGATGAATTTCCAAGCCAGGTCTGATTACCCAATTGCGATTCGACTAAGTGTCAAATCCCAATTTGTCCCTGATCGTTTGGATGAATTTCCAAGCCAGGTCTGATTACCCAATTGCGATTCGACTAAGTGTCAAATCCCAATTTGTCCCTGATCGTTTGGATGAATTTCCAAGCCAGGTCTGATTACCCAATTGCGATTCGACTAAGTGTCAAATCCCAATTTGTCCCTGATCGTTTGGATGAATTTCCAAGCCAGGTCTGATTACCCAATTGCGATTCGACTAAGTGTCAAATCCCAATTTGTCCCTGATCGTTTGGATGAATTTCCAAGCCAGGTCTGATTACCCAATTGCGATTCGACTAAGTGTCAAATCCCAATTTGTCCCTGATCGTTTGGATGAATTTCCAAGCCAGGTCTGATTACCCAATTGCGATTCGACTAAGTGTCAAATCCCAATTTGTCCCTGATCGTTTGGATGAATTTCCAAGCCAGGTCTGATTACCCAATTGCGATTCGACTAAGTGTCAAATCCCAATTTGTCCCTGATCGTTTGGATGAATTTCCAAGCCAGGTCTGATTACCCAATTGCGATTCGACTAAGTGTCAAATCCCAATTTGTCCCTGATCGTTTGGATGAATTTCCAAGCCAGGTCTGATTACCCAATTGCGATTCGACTAAGTGTCAAATCCCAATTTGTCCCTGATCGTTTGGATGAATTTCCAAGCCAGGTCTGATTACCCAATTGCGATTCGACTAAGTGTCAAATCCCAATTTGTCCCTGATCGTTTGGATGAATTTCCAAGCCAGGTCTGATTACCCAATTGCGATTCGACTAAGTGTCAAATCCCAATTTGTCCCTGATCGTTTGGATGAATTTCCAAGCCAGGTCTGATTACCCAATTGCGATTCGACTAAGTGTCAAATCCCAATTTGTCCCTGATCGTTTGGATGAATTTCCCAAGCCAGGTCTGATTACCCAATTGCGATTCGACTAAGTGTCAAATCCCAATTTGTCCCTGATCGTTTGGATGAATTTCCAAGCCAGGTCTGATTACCCAATTGCGATTCGACTAAGTGTCAAATCCCAATTTGTCCCTGATCGTTTGGATGAATTTCCAAGCCAGGTCTGATTACCCAATTGCGATTCGACTAAGTGTCAAATCCCAATTTGTCCCTGATCGTTTGGATGAATTTCCAAGCCAGGTCTGATTACCCAATTGCGATTCGACTAAGTGTCAAATCCCAATTTGTCCCTGATCGTTTGGATGAATTTCCAAGCCAGGTCTGATTACCCAATTGCGATTCGACTAAGTGTCAAATCCCAATTTGTCCCTGATCGTTTGGATGAATTTCCAAGCCAGGTCTGATTACCCAATTGCGATTCGACTAAGTGTCAAATCCCAATTTGTCCCTGATCGTTTGGATGAATTTCCAAGCCAGGTCTGATTACCCAATTGCGATTCGACTAAGTGTCAAATCCCAATTTGTCCCTGATCGTTTGGATGAATTTCCCAAGCCAGGTCTGATTACCCAATTGCGATTCGACTAAGTGTCAAATCCCAATTTGTCCCTGATCGTTTGGATGAATTTCCAAGCCAGGTCTGATTACCCAATTGCGATTCGACTAAGTGTCAAATCCCAATTTGTCCCTGATCGTTTGGATGAATTTCCAAGCCAGGTCTGATTACCCAATTGCGATTCGACTAAGTGTCAAATCCCAATTTGTCCCTGATCGTTTGGATGAATTTCCAAGCCAGGTCTGATTACCCAATTGCGATTCGACTAAGTGTCAAATCCCAATTTGTCCCTGATCGTTTGGATGAATTTCCAAGCCAGGTCTGATTACCCAATTGCGATTCGACTAAGTGTCAAATCCCAATTTGTCCCTGATCGTTTGGATGAATTTCCAAGCCAGGTCTGATTACCCAATTGCGATTCGACTAAGTGTCAAATCCCAATTTGTCCCTGATCGTTTGGATGAATTTCCAAGCCAGGTCTGATTACCCAATTGCGATTCGACTAAGTGTCAAATCCCAATTTGTCCCTGATCGTTTGGATGAATTTCCAAGCCAGGTCTGATTACCCAATTGCGATTCGACTAAGTGTCAAATCCCAATTTGTCCCTGATCGTTTGGATGAATTTCCAAGCCAGGTCTGATTACCCAATTGCGATTCGACTAAGTGTCAAATCCCAATTTGTCCCTGATCGTTTGGATGAATTTCCAAGCCAGGTCTGATTACCCAATTGCGATTCGACTAAGTGTCAAATCCCAATTTGTCCCTGATCGTTTGGATGAATTTCCAAGCCAGGTCTGATTACCCAATTGCGATTCGACTAAGTGTCAAATCCCAATTTGTCCCTGATCGTTTGGATGAATTTCCAAGCCAGGTCTGATTACCCAATTGCGATTCGACTAAGTGTCAAATCCCAATTTGTCCCTGATCGTTTGGATGAATTTCCAAGCCAGGTCTGATTACCCAATTGCGATTCGACTAAGTGTCAAATCCCAATTTGTCCCTGATCGTTTGGATGAATTTCCAAGCCAGGTCTGATTACCCAATTGCGATTCGACTAAGTGTCAAATCCCAATTTGTCCCTGATCGTTTGGATGAATTTCCAAGCCAGGTCTGATTACCCAATTGCGATTCGACTAAGTGTCAAATCCCAATTTGTCCCTGATCGTTTGGATGAATTTCCAAGCCAGGTCTGATTACCCAATTGCGATTCGACTAAGTGTCAAATCCCAATTTGTCCCTGATCGTTTGGATGAATTTCCAAGCCAGGTCTGATTACCCAATTGCGATTCGACTAAGTGTCAAATCCCAATTTGTCCCTGATCGTTTGGATGAATTTCCAAGCCAGGTCTGATTACCCAATTGCGATTCGACTAAGTGTCAAATCCCAATTTGTCCCTGATCGTTTGGATGAATTTCCAAGCCAGGTCTGATTACCCAATTGCGATTCGACTAAGTGTCAAATCCCAATTTGTCCCTGATCGTTTGGATGAATTTCCAAGCCAGGTCTGATTACCCAATTGCGATTCGACTAAGTGTCAAATCCCAATTTGTCCCTGATCGTTTGGATGAATTTCCAAGCCAGGTCTGATTACCCAATTGCGATTCGACTAAGTGTCAAATCCCAATTTGTCCCTGATCGTTTGGATGAATTTCCAAGCCAGGTCTGATTACCCAATTGCGATTCGACTAAGTGTCAAATCCCAATTTGTCCCTGATCGTTTGGATGAATTTCCAAGCCAGGTCTGATTACCCAATTGCGATTCGACTAAGTGTCAAATCCCAATTTGTCCCTGATCGTTTGGATGAATTTCCAAGCCAGGTCTGATTACCCAATTGCGATTCGACTAAGTGTCAAATCCCAATTTGTCCCTGATCGTTTGGATGAATTTCCAAGCCAGGTCTGATTACCCAATTGCGATTCGACTAAGTGTCAAATCCCAATTTGTCCCTGATCGTTTGGATGAATTTCCAAGCCAGGTCTGATTACCCAATTGCGATTCGACTAAGTGTCAAATCCCAATTTGTCCCTGATCGTTTGGATGAATTTCCCAAGCCAGGTCTGATTACCCAATTGCGATTCGACTAAGTGTCAAATCCCAATTTGTCCCTGATCGTTTGGATGAATTTCCAAGCCAGGTCTGATTACCCAATTGCGATTCGACTAAGTGTCAAATCCCAATTTGTCCCTGATCGTTTGGATGAATTTCCAAGCCAGGTCTGATTACCCAATTGCGATTCGACTAAGTGTCAAATCCCAATTTGTCCCTGATCGTTTGGATGAATTTCCCAAGCCAGGTCTGATTACCCAATTGCGATTCGACTAAGTGTCAAATCCCAATTTGTCCCTGATCGTTTGGATGAATTTCCAAGCCAGGTCTGATTACCCAATTGCGATTCGACTAAGTGTCAAATCCCAATTTGTCCCTGATCGTTTGGATGAATTTCCAAGCCAGGTCTGATTACCCAATTGCGATTCGACTAAGTGTCAAATCCCAATTTGTCCCTGATCGTTTGGATGAATTTCCAAGCCAGGTCTGATTACCCAATTGCGATTCGACTAAGTGTCAAATCCCAATTTGTCCCTGATCGTTTGGATGAATTTCCCAAGCCAGGTCTGATTACCCAATTGCGATTCGACTAAGTGTCAAATCCCAATTTGTCCCTGATCGTTTGGATGAATTTCCAAGCCAGGTCTGATTACCCAATTGCGATTCGACTAAGTGTCAAATCCCAATTTGTCCCTGATCGTTTGGATGAATTTCCAAGCCAGGTCTGATTACCCAATTGCGATTCGACTAAGTGTCAAATCCCAATTTGTCCCTGATCGTTTGGATGAATTTCCAAGCCAGGTCTGATTACCCAATTGCGATTCGACTAAGTGTCAAATCCCAATTTGTCCCTGATCGTTTGGATGAATTTCCAAGCCAGGTCTGATTACCCAATTGCGATTCGACTAAGTGTCAAATCCCAATTTGTCCCTGATCGTTTGGATGAATTTCCAAGCCAGGTCTGATTACCCAATTGCGATTCGACTAAGTGTCAAATCCCAATTTGTCCCTGATCGTTTGGATGAATTTCCAAGCCAGGTCTGATTACCCAATTGCGATTCGACTAAGTGTCAAATCCCAATTTGTCCCTGATCGTTTGGATGAATTTCCAAGCCAGGTCTGATTACCCAATTGCGATTCGACTAAGTGTCAAATCCCAATTTGTCCCTGATCGTTTGGATGAATTTCCAAGCCAGGTCTGATTACCCAATTGCGATTCGACTAAGTGTCAAATCCCAATTTGTCCCTGATCGTTTGGATGAATTTCCAAGCCAGGTCTGATTACCCAATTGCGATTCGACTAAGTGTCAAATCCCAATTTGTCCCTGATCGTTTGGATGAATTTCCAAGCCAGGTCTGATTACCCAATTGCGATTCGACTAAGTGTCAAATCCCAATTTGTCCCTGATCGTTTGGATGAATTCCCCAAGCCAGGTCTGATTACCCAATTGCGATTCGACTAAGTGTCAAATCCCAATTTGTCCCTGATCGTTTGGATGAATTTCCAAGCCAGGTCTGATTACCCAATTGCGATTCGACTAAGTGTCAAATCCCAATTTGTCCCTGATCGTTTGGATGAATTTCCAAGCCAGGTCTGATTACCCAATTGCGATTCGACTAAGTGTCAAATCCCAATTTGTCCCTGATCGTTTGGATGAATTTCCAAGCCAGGTCTGATTACCCAATTGCGATTCGACTAAGTGTCAAATCCCAATTTGTCCCTGATCGTTTGGATGAATTTCCCAAGCCAGGTCTGATTACCCAATTGCGATTCGACTAAGTGTCAAATCCCAATTTGTCCCTGATCGTTTGGATGAATTTCCAAGCCAGGTCTGATTACCCAATTGCGATTCGACTAAGTGTCAAATCCCAATTTGTCCCTGATCGTTTGGATGAATTTCCAAGCCAGGTCTGATTACCCAATTGCGATTCGACTAAGTGTCAAATCCCAATTTGTCCCTGATCGTTTGGATGAATTTCCCAAGCCAGGTCTGATTACCCAATTGCGATTCGACTAAGTGTCAAATCCCAATTTGTCCCTGATCGTTTGGATGAATTTCCAAGCCAGGTCTGATTACCCAATTGCGATTCGACTAAGTGTCAAATCCCAATTTGTCCCTGATCGTTTGGATTAAATTCCCAAGCCAGGTCTGATTACCCAATTGCGATTCGACTAAGTGTCAAATCCCAATTTGTCCCTGATCGTTTGGATGAATTTCCAAGCCAGGTCTGATTACCCAATTGCGATTCGACTAAGTGTCAAATCCCAATTTGTCCCTGATCGTTTGGATGAATTTCCAAGCCAGGTCTGATTACCCAATTGCGATTCGACTAAGTGTCAAATCCCAATTTGTCCCTGATCGTTTGGATGAATTTCCAAGCCAGGTCTGATTACCCAATTGCGATTCGACTAAGTGTCAAATCCCAATTTGTCCCTGATCGTTTGGATGAATTTCCAAGCCAGGTCTGATTACCCAATTGCGATTCGACTAAGTGTCAAATCCCAATTTGTCCCTGATCGTTTGGATGAATTTCCAAGCCAGGTCTGATTACCCAATTGCGATTCGACTAAGTGTCAAATCCCAATTTGTCCCTGATCGTTTGGATGAATTTCCAAGCCAGGTCTGATTACCCAATTGCGATTCGACTAAGTGTCAAATCCCAATTTGTCCCTGATCGTTTGGATGAATTTCCAAGCCAGGTCTGATTACCCAATTGCGATTCGACTAAGTGTCAAATCCCAATTTGTCCCTGATCGTTTGGATGAATTTCCAAGCCAGGTCTGATTACCCAATTGCGATTCGACTAAGTGTCAAATCCCAATTTGTCCCTGATCGTTTGGATGAATTTCCAAGCCAGGTCTGATTACCCAATTGCGATTCGACTAAGTGTCAAATCCCAATTTGTCCCTGATCGTTTGGATGAATTTCCCAAGCCAGGTCTGATTACCCAATTGCGATTCGACTAAGTGTCAAATCCCAATTTGTCCCTGATCGTTTGGATGAATTTCCAAGCCAGGTCTGATTACCCAATTGCGATTCGACTAAGTGTCAAATCCCAATTTGTCCCTGATCGTTTGGATGAATTTCCAAGCCAGGTCTGATTACCCAATTGCGATTCGACTAAGTGTCAAATCCCAATTTGTCCCTGATCGTTTGGATGAATTTCCAAGCCAGGTCTGATTACCCAATTGCGATTCGACTAAGTGTCAAATCCCAATTTGTCCCTGATCGTTTGGATAAATTCCCAAGCCAGGTCTGATTACCCAATTGCGATTCGACTAAGTGTCAAATCCCAATTTGTCCCTGATCGTTTGGATGAATTTCCAAGCCAGGTCTGATTACCCAATTGCGATTCGACTAAGTGTCAAATCCCAATTTGTCCCTGATCGTTTGGATGAATTTCCAAGCCAGGTCTGATTACCCAATTGCGATTCGACTAAGTGTCAAATCCCAATTTGTCCCTGATCGTTTGGATGAATTTCCCAAGCCAGGTCTGATTACCCAATTGCGATTCGACTAAGTGTCAAATCCCAATTTGTCCCTGATCGTTTGGATGAATTTCCAAGCCAGGTCTGATTACCCAATTGCGATTCGACTAAGTGTCAAATCCCAATTTGTCCCTGATCGTTTGGATGAATTTCCAAGCCAGGTCTGATTACCCAATTGCGATTCGACTAAGTGTCAAATCCCAATTTGTCCCTGATCGTTTGGATGAATTTCCAAGCCAGGTCTGATTACCCAATTGCGATTCGACTAAGTGTCAAATCCCAATTTGTCCCTGATCGTTTGGATGAATTTCCAAGCCAGGTCTGATTACCCAATTGCGATTCGACTAAGTGTCAAATCCCAATTTGTCCCTGATCGTTTGGATGAATTTCCCAAGCCAGGTCTGATTACCCAATTGCGATTCGACTAAGTGTCAAATCCCAATTTGTCCCTGATCGTTTGGATGAATTTCCAAGCCAGGTCTGATTACCCAATTGCGATTCGACTAAGTGTCAAATCCCAATTTGTCCCTGATCGTTTGGATGAATTTCCAAGCCAGGTCTGATTACCCAATTGCGATTCGACTAAGTGTCAAATCCCAATTTGTCCCTGATCGTTTGGATGAATTTCCAAGCCAGGTCTGATTACCCAATTGCGATTCGACTAAGTGTCAAATCCCAATTTGTCCCTGATCGTTTGGATGAATTTCCAAGCCAGGTCTGATTACCCAATTGCGATTCGACTAAGTGTCAAATCCCAATTTGTCCCTGATCGTTTGGATGAATTTCCAAGCCAGGTCTGATTACCCAATTGCGATTCGACTAAGTGTCAAATCCCAATTTGTCCCTGATCGTTTGGATGAATTTCCAAGCCAGGTCTGATTACCCAATTGCGATTCGACTAAGTGTCAAATCCCAATTTGTCCCTGATCGTTTGGATGAATTTCCAAGCCAGGTCTGATTACCCAATTGCGATTCGACTAAGTGTCAAATCCCAATTTGTCCCTGATCGTTTGGATGAATTTCCAAGCCAGGTCTGATTACCCAATTGCGATTCGACTAAGTGTCAAATCCCAATTTGTCCCTGATCGTTTGGATGAATTTCCCAAGCCAGGTCTGATTACCCAATTGCGATTCGACTAAGTGTCAAATCCCAATTTGTCCCTGATCGTTTGGATGAATTTCCAAGCCAGGTCTGATTACCCAATTGCGATTCGACTAAGTGTCAAATCCCAATTTGTCCCTGATCGTTTGGATGAATTTCCAAGCCAGGTCTGATTACCCAATTGCGATTCGACTAAGTGTCAAATCCCAATTTGTCCCTGATCGTTTGGATGAATTCCCAAGCCAGGTCTGATTACCCAATTGCGATTCGACTAAGTGTCAAATCCCAATTTGTCCCTGATCGTTTGGATGAATTTCCAAGCCAGGTCTGATTACCCAATTGCGATTCGACTAAGTGTCAAATCCCAATTTGTCCCTGATCGTTTGGATGAATTTCCAAGCCAGGTCTGATTACCCAATTGCGATTCGACTAAGTGTCAAATCCCAATTTGTCCCTGATCGTTTGGATGAATTTCCAAGCCAGGTCTGATTACCCAATTGCGATTCGACTAAGTGTCAAATCCCAATTTGTCCCTGATCGTTTGGATGAATTTCCAAGCCAGGTCTGATTACCCAATTGCGATTCGACTAAGTGTCAAATCCCAATTTGTCCCTGATCGTTTGGATGAATTTCCAAGCCAGGTCTGATTACCCAATTGCGATTCGACTAAGTGTCAAATCCCAATTTGTCCCTGATCGTTTGGATGAATTTCCAAGCCAGGTCTGATTACCCAATTGCGATTCGACTAAGTGTCAAATCCCAATTTGTCCCTGATCGTTTGGATGAATTTCCAAGCCAGGTCTGATTACCCAATTGCGATTCGACTAAGTGTCAAATCCCAATTTGTCCCTGATCGTTTGGATGAATTTCCAAGCCAGGTCTGATTACCCAATTGCGATTCGACTAAGTGTCAAATCCCAATTTGTCCCTGATCGTTTGGATGAATTTCCCAAGCCAGGTCTGATTACCCAATTGCGATTCGACTAAGTGTCAAATCCCAATTTGTCCCTGATCGTTTGGATGAATTTCCCAAGCCAGGTCTGATTACCCAATTGCGATTCGACTAAGTGTCAAATCCCAATTTGTCCCTGATCGTTTGGATGAATTTCCCAAGCCAGGTCTGATTACCCAATTGCGATTCGACTAAGTGTCAAATCCCAATTTGTCCCTGATCGTTTGGATGAATTTCCAAGCCAGGTCTGATTACCCAATTGCGATTCGACTAAGTGTCAAATCCCAATTTGTCCCTGATCGTTTGGATGAATTTCCAAGCCAGGTCTGATTACCCAATTGCGATTCGACTAAGTGTCAAATCCCAATTTGTCCCTGATCGTTTGGATGAATTTCCAAGCCAGGTCTGATTACCCAATTGCGATTCGACTAAGTGTCAAATCCCAATTTGTCCCTGATCGTTTGGATGAATTTCCAAGCCAGGTCTGATTACCCAATTGCGATTCGACTAAGTGTCAAATCCCAATTTGTCCCTGATCGTTTGGATGAATTTCCAAGCCAGGTCTGATTACCCAATTGCGATTCGACTAAGTGTCAAATCCCAATTTGTCCCTGATCGTTTGGATGAATTTCCAAGCCAGGTCTGATTACCCAATTGCGATTCGACTAAGTGTCAAATCCCAATTTGTCCCTGATCGTTTGGATGAATTTCCCAAGCCAGGTCTGATTACCCAATTGCGATTCGACTAAGTGTCAAATCCCAATTTGTCCCTGATCGTTTGGATGAATTTCCCAAGCCAGGTCTGATTACCCAATTGCGATTCGACTAAGTGTCAAATCCCAATTTGTCCCTGATCGTTTGGATGAATTTCCCAAGCCAGGTCTGATTACCCAATTGCGATTCGACTAAGTGTCAAATCCCAATTTGTCCCTGATCGTTTGGATGAATTTCCAAGCCAGGTCTGATTACCCAATTGCGATTCGACTAAGTGTCAAATCCCAATTTGTCCCTGATCGTTTGGATGAATTTCCAAGCCAGGTCTGATTACCCAATTGCGATTCGACTAAGTGTCAAATCCCAATTTGTCCCTGATCGTTTGGATGAATTTCCAAGCCAGGTCTGATTACCCAATTGCGATTCGACTAAGTGTCAAATCCCAATTTGTCCCTGATCGTTTGGATGAATTTCCAAGCCAGGTCTGATTACCCAATTGCGATTCGACTAAGTGTCAAATCCCAATTTGTCCCTGATCGTTTGGATGAATTTCCCAAGCCAGGTCTGATTACCCAATTGCGATTCGACTAAGTGTCAAATCCCAATTTGTCCCTGATCGTTTGGATGAATTTCCAAGCCAGGTCTGATTACCCAATTGCGATTCGACTAAGTGTCAAATCCCAATTTGTCCCTGATCGTTTGGATGAATTTCCAAGCCAGGTCTGATTACCCAATTGCGATTCGACTAAGTGTCAAATCCCAATTTGTCCCTGATCGTTTGGATGAATTTCCCAAGCCAGGTCTGATTACCCAATTGCGATTCGACTAAGTGTCAAATCCCAATTTGTCCCTGATCGTTTGGATGAATTTCCCAAGCCAGGTCTGATTACCCAATTGCGATTCGACTAAGTGTCAAATCCCAATTTGTCCCTGATCGTTTGGATGAATTTCCCAAGCCAGGTCTGATTACCCAATTGCGATTCGACTAAGTGTCAAATCCCAATTTGTCCCTGATCGTTTGGATGAATTTCCAAGCCAGGTCTGATTACCCAATTGCGATTCGACTAAGTGTCAAATCCCAATTTGTCCCTGATCGTTTGGATGAATTTCCAAGCCAGGTCTGATTACCCAATTGCGATTCGACTAAGTGTCAAATCCCAATTTGTCCCTGATCGTTTGGATGAATTTCCAAGCCAGGTCTGATTACCCAATTGCGATTCGACTAAGTGTCAAATCCCAATTTGTCCCTGATCGTTTGGACGAATTTCCAAGCCAGGTCTGATTACCCAATTGCGATTCGACTAAGTGTCAAATCCCAATTTGTCCCTGATCGTTTGGATGAATTTCCAAGCCAGGTCTGATTACCCAATTGCGATTCGACTAAGTGTCAAATCCCAATTTGTCCCTGATCGTTTGGATAAATTCCCAAGCCAGGTCTGATTACCCAATTGCGATTCGACTAAGTGTCAAATCCCAATTTGTCCCTGATCGTTTGGATGAATTTCCAAGCCAGGTCTGATTACCCAATTGCGATTCGACTAAGTGTCAAATCCCAATTTGTCCCTGATCGTTTGGATGAATTTCCAAGCCAGGTCTGATTACCCAATTGCGATTCGACTAAGTGTCAAATCCCAATTTGTCCCTGATCGTTTGGATTAATTTCCCAAGCCAGGTCTGATTACCCAATTGCGATTCGACTAAGTGTCAAATCCCAATTTGTCCCTGATCGTTTGGATGAATTTCCAAGCCAGGTCTGATTACCCAATTGCGATTCGACTAAGTGTCAAATCCCAATTTGTCCCTGATCGTTTGGATGAATTTCCCAAGCCAGGTCTGATTACCCAATTGCGATTCGACTAAGTGTCAAATCCCAATTTGTCCCTGATCGTTTGGATGAATTTCCAAGCCAGGTCTGATTACCCAATTGCGATTCGACTAAGTGTCAAATCCCAATTTGTCCCTGATCGTTTGGATGAATTTCCCAAGCCAGGTCTGATTACCCAATTGCGATTCGACTAAGTGTCAAATCCCAATTTGTCCCTGATCGTTTGGATGAATTTCCAAGCCAGGTCTGATTACCCAATTGCGATTCGACTAAGTGTCAAATCCCAATTTGTCCCTGATCGTTTGGATGAATTTCCAAGCCAGGTCTGATTACCCAATTGCGATTCGACTAAGTGTCAAATCCCAATTTGTCCCTGATCGTTTGGATGAATTTCCCAAGCCAGGTCTGATTACCCAATTGCGATTCGACTAAGTGTCAAATCCCAATTTGTCCCTGATCGTTTGGATGAATTTCCCAAGCCAGGTCTGATTACCCAATTGCGATTCGACTAAGTGTCAAATCCCAATTTGTCCCTGATCGTTTGGATGAATTCCCAAGCCAGGTCTGATTACCCAATTGCGATTCGACTAAGTGTCAAATCCCAATTTGTCCCTGATCGTTTGGATGAATTTCCCAAGCCAGGTCTGATTACCCAATTGCGATTCGACTAAGTGTCAAATCCCAATTTGTCCCTGATCGTTTGGATGAATTTCCCAAGCCAGGTCTGATTACCCAATTGCGATTCGACTAAGTGTCAAATCCCAATTTGTCCCTGATCGTTTGGATGAATTTCCCAAGCCAGGTCTGATTACCCAATTGCGATTCGACTAAGTGTCAAATCCCAATTTGTCCCTGATCGTTTGGATGAATTTCCAAGCCAGGTCTGATTACCCAATTGCGATTCGACTAAGTGTCAAATCCCAATTTGTCCCTGATCGTTTGGATGAATTTCCCAAGCCAGGTCTGATTACCCAATTGCGATTCGACTAAGTGTCAAATCCCAATTTGTCCCTGATCGTTTGGATGAATTTCCCAAGCCAGGTCTGATTACCCAATTGCGATTCGACTAAGTGTCAAATCCCAATTTGTCCCTGATCGTTTGGATGAATTTCCAAGCCAGGTCTGATTACCCAATTGCGATTCGACTAAGTGTCAAATCCCAATTTGTCCCTGATCGTTTGGATGAATTCCCAAGCCAGGTCTGATTACCCAATTGCGATTCGACTAAGTGTCAAATCCCAATTTGTCCCTGATCGTTTGGATGAATTTCCAAGCCAGGTCTGATTACCCAATTGCGATTCGACTAAGTGTCAAATCCCAATTTGTCCCTGATCGTTTGGATGAATTTCCCAAGCCAGGTCTGATTACCCAATTGCGATTCGACTAAGTGTCAAATCCCAATTTGTCCCTGATCGTTTGGATGAATTTCCAAGCCAGGTCTGATTACCCAATTGCGATTCGACTAAGTGTCAAATCCCAATTTGTCCCTGATCGTTTGGATGAATTTCCAAGCCAGGTCTGATTACCCAATTGCGATTCGACTAAGTGTCAAATCCCAATTTGTCCCTGATCGTTTGGATGAATTTCCAAGCCAGGTCTGATTACCCAATTGCGATTCGACTAAGTGTCAAATCCCAATTTGTCCCTGATCGTTTGGATGAATTTCCAAGCCAGGTCTGATTACCCAATTGCGATTCGACTAAGTGTCAAATCCCAATTTGTCCCTGATCGTTTGGATGAATTTCCCAAGCCAGGTCTGATTACCCAATTGCGATTCGACTAAGTGTCAAATCCCAATTTGTCCCTGATCGTTTGGATGAATTTCCAAGCCAGGTCTGATTACCCAATTGCGATTCGACTAAGTGTCAAATCCCAATTTGTCCCTGATCGTTTGGATGAATTTCCCAAGCCAGGTCTGATTACCCAATTGCGATTCGACTAAGTGTCAAATCCCAATTTGTCCCTGATCGTTTGGATGAATTTCCCAAGCCAGGTCTGATTACCCAATTGCGATTCGACTAAGTGTCAAATCCCAATTTGTCCCTGATCGTTTGGATGAATTTCCAAGCCAGGTCTGATTACCCAATTGCGATTCGACTAAGTGTCAAATCCCAATTTGTCCCTGATCGTTTGGATGAATTCCCAAGCCAGGTCTGATTACCCAATTGCGATTCGACTAAGTGTCAAATCCCAATTTGTCCCTGATCGTTTGGATGAATTTCCAAGCCAGGTCTGATTACCCAATTGCGATTCGACTAAGTGTCAAATCCCAATTTGTCCCTGATCGTTTGGATGAATTCCCAAGCCAGGTCTGATTACCCAATTGCGATTCGACTAAGTGTCAAATCCCAATTTGTCCCTGATCGTTTGGATGAATTTCCAAGCCAGGTCTGATTACCCAATTGCGATTCGACTAAGTGTCAAATCCCAATTTGTCCCTGATCGTTTGGATGAATTTCCAAGCCAGGTCTGATTACCCAATTGCGATTCGACTAAGTGTCAAATCCCAATTTGTCCCTGATCGTTTGGATGAATTCCCAAGCCAGGTCTGATTACCCAATTGCGATTCGACTAAGTGTCAAATCCCAATTTGTCCCTGATCGTTTGGATGAATTTCCAAGCCAGGTCTGATTACCCAATTGCGATTCGACTAAGTGTCAAATCCCAATTTGTCCCTGATCGTTTGGATGAATTTCCAAGCCAGGTCTGATTACCCAATTGCGATTCGACTAAGTGTCAAATCCCAATTTGTCCCTGATCGTTTGGATGAATTTCCAAGCCAGGTCTGATTACCCAATTGCGATTCGACTAAGTGTCAAATCCCAATTTGTCCCTGATCGTTTGGATGAATTCCCCAAGCCAGGTCTGATTACCCAATTGCGATTCGACTAAGTGTCAAATCCCAATTTGTCCCTGATCGTTTGGATGAATTTCCCAAGCCAGGTCTGATTACCCAATTGCGATTCGACTAAGTGTCAAATCCCAATTTGTCCCTGATCGTTTGGATGAATTCCCAAGCCAGGTCTGATTACCCAATTGCGATTCGACTAAGTGTCAAATCCCAATTTGTCCCTGATCGTTTGGATGAATTTCCAAGCCAGGTCTGATTACCCAATTGCGATTCGACTAAGTGTCAAATCCCAATTTGTCCCTGATCGTTTGGATGAATTTCCAAGCCAGGTCTGATTACCCAATTGCGATTCGACTAAGTGTCAAATCCCAATTTGTCCCTGATCGTTTGGATGAATTTCCAAGCCAGGTCTGATTACCCAATTGCGATTCGACTAAGTGTCAAATCCCAATTTGTCCCTGATCGTTTGGATGAATTTCCAAGCCAGGTCTGATTACCCAATTGCGATTCGACTAAGTGTCAAATCCCAATTTGTCCCTGATCGTTTGGATGAATTCCCAAGCCAGGTCTGATTACCCAATTGCGATTCGACTAAGTGTCAAATCCCAATTTGTCCCTGATCGTTTGGATGAATTCCCAAGCCAGGTCTGATTACCCAATTGCGATTCGACTAAGTGTCAAATCCCAATTTGTCCCTGATCGTTTGGATGAATTTCCAAGCCAGGTCTGATTACCCAATTGCGATTCGACTAAGTGTCAAATCCCAATTTGTCCCTGATCGTTTGGATGAATTCCCAAGCCAGGTCTGATTACCCAATTGCGATTCGACTAAGTGTCAAATCCCAATTTGTCCCTGATCGTTTGGATGAATTCCCAAGCCAGGTCTGATTACCCAATTGCGATTCGACTAAGTGTCAAATCCCAATTTGTCCCTGATCGTTTGGATGAATTCCCCAAGCCAGGTCTGATTACCCAATTGCGATTCGACTAAGTGTCAAATCCCAATTTGTCCCTGATCGTTTGGATGAATTTCCAAGCCAGGTCTGATTACCCAATTGCGATTCGACTAAGTGTCAAATCCCAATTTGTCCCTGATCGTTTGGATGAATTTCCAAGCCAGGTCTGATTACCCAATTGCGATTCGACTAAGTGTCAAATCCCAATTTGTCCCTGATCGTTTGGATGAATT
>OU015768.1:22773713-22798713 GCA_907173295.1 Fagus sylvatica
ACAAGGCCTTTCTCAAGCCCACTTATTCTAAACTAATAAAAATAAATCTTTTAATAAATTGAAAGCCTTGAATAGCAATAGGCCCAAACTTCCCTAAGTCATGTCTTCCACAGCTTGTATCAAATGGATCAAAATTGGTTCTCCTTCTTTCAAACCCACTTTGATTGTTGGGCTCTTGCTAGCTTCATCCCAAGTGGATTGCACCAATCCTTGCATTGCTTCCTTGATCTTCTTGGCTCTTGATCTTGTAATTGGCCCATCTGGAACTTGTAAAGGATCTTTAAGGCTAGGCCCACTTTGGTTCCCATCACGTACTCCTGCAAAAAAGAAACAATAGAACTAGGCAAAGCAAGGTCAAGTTTGTTAGTGTTTAAAAGTGCCTCTTTGTACAAAAGTACAATCATCGGCTGATTTGAAAACATTGCTCGCTTGATCTCACTCACTTTTGCATAGAAATTCTTTTGTTTTCTCTCTGATTTTCTCTCAAGGGCTGAACTTTGATTTTCTTTTTCTCTCTCATTTTTCTCGGCCCCTCTCTGATTTTCACTCTTTTTCTTTTGCTCACTCTCTTTCTTTTGATCACTCTCCTTTTGTAATCTCACTTGATCCTCGTATACTTGCTGCGGTGTCAATGGTACAAGAGTGATTAATCGTTGATTAAGTACAAAAGAGTACTTGTTCGTAAAGCCATCATGCTTCACTTGCCTATCGAACTGCCATGGACGCCCTAGCAATAAATGTCCCGCTTGCATCGGTACTACATCACACATCACTTCATCTTCGTATTTACCGATTCGAAATGCAACTAGCACTTGCTTGTTCACCCTTATCTCACCACTATCATTTAGCCATTGCAACTTGTACGGTCTAGGGTGCTTTGCCATGGGCAATCCCAATTTCTCCACCATAATTGTGCTTGCAACATTAGTACAACTACCACCATCAATAATCACACTACATACCTTGTCTTTAACGTAGCACCTAGTGTGAAAGATGTTCTCCCGCTGTATTTCATCGACTCCTTTTGCTTGCAAGCTCAATGCTCTTCTTGCCACCAATGTCAATGCGTCAGGGGCTAAATACTCCTCCTCGAAAACATCCTCCAATGGCGGCATGTCGTCGGTGTCAGAATTTTCACAATCGGTCACAATTTCACCATTGGCTTGCAACACCATGACTTGCTTGTTTGGACATTGACTTGCAATGTGGCCCCTGCCTTGACATCTAAAACATTTAATATCACGATTCCTAGAGGTAGAGGCTTCGGTTTTACCTTGAGGAACGTGGCTGGTGGTCGCGGACTTGGGCTCGGGTTTGGGCGTTTGTGACTTGTCCAGCGGCTTGGCATGACTCGATTTCCAAGAGGTAGAACTAGAGTTATGGCCTGCACGTGTCCCACTCCCTCTCTTGAGTTGTTGTTCCACTTTGATAGCCATATGCACCATATCTTCCAATTCCACATAATGCTGCATCTCTACCTTATCATGGATCTCCCGGTTTAAGCCAAGTAAAAATCTAGCCATTGTGGCCTCCCGATCCTCCTCTACATTAGCGCGGATCATAGCAATCTCCATCTCCTTGTAGTAATCCTCTACGCTTTGACTCCCTTGTCTAAGACCTTGTAGCTTCTTGTACAACTCTCGGTAGTAGTAACTTGGAATGAACCGCTTTCTCATCACTACTTTCATCTCCTCCCATGTGTCTATTGGTCGTTCTCCATTCCGCGGGTTCATATCAGGCAAAGGCAGCAAATCCAACGGAGTTAGTGGATTAAAACCATAAACAATCTCAAATGGTGAAAAATCAGTAGTGGAATGAACACTCCGATTATAGGCAAACTCAATGAATGGAAAACAATCCTCCCAATTTTTCAAGTTCTTTTGAATTATAGTACGCAACAAAGTAGATAAAGTTCTATTCACTACCTCGGTTTGTCCATCTGTTTGGGGGTGGCAAGTAGTTGAAAACAACAATTTAGTTCCCAACTTTCCCCACAAGACTTTCCAAAAATAACTAGGGAACTTAACATCACGATCAGACACAATACTCCTAGGAACACCCAGGAGTCGTACTATCTCTCTAAAGAACAAATCAGCGATGTGGGTTGCATCATCGGTTTTATAAGATATGAAATGTGCCATCTTAGAAAACCTATCAACAACTACAAAAATTGAATCCCTTCCTTTCCGTGACCTAGGCAGGCCTAAAACAAAGTCCATAGAAATATCTACCCAAGGTGCACTAGGTACAGGCAAAGGAGTGTATAAGCCATGTGGTAAGACTCTAGATTTGGCCTGCCGACATGTAACGCATCTAGCACAAACTCTCTCTACATCACATTTCATCTTTGGCAAAAAAAAAAAACGTTCATGCAACACGTCTAAAGTCTTCCTTACACCAAAATGACCCATCAAACCCCCTCCATGTGCTTCACGCACAAGCAACTCACGCATAGAACTATTAGGCACACAAAGTCTATTCTCTCTAAACAAGTACCCATCTAGTGATGGGAACCAAAGTGGGCCTAGCCTTAAAGATCCTTTACAAGTTCCAGTTGGGCCAATTACAAGATCAAGAGCCAAGAAGATCAAGGAAGCAATGCAAGGATTGGTGCAATCCACTTGGGATGAAGCTAGCAAGAGCCCAACAATCAAAGTGGGTTTGAAAGAAGGAGAACCAATTTTGATCCACTTGATACAAGCTGTGGAAGACATGACTTAGGGAAGTTTGGGCCTATTGCTATTCAAGGCTTTCAATTTATTAAAAGATTTATTTTTATTAGTTTAGAATAAGTGGGCTTGAGAAAGGCCTTGTATTAGGGCCAAGGGTTTATTAGGAAAGTTACTTTTTAGGAACTAGAATTACTGTTCACGCAGGGGTATTTATGGGAAAAAAGAGTTCTAGCTTGGTTAGGATTTTAATTAGGTTTTGGTTTAAATACTCTTTGTAGCCTCATTTGAAGGCAGAAAATATATTGAATTTTCATTGTGAGTTGAGTTTTCTCCTCTTGTTCTTGATTGAACTTTTGAACTTATTAAAGGTAAATCACAACCTTTGTGGCGTTCCTCCTTGTAATCTGGGTTCTTGAGACAGGTTCTTCAACGGGTCTTGATTTTAATATAATCTTGGTTCTTGAAACAAGTTCTCAGCGGGTCTAGATTCTCTATTCATTGACTTGATCTTGGCTTTCTTGGGTGAGTTTTCAAATTGATTGTGGGTTCAAGGGATTCCATTCCGCGGGTTCATATCATCTAGTCTATAGAACTTACCAAAAGCTACCTTCTCACACTCTCCAAACACACTAGCAAAGTCATCATCATTAACATACAATTCCTTAACATATTCAAATCCCAATAGTGCATCAGCCACAATATTTTCCTTACCTTGTTTGTATTTGATGACATAAGGGAAGGTCTCAATGAATTCCATCCACTGGGCATGCCTTCTGTTCAACTTACCTTGTCCTTTCAAGTGCTTCAAGGACTCATGGTCGGTATGTATGACAAATTCTTTCGGCCAGAGGTAATGTTGCCATGTTTCCAATGCTCTCACCAATGCATAAAGCTCCTTGTCATATGTCGGGTAGTTCAAAGCTGCCCTGTTGACATTGGTTGGTGGTGGCTTGGTTTGCTTGATGTGTGCTTCTTCTTCTGAATCGGTCAACACTGCCAGGCGGCCGCACGCCTCGATAGACTCTCGGGGAATGTCGAGATCATCAAGAGCTCATTCTCTAAGTGCAAGGCCATCTTTTAGCAGTATTTTTGCAGGTGAGACTCTGGGTCTCCATATTCGTAGAACGTTTCAAATTCTGGATTCTAGAACCCGCGTGGTACAATCAGGCACAGGAACTAGAGTAATTTAGAGAAATCAACTTCCCTCCAGGTGTCCTCATCAGGCATCTCCTCCTCTATGCGATATCCTTTGAAGTCTTCTTCGTCTAACAGGTCATCGAGATCCATTCTTCTTCTATGATATCTTCTAGGTTAATCTCTCCGTACCATTCAAGGTCTGACGGGTCATTTGGAAGACAACTTCCTTCCGGTTGCACCTCCTCTTTTCTTATCAACCCCTTTTCCGTCAGGCTGGCGATCTCTCTCCTAAACTCCTCGCAGCACTCTAGGTCATGCCCCCATGCCCCAGAGTGATATTCGCAGGCGTCCCCTGTCGACGGTCCTAGCGGTGCTTCCAATGGGGTGATGTACCCCCGCTTCTTCAAGGTGTGGAATAGACGCTTCCATGAGGCTTGACCATCGGCTAGCTCGAACCTGTCGTCCTCTTCATCTACCTCAACCATGTTCACAGTTCCCTTCGGGTGATCGGGCAGGGGGTTGGTGGTGATGTTGGGCAGTCCCTCGAACTTCAAAATCCCATGGTCGATTAAGTCCTGGACCCGATGCCTCAGTTGTCTACAGTTTTCCACCGCATGTCCTACTTCTCCGAAGTGGAAGTCACAGGTTAATTTCTGGTCAAAGTCCCTCGCTGGTGGGCCGTTGTAGGGTCTCGGGATGACGGGCGAGATTAAGTTCTTCTCAATTAGGATTGGGCAGAGCTGCGTTAGAGGCATAGGCAGTGGAGTGAATTGCCTTGGCTCCCTCCTTGCTGGCCTATTGTCATTGGCCTGATTTCCCACTGGTCTTGCAGGCATCTGGGGGGCTGGGGCCAAAGCTGGAGTTGGAGTCGGAGCTAGGATTGGGGTCGGCATAGGTTGGTTCTGTATCGGTTGCATTGTGAAGGTTGGAAGAGCCTGCCTTGGTCTTCCATTGTTCCTCCCGATCATTTGTACATCCCTTTCTCTCCTCTTCACAAGAGCCTTTTTGGCAGTTTGTTCAGCTATCGCCATCAGAGCCGACGTATCCACTATTTTCTTTGTCTTCACTGCATCCTCGATCCTCTCCCCTACTGGTATTAGGTCGACGAAGAACTGTAATTGTAGACCTATCATCCGGTCAAAATAGGGGTTCTTCAGAGTATCGATGAAGATCTTGATCATTTCTTTTTCGTCTAGGGGAGGGCGTGCCCGGGCTGCCTTTTCTCTCCACCGCTGAGCGTATTCCCTGAAGGTCTCGCTGCTCTTCTTCTCCATTCTTTAGAGATCAAATCGGTCTGGTGCTATCTGAGAGTTGAAGCCATATTGGGCTAGGAAGGTGTTTGCAGCTCCTTCCAATGAGAGATCTTCTTCAGCTATGAGTACCACTCAGCTGCATGTCCCGTTAGAGTGTCCTGGAAAGTTTGGATCAACAGTGCCTCGTTATCCGCATACTGCGCCATCTTCAGGCAGTACATTTGTAGGTGGATCATCAGGTCTCCTCTCCTATTGTACTTTTCGAACTCTAGGACTTTAAATTTGGGTGGCACTGTCATATTGGGGAACCAGGACTTGCTAGAAAAGTCTGTATTCCCGAAGGAGTTCAGGCCCTGCATGAGCCGGATCTTCTCTTCTAGGCCGTCAATCTTGCTGCCCAACTAGGAGTCCTTCTCCTCTGGTTTTGGTGGCGTTGGCGGCCTTGGTGGCATTGGCGGCCTTGGTGGCGGGACGGTGTTGGTGTGAGGGTGTCCTTCTGGCACTTCATCGTTGGTGTTTTTGCCGTCTCCCTTCCTCCGGTCTTCCATCTCCGAGTCTCACTTCACCATCAGGTGCACGAAGTTAAGGAGTTTGTCAAATTTTCGCTCAAGGGCGATCATCCGGACTTCATGTTCGCCAGGTTCACTTGTTCCTCCTGCCATTTGATCGCGTGTACAGATAAAACCTACCAATAAACAGTGCCAAGTTAGACTTTGAATTCACAGTTAGGTACATGACCTTGGCTTACCTCGTGGGTAAACCATGGTTAAGTATGAATGTGCATGTGATATGCATGATTGCATTTTGCATCAACAAATCTTGATGACCAGTGCAGTTCTGATAAGGAGAAAGCCGAATACTGCACCAACAGATGCGTGACACTCAAACGGAAGATACAAGAGCTTGGTCACTCGGAGCTAGAAGTACCCGCCATGGTTCAAGCCAGGAAGCCAAGTATGCATACTGTTCCCATGAAGAAGGCTAGGTCAACACTTGGCTTTTGCGCCAATGAGCCATCAAGAGATCAGAAAGAGCGAACCATTTCAAGGAGCACTGGAGCCTGGATCCCGCATCGCCAAGGATGAATTCTCAAGACCCAGACATCACCACCACCAAAGAGGAAGAAGTACACACTAAGCGAACTGACCCCCCCACCAGCAGGAGACATCAATACCACCCACGGAAGGCAAAGCACAAGAGAACCTTTGAGATTCAATCACGATCCCACAAACTGTCTGTGTTGAGTAGTTTGTTGCAATCTTGTACAAATTTTCCAAAATCTATGCTTTTCGAAAAAAATGTGCATAATAAATTCAAAATCACAAAAAGATTTGTTTGAAATGCATGCATCCATGAGAGGGACGAGTCAACACCATAATTCCACTCATGGAAAATGAGGTGTCTAAGTAAAATTACTATCCACTACTGAGAAGGAGCGGCATGTGTTCTCTGAACACCCACGCCCGAAACACTTTTTCTCAAATACATGAAGCACTTAACCCTTTGGCACATGATTCCTACTTTTCACGACCAATGTTGGTGTGATCCTAAACCGGTAGGTGACTAAAAGTTCTAGCTTCACTAACCAATTGATTGGATATGAAATGATAGAGGCATTGTTTCTACTATCCAAACAGTTTTACCGCTTGTAAACCCCGCTGATCCAAAGAATATATTTTTAAAGGAAATACACCTAGATTTATGAAGTGGCGCTTAAGCTCTCTAGGCTAAGAAGTTAGTACCCAGGATGACGGAAAAGGCCTCTGTTCAACTATCTTCCCGCTTGTAGAAAAATACCACTTGCTAACCAAGTTGAGCCTATTCGTTTTTCTTCTATGAAAAACCAGTCAAGGATTACCCCCCATACTGGGGCAGATTAATGGTTGTGAGAGTCTCATGCTAGATAAAAGCGAACAAAGTGAGTAAATGGGATTTTCGAAGGAAACAAAGTCAATCAAGTGAATTCCCCAAAAAGAAAGGGGGAAAGAAGTCCAAAACTGAAGAGAAAGTCAACCCAAGGAAAGCTAAACTGTGTGAATAGGAAAGTCTAGAGAAATGTTCAAATTGAGGACTAGGGTAGTGCTTAATGGAGAAAAATTCAAACGAAGAGTAATCCTTGACTTTAGGAAAACCCCTCAAGTAATTTCAAAGCCAAAATTATCCTCCCATAAGCCTAGGAGAACCAAAGCCTTACATTACGGTCCTTTGAAAGTCCTTCCTAACTGAAGCGACTACTTAGCCTAAGGAGCTTGTGCCAAGGAAACATCATGAAGTAATTTTGAGCCTTATATCCTTCGTTTCAAGCACCCTTTTAACCCCAAGGCCACGTTACAAGCCAACAAAGACCTCACTGATCATCGATGATCGGTTGGTCATGTAGCGACGAACTTTTGGTCGAAAACTGGTAATGATGGAATCTAAATCACACACCTTTAAGAGGTCGTATCTCATAAAGGGCACCATCCACTTTGCACCATGGCCTTTGGGCCAAACAAGAGTGACTTCAATGTTTGAAGCCTCACTCCAATTCAAAAAGAAATAAAAGAAGAGCTCACTCAGAAAGCTCACAGGATAATGCCAAACAGATTAACCCAAGGGACCACGCTTTCCATTCTCGGTAAGGGATGGTTGTTGAGCAGAGGCACCCATTAACTGTAAAGGAAACAAGGCTTTGCCTAGCCTCTCTCAGACGATGCATGCATTTGAAAGAATTTTCAAAAGATTATACTCTTTAATGATTTTCCAAGAATAAAAAGATTTGAAGAATGATTTTCTAAAAAAACAGTCCTCGAAATCTTGAATGAGGAAAATTTTTCAAAGAAGGATTTGTGCAGAATTGCAACAACCTATGAAATTCATTTCACCCTCTAAACCACCAGTCAAGTCACTGGCCAAAAAACCCTGAAAGATGTTGAGCACTTTCTCCTTAGACTCCCTTCAAACAACATGCCTTGACCAGAAAATGCCCAAACACAATCTCATACACTGGCTTTGGTCGAATGTTGTCCATAAGAAAACGAAGGCCAAGCCCCAGTCTCAACCTTGATACTGGGGCAATTTTTCCTTCTTGGTTCTACCAAACCGTGGGTGGTATTCAAAGGTTCCAAAAAATTGGAAGGAAATCTCTCATCATAGACACACTCAGCAGACATGGAGGTCGATACTGAGGCAGATTTCTAGGTCACTGAAGATCTACATCATCCAGGCGAATGGACACCTCTTGCAGAATCTCCCAAATCGGTGATAGTATCGAAGCCCGAGAATAAGGAATTCTGAATAGCCATGCAAGAAAGGTTTCTGAGAAAGAAATGAGACCCGAATTGGGGAAAACATGTGACAGACCTTCGGTTTATCCATGGGTCTCACCATTGATCTTGTTGTACCACACTGGGGCAATTTTTCCGCGACCGGAAAAATTAGAAGACAAACCTGAGATAAAGGAAGTGCTACCACCATCAAGAATGTGATGAAAGAATCAAAGGCTTGACAGGACGGATCGAAGATTGAGGAAGCGTCGTTCGACCAAATGATCAAGAGCATCAGACAGACCGACCAGATGAGCTAATGACCAAGAGCATGTTGTCAACACTGAGAAGACCGAAAAAGTTAAGAAGCAGCCAAGGAATGTCTCATGATTGAATTTGACAACACACTGGGGCAAATTTTTCGAAAGGGGTTTCAAAAAATTTTAAAGGAGAAACGGCTCAACACTCGAACGGCTGTCTCGATTCAGGGCAAAGGGGACAGAAGCAGAAATTTGGATTCTGCATCGACGTGTGTGATTCCACACTGGGGCAAATTTTTCAGTAAACTGAAAAATTGTGAAGAAAAGCTGGTTCGAGACTTGGGTAGTTAGTTTGGACCAAACCAAGAAGTATGTGCATGAAGAGTTTAGAAACTCGTACCGATCAAGATAATGCCGTACTGGGGCAAAGTTTTTCCATCTTCAAGAAGCTGGAAAAATTTGTTTCGATATTTCATACTGGGCCAAAATTTTTCAAAAGGGTTTTGAAAAATTTCGAAGGAAAATAGTTCGACTCTCGGGTGGCTATCGCAGTCCGATGCAAAGGAGATAAAGGAAGAAATCTGGGATTCCGCATCAGCATGCATTGTTCCATACTGGGGCAAAATTTTTCTATCTTCAAGAAGCTAGAAAAATTTATTCAACACTACACACTGGGGCAAATTTTTCCATTTTTGTCGGGAGGAAAATTGGAAAAATTAGAAAGAGTCATCTGAAATGGGCCTCATGAAGGAGTAAGACCCGATGATGATGAAATGGGCCTCGTGAAGGAGTAAGACCCAATGATGATAGAAATGGGCCTCGTGAAGGAGTAAGACCTAGCATTTGCTGAAATGGGCCTCGTGAAAGAGTAAGACCCGATGATGATGAAATGGGCCTCGTGAAGGAGTAAGTCCCAACATTGATGGAAATGGGCCTCGTTGTCATAACCCCATTTTTTACCCACGGGATTTTCTCAGATGTCGGCACACAAGACGGGACAACCCGGACCGAACCAGCATGGTCCGACGAAGCCTCGCCACATCAAACACACCTAAGAAGAAGGTCCGAGACACATTTCCCAAGGTTTGACCAAGTTTGACCAGGGTTGACCAAGTTTGACTAGGGTTGACCGAAGTTTGACCAAGGTTTGACCAAGCCGTTCCCGGCCCTACTAGGGTCCAACTTGCCCAGAAACCCTCAAAATGTATTCCGGGATACATTTCCCAGAGTCTGGAAGACTTCGACCAAGTTCGACCAAGTTTGACCGAGGTTGACCAAGTTTGACCAAGGTTTGACTGGACCGTTGACCAGACCAGAAGCTGAATCGGACTGACCACTCATGGACCATTCTGAAGAACATGATGAAAGCTTCGATTCGACACCTTACGGGCCAAAAACGGACGAGAAACGAGAGAGTTATGGCCAAAACTGCGAAAAAACGGTCCAACACTTAGCCAAATTTTACTAAGTATTGCTGACAAAACAGCCTACTTGGGAGGCAACGTTTGCGCAGAAACTCTTTCCGATCCGCTGTAACTTGGTCCACGAGCCAAGGCCCTTAGGCAAGAGGTTCACTTCAGCTACCGCGCGCAACTTTCGGATCGTCAAGAGCTCCTCCGGTTGAACCGGAATCTCAGTCAGAAGATGACCCCTTGGCATAAGGAACATTCCGACGGCCTCCGTTCGCAGGATCATATCTTGCGAACCCAAGCTCGCCTCTGTGCAAGGCCTGTACCTTTGGAAAATAGGTAGCATAAGCTTTCCGACGATACCAAGATCATCGAAATCCGACATCGGGAGCTATATCTACCATGCGCGTGAAAACAGGCTGACGAAATAAGGCTGTGCTGAAAATTCCGGAACTTTCCCACCGACGTTACCACACTTGCGCGCAGAGTCTTCCTGACTCGCAACAAGTTGATCCGCGAGCCCAGGGCACGTTAGAAAGAAGACACATTCATGCATGACGTGGAACTCTCGGATCGCCAAGATTTTATCCGGTCAAGCCGGAATCCTGATCGGAAAACTGCCCTCAAACGGACCAAAAACACTCCGGTGGCCTCTGTTCGCGGAGCCATATCTCACAAGTCCAAGCTCGGATTTCCGCAAACCCGGAACCTTGCAAAAGTAGGCAGCGCAAGCTTTCCAACGGTACCAAGAACGTCGAAATCTGACATCGGGAGCTAGGTCAAATATGTGCGCGAACTGGGACAAGATTTGAAGAAAAACGCGCTGGGAGGAAAACGCGTTTTTCCTCCCGGACAGCCGCCTTCGCGCGCAGAGTCTTTCCGGCTCGCAACAAGTTGATCTACGAGCCCGGGTGCGTTGGAAAGATAACGACTCCAGCTACGTCGTGGAACTCTCGGTTCGCCGAAAGCATCCCCCGTTTGATCGGAATCTTCACCGGAAAAGTGCACGAAAACAGCTCCGATACCCCGACTTCCGGGAGCCATAACTCTCTCATCCGAACTCCGATTCATGCAAACTTCATACCGTTGGAAAGAGGACGTCGAGAGCTTTCCGGCGATATGCTGCATGACCCATTTTGAGTTCCAGAAGACCTCCAAAACTGCCCTCGAAAATCGGGTCAAAAAAAGAATACGCGCGCGAGAATCGAGGAAGTGCAGACAGCTGTCTCGGGAGGCGTGCACGCGAGGCGCGCCACCATCACGCGCCGCGCGCGATCATGGCGCGCCCCGCGTGCACGCCCCCTATAAATAAAGCCTCCCCCCCCTCATTTGCACACAATTTTGCTCGGGCTCTAGGCTCCTTGAGCGTTAGAATAGGCAGAAATAGGGGTTTTAGAGGGTTTAGGAAGGGTTTCTTGGGTAGTTTTAGAGAGAGAGACTCCTCTCTAGGTAATCTCTCTCTCTCTCTAAGCTCTTTCTCTCTCTAAACTTTTTCTTTGGGATTGTGGGGGGTTTTTAGAGTGAGAAGCATCTATTAGGTGCTTCTCTCTCTAACCTCTCCTCATCTTTCCCCCTCTCTCTCTCTCTAAGCTCTTTCTCTCTCTAAACTTTTTCCTTTGGGATTTTGGGGGGTTTTTAGAGTGAGAAGCATCTATTAGGTGCTTCTCTCTCTAACCTCTCCTCATCTTTCCCCCCCCCTCTCTCTCTCTTACATTCTTTAGTTCATTTATGCTTTGTTTACATTTCCTTGTCTATTTATCGCTTTGTTTACATTTCCTTGTCTATTTATCGCTTTGTTTACATTTCCTTGTCTATTTATCGCTTTATTTACATTTCCTTGTCTATTTATCGCTTTATTTACATTTTCTAGTCATTTATCGCTTTATTTACATTTTCTAGTCATTTATCGCTTTATTTACATTTACTACGTACTTGTGAATATATATATTGTTGTGATTACCCCCTCCCCCGGTGTGTTTTAGTACGGCAATATTGAGTGGCTTTGGCGGCTCGCGTAAGACCTCTAACGAGGCCGTGACAACCATGTTAGCCCACGAGGTCTTGACCCGAAAAATACACCGGTCCCCTTGTGTTTTAGTACGGCAAATATTGAGTAGCTTTGGCTCAGTTGCGTAAGACCTCTAACGAGGCCGTAACAACCTTGTTAGCCTACGAGGTATTTGACCCGAAAAATACATCCCCCATGTGTTAAATATTGTCATTTATCGCTTTATTTACATTTACTACGTTGCGCGTATTATATTGTGAATATTGTCATTTTCTCCCCTTTTTCCCTTTGTGATTTGGGCGTGATAATCCCGATTGGTCGTGGTGGACTATGTAAGACCTCAAAGAGGCATTAACCACCATGTAATTCCATAGGCATTGGACCCATTAAAAACCCCCATGTGTAAATATTGTCATTTATCGCTTTATTTACATTTACTACGTTGCGCGTATTATATTGTGAATATTGTCATTTTCTCCCCTTTTCCCTTTGTGATTTGGGCGTGATAATCCCGATTGGTCGTGGTGGACTATGTAAGACCTCAAAGAGGCATTAACCACCACGTAATCCCATAGGCATTGGACCCACAAAATTCCCTCCTTGTAAATTCCATTAATTTATAGCTTCCCGTTATGCTCTAAATTTCTCGCCTTGTAAATATGATTTATCCGTCATTATTTTGGGCATGAAAATCCCATACGGTATTGGTGGTTTTAGGTAAGTCTTTCAATAGCACTAAACCCCATGTAAATCCATACGGCGTTGGACCCACAAAAATACTCTTTTTTCAAACCCGGTTATTTACATTATTTACTACGTTGTTGTAAATATTGTTCATATTGCATTATTTTGATTTGGGCATGAAAATACCAAACGGTATTGGCGGTTTTAGGTAAGTCTTTCAATAGCACTAAACCCCATGTAAATCCATGAGGCGTTGGACCCGTAAATTGCAAACCCCATTTTCAAATAGATTTTCTCATATAAGTCCTATTTGGCGTCGAAGGTTTGGATAAGTCTTTCAATAGCACCAACCCTTCGTGTAAGCCCGAAAAGGCATTGAAACCCATTTTCAAATAGATTTTCTCATATTAAGTCCTATTTGGCGTCGAAGGTTTGGATAAGTCTTTCAATAGCACCAACCCTTCGTGTAAGCCCGAAAAGGCATTGAAACCCCATTTTCAAATAGATTTTCTCATTTAAGTCCTATTTGGCGTCGAAGGTTTGGATAAGTCTTTCAATAGCACCAACCCTTCGTGTAAGCCCGAAAAGGCATTGAAACCCATTTTCAAAATAGATTTTCTCATTTAAGTCCTATTTGGCATCGAAGGTTTGGATAAGTCTTTCAATAGCACCAACCCTTCGTGTAAGCCCGAAAAGGCATTGAAACCCTCTTTTTAGATTATTTGGTTTATTCATGTAAATCCTATGGTGGTGTCGGGATCCGAGTAAGTCTTTCAATAGCATCGAATCCCGACCCCACGAGGTCTTGACCCTTTCCTTAAAAATTCTTGTGTCATAATAAATTGCACTTTGCATTAAGCATTATATTCATGCCGATCCATATTTGTCATCTTCATTCATTTTCATGATATATGTGTTGCGACTATGCCATGACTATTTTGCTTGGATGTTTTACCATTTTACCGTCTTGATTACTTGCTTATTTGTTTATCGCTTTGATATAGAAAATGTGATTAAAATACACTTTGCCATGAAAACTTTAAAAAGAGTAAACATGGTAATGTGGGCGTTAGAAACGAAGGTATGAGTCCTTTACACGGGGGCGTGGCTGGTACGTGCTTTCGTGTAAGGGATTCTACACGTTCTAACTCCCATAGGATCATGGTCTAAAATTCCCCAAAGTGTGAATTAATCATCCAAAACCCCGCCATTTGACGGACCGCTTTACTCTTGGAAATCAAGGGTAAAGAGATCCCGAATATGGCACCAAAAACATTAATTGTTTGTCCCGGCACTAGGTGTTAGGATTTCAAGTATATCCTACCACCGAAATGCCCGGAAATTTAAAAGATACAAAGATAAAGGGACGGTGAAATAAAGAGTCTAATCAAAACCAAATGAGGTCAAAATGCATTTGCCATTCTTGGTATATTGCTCGACCGAATTTGGGACATTTGTTCATAATAAAAACCAACAAACTTAGGCTTAGCAAATAAAAGAAAACATTAGGAAGGAGGTAACCGTTTTCTTAAACGGATGTCGTGGGGTGCCTAACACCTTCCCCACGCATAAGCAAACCCCCGAACCTATCTCTGGTTCAAGACCATTTAGTTGTAAATGTCTAAATAGGGTAAAATCTATTAGACATAGGTGCCCAATCACACCTTAAAATTTCCCATGATTGGTGGCGACTCCAAATTTGTGCTCACACGCACACACGTACACAAGTTCCCACACACACACAACTCGTATCTCGAAACGGAAAAGAGATAGAGGAACACACACAACACTCGCCAAATGGGGGTCGGTATCTAGGAAAATAAAAAGAATAATAAAGAATTTTCCGCCGGTGTCGACACTCGTGGAAGAGTAAGTCCCAAAATTTGTTGAAATGGGCCTCGTGCAAGAGTAAGTCCCAAAATTTGCTGCAATGGGCCTCATGAAGGAGTAAGTCCCAATAATGATGGAAACGGGCCCCAAGGAGAGGTAAGCCCCGATATTTGTTGAACCGGGCCTCGCGGAGGATCGAGACCCGATACCCATGCATAGCCATGCACATAGCCAGAAACACATACCCAAACACATCCATACAAACTCAAATCCATAAATACACATCCACACAAATCTAGAAACCCAAATCCGTAAATACATAACCACAAATACTGTCCATAAACCACAAATGTTATATATACAATAATCAATGTCTGTACATCCCATGTAAATACAAAATGTCTGGCCAGAATACAAGGCCCCAAAAGAAGACAAAAGAAAGCAGAAAATACATCATGAAGAAGGAGGGTCGTCAAAGAACCAGTCTCGAGAAACGGGATCAGGAGGTGGCGGAGAAGAAGTCTGATCGAAACCAGACGAGCCAGCTCCAGTAACGGGGGGAATGCCTACACCCTGAAGCTAATCCTCTAATCTCCGGATGGTCGCAGCCCGAATGGCCAACTCTGCATCCCGAGAGTCCAAGTCCCTCTGCCTCTGGACCAAGTCCGCCTGCATCTGGGCCATCTCTCCATCGCGCTAAGTCGCCTCCATCTGCATACGGGCCATCTCCCCCTGCACTCGATCCATATCAGCTGCATGGCTATCCTCACTGACCGACAGCTCGAGCTGGAGGCGCAATATCTTGCTCTGAAGCCTGTCTACCTCCCCAGAAGACTGGAAGACATGGCTGTCCATGGCCGTCCCGCCCATGACCCGACCACCCTCGACCTCATAAAGGGACATCAAGGATCCCAAGGAAACCCGCTCGAACCACTCTTGGTAGGGCACGTCTACCTAAATCAGGTCCGGATAGGCCTCGACGCCCTCCACGTAAGAATCACTCGGGGCGCGTGGGATGTAGTCCTCGATGGTCATCAGCTGAGGAGGATCCACGGGGACAACGGCCTCACCACCCATCTGCCGCATGGTCCTCTCGCCCATCAAGAGCTCCCAAGACCTTGGAGATCGAATCCATATCCGCAGATAAGACAACTCCACGGCCCTGAATACCTCGAGACGCTCAACCAATAATGAGGAGTAGGGCTGAAAGACGATGTCAATATCCCTGATGCAATCCATCGTCGTACGGCACTCCATAAGCGTACGGATGGTCAATCGCCGGATCCAAGCTGAGTCCCATCGCCTAGCAAGAGGAAATACGGAGTCAGGGGCCGCTGGGAGTCTGCTGGGAGCAAACACTGGGAAATGCTCAAATGCCCAGAAGAGAGTGAACTGCCAGAAGCCGAGGAAGCTGGCGGTCTGTCGACGGGAGAAGCGGCGTAAGCCCCGAATGTAAAACCCGTATGTCAGTGCCCCCCAATCATAATCCCTCAGAGCGTCGATGTCTCGGAACATGCCGACGATAGGTGTGGGAACGGTAGACTTGTCGTTCCCAAAGAAGCAGCTGAAAATGAAGTAGACAACCCACTGGCGATACCGCAGCTCCGTAGGGGGCTCCTCTATCTCCCTCCTCAGGAGATCCCTCAGATAATTGATCCTCAAGGAAGGAAGATTCTTACCCACAACGGCGGCCAGATCAGCAATGCCCAGAATCTCCAAGGCCTCGAAATCAGGTACAGGATCGCTAGGGGGAATCCTACCCCCAAAGCGAATGCCCAAAATGGCACTCCAGTCAACAGGGAGCACCCCTATCACACAGGTGCTAAGATGGATAGTCCCCGTATGATGGAAGAACCTCTCCACCCAGCACCTCACCAAAGGGTGCCACACATGTACATAGCGGATGCTGAGGAAGGGACCAAAGCCCAACTCTGCTAAAAAGTCTCTATACTCCGGACGAGCGATCTCCAAGAGCTGACAGAAGTCGGACCATCCACCCCGGCCAATGCTCGCGGGAGGATCCTACACAAAGTCAGAAAGAAAAGCGTCAGCACAAAAGAATGTGAAAAAGGCGAGGCAAAGAAGAGTGTCAATGCACAAATACCTCACAGCGGATGACCGAAGATGATGGGTGGTCATGGAGGCCCGTCAGGAGGGGTGTATCTGCCACCGGAGTGGTGACAGGATAGCGCGGTCGAATGCCACCACGGGGAGGATATCTGAACCCCGGTGCAGCATAATCCTCTAGTACAGGATCCGTGGAAAGAGGAGTGCGGTCGGATCTCTGCCTCTTCGATCTAGCAGGAGGAGCAACTGTCGGCGTCACAGTGGACCGGCGAGGTGCGCTAGAGGGCCTAGCACTGCGACCAATAACAATACCAGGCCGAGAAGGAGGCCGGGTCGCACCAGAAGCTAGACCAGCAGCCTCTGCATCAAGCTCCGCCTGTAGGTTCCTGGCGATAGAAGCATCAGCACGAGTACGAACGTCCTCCATGGCGTCGTACTCGTCATCAGTATCAGGAGAACTCTCGGGCTCGTAAGCTACAGCCTTGCCCTTCGCAAGGCGATCGGATCGGCGCTGGCCCCCACTACCACTACCTCGACCTGACATTTGCAAAGAGCGCAACAAAGCAATCCAAGAGTCAGAAAAATCAGGTATATCTCATTCTCAAAGACATAGGAAATACACAATAGTCAAAATTATGCAAAAAAAAAAAGAAAAAAAAAAAAAAAGACAATCAAACAAACAATTTTCCCTTGACCGTTCGGATAAATTTCCAAAATGGGTCTAACTACTAAATTATGATTTTGACGAAATGTCAAATCATCCCCGATTTGAGACCTGGGTGGTCACCCAGGCAAAATCATCCCCGACGTGTTTGGATTTGAGGATCCAAACCATTACATTATTCGATTTGAGACTTGGGTAGTCACCTAAGCCAAATCATCCCCGATTTCAGACCTGGGTGGTCACCCAGGCCAAATCATCCCCGACGTGTTTGGATTTGAGGATCCAAACCGTTACATTATCCGATTTGAGACTTGGGTGGTCACCCAAGCCAAATCATCCCCGATTTGAGACCTGGGTGGTCACCCAGGCCAAATCATCCCCGACGTGTTTGGATTTGAGGATCCAAACCGTTACATTATCCGATTTGAGACTTGGGTGGTCACCCAAGCCAAATCATCCCCGATTTGAGACCTGGGTGGTCACCCAGGCCAAATCATCCCCGATTTGAGACTTGGGTGGTCACCCAAGCCAAATCATCCCCGATTTGAGACCTGGGTGGGGCCAAATGGTCACCCAGGCCAAATCATCCCCGATTTGAGACTTGGGTGGTCACCCAAGCCAAATCATCCCCGATTTGAGACCTGGGTGGTCACCCAGGCCAAATCATCCCCAACGTGTTTGGATTTGAGGATCCAAACCGTTACATTATCCGATTTGAGACTTGGGTGGTCACCCAGGCCAAATCATCCCCGATTTGAGACCTGGGTGGTCACCCAGGCCAAATCATCCCCGATTTGAGACTTGGGTGGTCACCCAAGCCAAATCATCCCCGATTTGAGACCTGGGTGGTCACCCAGGCCAAATCATCCCCGACGTGTTTGGATTTGAGGATCCAAACCGTTACATTATCCGATTTGAGACTTGGGTGGTCACCCAAGCCAAATCATCCCCGATTTGAGACTTGGGTGGTCACCCAGGCCAAATCATCCCCGATTTGAGACTTGGGTGGTCACCCAAGCCAAATCATCCCCGACGTGTTTGGATTTGAGGATCCAAACCGTTATATTATCCGATTTGAGACTTGGGTGGTCGCCCAAGCCAAATCATCCCCGATTTGAGACCTGGGTGGTTACCCAGGCCAAATCATCCCCGAAGTGTTTGGATTTGAGGATCCAAACCGTTACATTCCCCGATTTAAGACTTGGGTGGTCACCCAAGCCAAATTATCCCTGAATTGAAATTTGAAACAAGTTTCAAATCCCAAATTTTCACGAAAGGTTCGGAAGAATTTACAAACCAAGTCAAATTCTTCTTCATTGCGGGACCCACCCGAGTCCCAAGTCTAAATAAGGCAAGTCCTAAGCCCAACCCATGATTTTCAAAATATGTGTCCCATAAAAAATGCGTGCGTGGCAACGCAACTGAAAAGTGATAAATGCACGACATAGTGTCCCCAAAAAAAATACACAAGCATCACAATAAATATTGTGTCTCAAAAAATTCACATCTCTCATCTCCTGTGTTTCCAAACACATGTGTGTGTGCATGTGTGCCTACGAAGGCTCATTTGTACATGCACACATTCATATACATAAAATGCAATTTTTTTGCACTAACATGTTTGCTAAGTATGTAATGCATCCCAAAACATACAATGGCATGTTGAACAAAAAAAATAAAAGCAGAAATGCACAAGAAGAAAGCATGGGACATAAAAAAGGAAGCAATCAATCCGACCGTTCAAAACTGAAAAGAAGGGTAGGGATGGAAAGGTGCTTACCTGTAGGACGCTTAGGCGAAAACGGATCGTCGATCGGGGTCCTGGATCACAAGAAAAAGACAACCAAGACATAAAAAGGAGAATAACCAAATCAGCACATTCCGACCGTTTAAAACTGAAAAGAATGGTAGGGATGGGAAGGTGCTTACTCGTAGAGCGCGTAGGCGAAAACGGTTCATCAATCGGAGTCCCGGATTGCAAGATATGAGTAAAAGTGCGAATAGGGGCGAAGTGGGGTCCAGAGAGCGAAAAGGGAGAGAAAAGGACGAAATGAAAGGGAAAAGGTCGCGCTGCGGGTTTTAAGGTGGGGCCTCGCGCGCCATCATCATGCGCTGCGCGTGATGATCACACGCGAGCCTCCACCTCCGCGCCAACCCGACCTTTCGAGCCACGAACTGCCTCCTCGTCTCCTGCCCGATCCTTCTCAACCCTCAGAATGTCCATTTGGACCCCGAAAGGACTGGCACGCAAATCGAGACGAACTGCGCGACAACCGTAAGCGAGCATGGAAACCGAGAAAATCCGAGCGGGCAAAAATCGAGTCATTTATTCTTTGTCCGACGTTCCTTGTGACAAGAAACGCCAAACAAATAAGGGGCAACTGTCATAACCCCATTTTTACCCACGGGATTTTCTCGGGTGTCGGCACGCAAAACGAGGCAGCCCGAACCAAGCCGACCTGATCTGACGAAGGCCCGCCATGACAAATAACCTCAAAACGAGGTCCGAGGCACATTTCCCGAAATCCGACCAAGTTTGACCAAGTTTAACCAAGGTTGACCGAGGGTTGACCAGGATTTGACCAAGCCATTCCTGACCCGACTAGGGTCCATCATGCCAAAAGAAACCGCAAAACATGGTCCGGGATACATTTCCTAGAGTTCGGAGAACTTTGACTAAATTTGACCAAGTTTGACCAAGGTTGACCTAGTTTGACCGAGGTTTGACCGGACCGTTGACCAGACCAAAAGCTGAATCGAACTGACCACCCCCTGACCATTGTGTAGAGCATGATGAGAGCTTCGATTCGACACTTTACGGGTCAAAAACGGACGAGAAACGAGAGGAGTTATAGGTCAAAAACTGTGAAAAAACGGTCCAACACTTAGCTAAATTTTGCTAAGTGTTGTTGACAAAACAACCTAGTTGGCAGCCTTTACACGTAGATTCTCTCCGACCCGCAGCAACTTGGTCCGCGAGCTGAAACCCTTAAGCAAGAGGGTTACTTCAGCTACGACGCGCAACTTCCGGATCGTCAAGATCTCCCCGGGTCAAGCCGGAATCTCGATCAGAAAATGACCCCTTGGCATGAAGGAACATTCCAACGGCCTCTGTTCGCAAGATCATATCTTGTGAACCTAAGCTCGCCTCTGTGCAAGGCCTGTACCTTTGAAAAGTAGGTAGCACAAGCTTTCCGACGATACCAAGATCGTCGAAATCCGATATCGGGAGCTACGTCTACCACGCACACGAAAACAGGCCGAAGGAATAAGGCTGTGCTGAAAATTCCGGAACTTTCCCCCCGACGTTGCCACGCTTGCGCGCAGAGTCTTCCTGACTCGCAACGAGTTGATCCGCGAGCCCGGGTGCGTTGGAAAGAAAACACGTGCATGCACGACGTGCAACTCTCGGATCGCCAAGCTTTTCCCCGGTCTAGCCGGAATCTCGATTGGAAAAATGCCCTCCGATGGACCAAAAACACTCCGGTGGCCTCTGTTCGCGGGACCATATCTCACAAGCCCAAGCTCGGATTCCCGTAAATCCGGAACCTTGAAGAAGAGGGCAACGCAAGCTTTCCAACGGTACCAAGAATGTCAAATTCCGACGCCGGGAGCTAGGTCAACTATACGCGCGAACTGGGACAAGATTTAGGAAAAAACGCGCTGGGAATAAAACGCGTTTTTCCTCCCGGACAACCGCGTTCGCGCACAGAGTCTTTCCGGCTCGCTACGAGTTGATCCGCGAGCCCGGGTGCGTTGGAAAGATGGCAACTCCAGCTACGACGTGGAACTCTCGGTTCACCGGTAGCATCCCCCGTTTGACCGGAATCTTCACCGAAAAAACACACAAAAACAGCTCCGGCACCCCGACTTCCGGGAGCCATAACTCTCTCGTCCGAACTCCGATTCGTGCAAACTTTATACCGTTGGAAAGAAGACGTCGAGAGCTTTCCGAAGATATGCTGCACGACCCATTTTGAGCACCAGAAGACCTCCAAAACTGCCCTCAAAAATCGGGTCAGAAAAGGGTACGCGCACGAAAATCGAGGAGGATTCGGTGGGGGGCTGGCGTGGAGGATAAGACTGCCACATGGCAGCTGCACGGCAGGCGCGCCATCATCACGCGCCGCGCGCAATGATTGCGCGCCAGGCGTGCACGCCTCCCTATAAAACCAGCCCTCCCCCCCTCATTTACACACAATTTTTGCTCGGGCACTAGGCCTTCTTGAGCGTAGAATAGGCAGAAAATAGGGATTTTAGGGGTTTTAGGAAGGGTTTTTGGGTAGTCTTAGAGTGAGAGACTCCTCTCTAGGTACTCTCTCTCTCTAAGCTCTTTCTCTCTCCTCTTCTCTCTTTTTTTTTCCTTTTCTTAGTGGAGGTGACTAGTGATGATCCCTAAAATGGGAAAGGATTCACAAGGATCCACTTTAGTTTATATTTATTAGTTTATTCATGTTCTATTTATGCTTTTTAGTTCATTTTAGTTCATTTATGCTTTCTTAGTCCATCTATTGCTTTATTTATTGCGTTGCTTATATGCTTTGAGTTGTTTATTGCTTTTACTTGTTTAAATAACGTCATTTATCGTTTTATTTACATTTACTACGCATTTGTGAATATATATTGTGATTATCCCTCTCCCGTGTGTTTTAGTACGGCAAAACCCGAGTGGCTTTGGTGGATTATGTAAGTCCTCTATGAGGCCTTAACAGCCATGTTAGCCCACGAGGTACTTGACCCGAAAAATACACCCCCCCATGTTTAAATAATGTCATTTATCGCTTTATTTACATTTACTACGTACTTGTGAATATATATTGTGATTATCCCTCTCCCGTGTGTTTTAGTACGGCAAAACCCGAGTGGCTTTGGTGGATTATGTAAGTCCTCTATGAGGCCTTAACAGCCATGTTAGCCCACGAGGTGCTTGACCCGAAAAATACACTCTCCCATGTTTAAATAATGTCATTTATCGCTTTATTTACATTTATTACATACTTGTGGATATTGTCATCTTCTCCCCCTTTCTCTTTTTGATTTGGGCGTGATAATCCCGATTGGTCATGGTGGATTATGTGAGACCTCAAGGAGGCTTTATCCACCATATAATTTCATAGGCATTGGACCCGGTAAAAAACCTTCGTTTTAATGCCATTTATCGCTTTATTTACATTTACTACGTACTTGTGAATATATTGTGTTGTGATTATCCCTTCCCCGTGTGTTTTAGTACGGCAAAATCCGAGTGGCTTTGGTGGATTATGTAAGTCCTCTATGAGGCCTTAACAACCATGTTAGCCCACGAGGTGCTTGACCCGAAAAACACAACCTCCATGTCCAAATTCCGTCATTTATTATTTTACTACGTTGTAAAATATATATTGTCAATATTCTTCCCTTTTGTGATTTGGGCGTGATAATCCCGATTGGTCGTGATGGATTATGTGAGACCTCAAAGAGGCATTAACCATTACGTAATTCCATAGGCATTGGACCCACAAAAATTCCGTGTTTTAAATTTATTACCATTCTAAATACATTTATCGCTTTCCGTCATGCTTTAAATTTGTTTATTGCCATTATTTCATTATTTACTACGTTGTAAATATTGTCTACCCATCCCCTTTTCCCCTTGAATTTTGGGCATGAAAATACCAAACGGTATTGGTGGTTTTAGGTAAGTCTTTCAATAGCACTAAACCCCATGTAAATCCATGAGGCGTTGGACCCGTAAATTGCAAACATATTTTCAAAATGATTTTCATCATATAAGTCCTATTTGGCATCGAAGGTTTAGGTAAGTCTTTCAATAGCACTAACCCTTCGTGTAAGCCCGAAAAGGCATTGAAACCCCTTTTTAAAATGATTTTCATCATATAAGTCCTATTTGGCATCGAAGGTTTAGGTAAGTCTTTCAATAGCACTAACCCTTCGTGTAAGCCCGAAAAGGCATTGAAACCCCTTTTAAAATGATTTTCATCATGTAAGTCCTATTTGGCATCGAAGGTTTAGGTAAGTCTTTCAATAGCACTAACCCTTCGTGTAAGCCCGAAAAGGCCTTGAAACCTTCTTTTTAGATTGTTTTGTTTCATTCATGTAAATCCTATGGTAGAGTCGAGATTCGAATAAGTCTTTCAATAGCATCGAATCCCGACCCCACGAGGTCTTGACCCTTTCCTTAAAAATTCTTATGTCATAATAAATTGCATTTTGAATTAAGCCTTATATTTATGTCAACCCGTATTTGTCATCCTCATTCATTTTCATGATTTATGTGCTGCGACTATGCCGTGATTATTTGTTTGGATGTTTTACCATTTTACCGTCTTGATGTTTTGCTTGTTTGTTTATCGCTTTGATATAAAATGTGATTAAAACACACTTTGCCATGAAAACTTTAAAAAGAGTAAACATGGTAATGTGGGCGTTAGAAACGAAATTGGTGCAACCTAAGGGCTACGGCTCGCCCTGGCTTTGGGACACCATAGGTATGAGTCCTTTACACGGGGGCGTGGCTGGTACGTGCTTTCGTGTAAGGGATTCTACACGTTCTAACTCCCATAGGATCATGGTCTAAAATTCCCCAAAGTGTGAATTAATCATCCAAAACCCCGCCATTTGACGGACCGCTTTATCCTTGGAAATCAAGGGTAAAGAGATCCCGAATATGGCACCAAAAATATTAATTGTTTGTCCCGGCACTAGGTGTTAGGATTTCAAGTACATCCTACCATCGAAATGCCCGGAAACTTAAAAAATACAAAGATAAGAGACAATGAAATAAAGAGTCTAATCAAAACCGAACGAAGTCACATTGCGTTTGCCATTTTTGGTACATCGCACGACGGAAATCGGGACATTTGTTCATAATTAAAACCAACAAACCTAGGCTTAGCAAATAAAAGGGAACACTAGAAAGGAGGTAACCGTTTTCTTAAACGGATGTCGTGGGGTGCCTAACACCTTCCCCACGCATAAGCAAACCCCCGAACCTATCTCTGGTTCAAGACCATTTAGTTTTAGATGTCTAAACAAGATAAAATCTATTAGACATAGGTGCCTAATCACACCTTAAAATTTCCCATGGTTGGTGGCGACTCCAAATTTGTGCTCACACGCACACACGTACACATGTTCCCACACACACACACAACTCATATCTCGAAACGGAAAAGAGATAGAGATCACACACAACACTCGCCAAATGGGGGTCGATATCTAGGAAAAATAAAATAAAAATAAAGATAAATTTTTCCGCCGGTGTCAACATCATGTATTTTCAGTAAAATTGATCTTAAAAGTGGGTATCATCAAATTAGAATGAAAGAGGGTGATGAATGGAAAACTCTGTGTGCCAAGTTGTTCTATGCGTGAGTTATTGGTGTGTAAGGCACATGGTGGGGGATTAATGGGACACTTTGGTGTCAAGAAAACTTTAGACATCTTGCATGAACATTTCTTTTGGCCTAAGATGAAGAAAGATGTGAATCGGATTTGTGGCAGGTGCATTACATGTAGAAAAGCCAAATCTAAGGTTTTGTCACATGGGTTGTATACACCCTTACCTATTACTAGTGAGCCATGGGTAGACATATCTATGGACTTTGTTTTGGGGCTGCCTAGGACAAAAAGGGGTAGAGATTCTATTTTTGTGGTTGTGAATAGATTTAGTAAGATGGCACATTTCATTCCATGCCATAAAACAGATGATGCCACAAACATAGCTGACTTGTTTTTCAAGGAGATAGTGCGACTCCATGGAGTACCTCGG
>OU015768.1:22803713-22822941 GCA_907173295.1 Fagus sylvatica
ACACGTGGTCCGATTCAAACACATGACATGTCATTTCAATCGTCTCAACTTAAAGATCTGTTTGATTACTTTCAATTGTCGATCAGACGGTCAAAAACACTGTTGGTTTAAAACCCTAATTTAGGCAAGTTGTGCACTTTCCGTTTTTAGAATTTTAATTTATGAAAACCCTAGTTTGTGTGAGGGTTAGAATGTAGGTAGCAAAATGGGGTGTCAACAATGTCACAATTCTAACTAAAAATTAGAGGAAATTGGAGGTTTTCAATAGGAGGGGATCCTTTCCCCAAAATAATAGGATATAAGCAAAATTGACATAAAATGAAATATAGAAAGAACAGACTTTCACTTTACAGGAAGTGTTTGATTCAATGAAATATGCTGAGGTTCCGGAATGGGTAAAAACTGATGAACATTTTAGAATTTATGATGATGTTTGCTAGAATGCAACATTGTTTCCACAGACAATACAGGATGCACAAAATCTTCGGTTGTTCCACTCTTACCCGTTACCACAATTGATCCACAGAAGCTGCAATACAAAATTTTATTTTTAATTACTATAATGGCAAATTTTCAACATCTTCTCCACTTCTTGAGCCACACCAATAACACCTCTCTCTCCCTCTCTCTCTCTCTCTCTCTCTCTCTCTCTATTCTTACACTTTCGTCACCACCCCTCAAACATAATAAAACCAGACATTTTAATCAAAATGTGACAAAAGATATTCTCTTCTACTACTCCTGAACAGAGTTGATCTATGATGTTGTCCTTTCCACATGAGAAGGTGTTGAGTTTGAACCTGGCTGCCAATGGCCAGCTAACAATGGAAAGACGACTGCACTAATCAAAGTCAAATTATAGATCAACACTCCAGAATTACATCATGGTCACCCAGCAAAAAAAGGAATTACATCGTGGTCTCCTCTACTCTCTCATTTGTAATCTCTCTCACTTTTTTCATATTTACACTCAAAGAATCTCGTTACCACACCAAATCGTCTCACAAAGCAAAGACTCCTTTCTCGTTCCTGGTTCCCCGCATACTACATGTTTGCACTTTGAACACGCTGATGAATTAACAATTAATTAATTTTTTTTTAACTCAAAAAGCGACCAAGTGATTCACCGTTCAAAGAAGGAAAAGAATAGAAGACATACGCAAACCTATAATGCCCAGTAGTACAAAAAGGGAAACGGAAGAGAAATATTTATGCATACAAAAAGAGATGGGCTTATGGATTTGAACAGTTGGAGGTAAAAACAGAACAACTAGTAGATAAGAATTTGCAGAGCTGCAGAAATGGCTGCTGCTCAAACCCAATTAAATTTCTCTCTCATCCTTGGTCGTCCAGCAGCTGAAACCGCTACAGTCCACTAAACTGTAACCAGATCAATCCCTCCCTCGGCCTGTTAAAAAGGGTTTTATCTTCTAACAAAGGAAACTGCTCTAGGAAAACTACACTGAGGAAGGAGGACACTATAAGCAAAGCCGTATTTGTTTTTCTTCCCTCTCTTCACCTCTTATTGTTGAGGACTGGGTGTCTCTCTCTGCCACACATCTTTTATATGGTACAAACCCTTTAACGCACTTTCCAGGGCTCCTTAGTTCAGAGAAGGCTGATTTTTCACTTGGTCTTAATTGGAAAACTAGGTCTGCCTCTTGATTCTCCTTTTTTAGGAAAAGTGGATAACTCTGGGTCTCAGCGTCTGAACATTTATCACCATTGTCGCCATCATTTACCAATCCAGTGTTTGAACCAGTCCAAGATCCTTCCTTCTGAATTTCTTTACCTTGGACTTCTCCTAGATCAGAGTCCAAATATCCTTTCGATGGCTCCACCTCATGGAATGGTATTACAGGAAAAGGTAAACCCCCAGAAAAGGTCCAACATGGTATAGAAGCAGTAGAACTAGCTTCTACCATATTTGAGTTTTCTTTCAGGCATTGCATGAAATGGAGACCACCATGTGCTCCATGTGGAAAATGATTCCAAGAATATTCTGTATTCCCCAGTATAGATTCCATTGGCACAAAGTTCAATGGTAATGCTTGCACAACTTTTTCCTCAAGGATATCCGCAGGCATTGATTTAGCAGTCCCTATTGTGGGAGAAGATGGTCTCTGCGATTCTGTTACTAACACGGTCCTTCCGAAAAGCTTAAGACTCCGGTTTGATGCTTCCTCTGATGTACCTTCTTTAACATAGATGTTTTCATTGGGAAAAAGCTTGAACTTCTGGGAATTGAAGCCAACATTAAAACAATATCATAAAAAATAAAATAAACGGTTTCATTAAGATTTAGTGAATTAGACAAAAATGTTGTCAACCAAAGGATCAGCAAGTACCATGGGAAGTTGCTCATCAGAAACTGAACCAACAGTTATTAGAGCCGGTGATCGAGATGCACTTTCCTCAGTCGATTGGTTGGGTTCAGAAAGTACTAAGCCCCCAGGTTGGACACCAGCTGCAGATGAAACAGGGGATAAGCTACCATTTGTTGTATCCAAATCAGTGAACCCCACTGTATCTGAACCGATTGCAGAAAATACTGATGTTGGAGATTGGTTTTCTTGATCTGAAAATGATAAATTTGGAGATGCCGACCTTATTGGCTGTTCCAGAGTGGAGGCTTCTTTATTAGGTGGAATCACAAGTTTCCTGGGGTAAGGATGCATAGGCTTTCGTTTTGGTCGAGGAGGAGGAATCTCAATGGGCTCCATGGAGCTTGTGTTGCTACCATTAGAGTCACGAGTGACCTATTACAAAGAAAAAACAGGGGAGTCAGAACGGTGCCAAGCAAGAATGCATGAAACCATCTAGAAAGGTTGCACAGGGGTCCATAAAAATCTTAACTTTGAGGGAATATAGATATTACGGTAGAGAGTGAGTACTGGAATAAGAGCAGTAACCTTAGAGAAGAATTTTTGAGCATGACTTCGAATCTGAACTGCATTCTTTGTGCCCACGTGTTCTGTTATAGAAACCGAATAATCTAAGCAAACGGACAACAGTAAAGAAGAAATTTTCTTGAGATACAAGAAATGTGTATCGAATCATACCCTCTATCCGTCGCCAAGCTCGACCATACAGCTTTAAAGCATCAAGAAACTTCTTATGCTCTTCCTCCGACCATCTTTCTCTTTGTTTTGTGATTGTGTACGGTTTCCTAACCTATTGAAACAATAAGAACAGATGAGAAGAAATGTGAGTGAACAGGGATCAATTTTAGGGAACAGAAGCAGAGCACAAAGAAGGTAGAAAGATAAAAACCTTGGGAGCATAATCATTGCCACAAGAAAACTGATCCCTTAATTGGACACCAGTTACAGAATGCAGGCCAGAACTCAAAGATATTCCTTTGCTTGCCTGGAGAACAGAATGTGAACGAGCACCCACACTTTGATCCTATAGCCAAAACAGGAAACAAACCACATCAAAAAAGAATTCCCTTGGTTTCCAGCATAGTCACACAAAAAATTGCAAATTCTTGAATTACCCACAAATTCTATAAGCAAGATGCAACAACTGAATTCTGAATTATTTGCTAACAAAAGAAAACAAAAAACAAAAAAAAATCTTTAACTATTGAAGCAGGTAAATTAGTTAAGAGTGTAAGATAGATACCTTCCATTAATCTTTTTTCTTTATAGGCAAATCAAGTAGGAAACTTTTATTAACTGGCGACCAAAAGGCTAATAAATCACAAAACTCCCCTATGACTATGAGTAATTGGCCATCCACAAAAACCACATAACAAGAAAATAGTGAAGAACCCAAAAAAAATTATCAAAACAAAAACGACAACTTAGAGAAAATAAAAAATTGTTCAAAATAGATGAATGGATAGGAACACACAAAAAAAATAATAATAATGGTAAAAAACTTGTCATCCTATTTTTCAGGATTGTACAAAATAGCCATCATTTAAATATTATGATAAAAAGGTAATATAAGATTTACTGTGATCTTGTTTCACTTATAAACCTCTTCTTAAGTTTATAACCGTAATATATATATATATATATATATATATATATATATATATATATATATATATATATATATATAATATTATTTAAAGCAATTGTGTTCAAGTCAAAGTTAATAGCTGAACTTGACTCTATTTAATTAACATAAATAATTGGAATTTAAATCATAACTACCCATAAAAACTGTCTACTATGTTAGTAATTACTAATATCAAAATTGAAACAGATCATAATATATTAAAAAAAAAAAAAAAAAAAAAAAAAAAAAAGAAGAAGCGATGATTGATACCTGAATAGCCATGGGTGCAGAAACTCGCGAAGCTCACTTGGCTTGAATTAAACAGAGCGAAGCAGTGATAGCAGTTTTTGTTTTTCTTTTACTCTTTTTGCATGCAGAATCAAAATATTCATAAATTCTAAGATTCCCTTACGAAACCAATTCTGTACAGTAATGGACCCATCTTGATCCAAACCAAAATATCTTAGTTTTTTTTTTTCCTTCGATTTCCAGCTCAGAAACCCTAGAATCGAACAATCCAAAAAGCCTCGAAGCCCAATTAATCGCAAAACAAAGGAAAGGATTGTGACTCACTGCTCCAAATCGAGATCAAAGAAATTTATCAAGAACAAAACATGGATGTGGCTCCTTAAACAACAACAATATATAGCAACACTGTGCCACAAAAATGAGCTAAGAAAAGAAAACAGCGGTAATTAATAAAAATAACAACGGTTGAGAGAGAGAGAGAGAGAGAGCTAAGAATTAATAAGAGAAGACAAAGAGAATGGGTTTTGTTAGGTTGGGTGTGGAGGAGAAGAAGAAGGAGAAGGAGAATTGAAGGAAGAGGAGGACTAATGCAAATGAAATGAATAGCTGGAAATGGAAAACTATTGGCTTCAAAAAGGAAGAGAGAAAAAGAGAGCCTCGCCACGTCAGACGGGCTTATTTTCTCTTTTTGTTTTTAATTTTCGTTTTTTCCAATGAGAATTAGAATGGTCGAGAATTCCATGGAGTCTTGTGGCTCTCGTCTCGTCGCAGGACCTCTCCGACACGTGGCGTGAGCTTGTCCTGTCTCCCCGCTTTTTATTACACTGCGTGTTTTTTTGTTTTTTCATTTCGGTGACTCGCTATTACTCGCTGAGAGTCGGAGTAGACCATCCTACTCGCACTTCATTCATCGTCCCACGTCTCATATCCTCTTATCTATAACTAGATGATGTATTAACTTTTAACTATATCTTCACAATTTTATCAGTTTTTCTATTTCCCTTTCTCTGTTAATAATTTAATAAAGCTAATGACATAATATTTTTAAAATAATTCTAAGGTGTCTAGTTATAAATGGTAAATAATAAAATGCAGTAAGTGAGGAGTTCATATGAGAATTAATAAAAACTTACCAACTTAGTATTGTTGTGAAATTATTGTGAAAATGTTATGTATATAGTATTGCTCTTAATAATTTCTACCATTGTAAACTACCAACGGCCAAGATTGCATTCATTTCTACTAAACCCTTACCTTTTAGCTTCTTCTTTTTTTCTTTTTCTTTTTTTAATTTTACACACCCATTTTATTTTACTTTATTTTAGAGAATTTATTATGTCTTGCTCACAATTTGAGTAAATAATTTATATTATTTTTAGGGTAAATTACATTGATATTTTTTTCTTTTGGTGGAACTAGATTCGGTGTACTTTATTTTTGGAAAATGAAACTCCACTCCAATTTTTTGAAATTAATTGACACTATGTTCCCTTTTTAATCCAAATTGACTAACAGTGTTAATTAATAAATAAAAAATATTTTTTTTTAAAGTTAAAATATTCTCATTTGAAAATACACGGTCCTGGAGTAAAATCCATAAAATATTTTTTTTTTAAGTTAAAATATTCCCATTTGAAAATACACGGTCATGGTGTAAAACATGGATTTTACAGCATTCAATAATAAACTGCCACACAAGCCTATTTCACAAATCAAAATGAACTCACCCACACACAAACCTAACTTAAAGCATGTATTTACTGTTAAAAAAAAATAAAACAAATTAACAAAACTCGAATTCATATCAGACGCAAATGCATACAATACTAATTGAGTGGTTGAGATTAAAAGATAATTTTTTAATTTTTAATCTCAATCATTTAATAAAAAATTATTAAAAAATTCAAAAAACAATAAGTGAAAATTTTTTAAAAATGTTAAAAAAAAAAAAACCTACACTTATACAATACTTTTTAAGTATCGCATGGGATATAAATCACAAAACCCCGATCTGGAAGAGAGAGAAAGAGTGGCGTAGAGAGAGAGAGAACTGATCTGGTGAGAGCCATACCTCAGATCTTCTTGATGGTGGGGCAATATCAAAGCGGAAGATGGTGATAACAACAAGAACAAGAAGATCGTAGAAAATGGTGTTGGTGGATATCGGTGCTATACTGAAGACAAAAAGAGCTTGTTTTGTTTTTTATGTTGTTTGGTTGTCAAAGAAAGAAGAAGAAGTGGTTTTAGTTTTTGAGTTGTTTGGATTTTTTTTAAAGCTCCACTGAACTAATCCAAACCATAAAATCGAATGATTATGATGAATTCTCCACTTTCTCCTAAAAAACCAATATTTTCTTATTAGTTTGAACGATGAAATGTACAAACTATTTATTGATCGGATTTTCTGTTTAGCTTTGTTTGGTATTGAGAAAATGTTGGTAGAGAAAAGTGATTATCATTGTGTGATTGTGAAAAAAATATTGGGCATTAAAAAAAGTCTAGTTTATATGCGGGTGAGTTCATTTTTTATTGAGATTAAATTCAATAAAAACTCGGTGCAAAAGGCCTTATTTACATCATTCAATAACAATGTGACACATCAGATTTTTACAAGTAAAAATGTAGACTCATACACACAATTTCCCCTCCTTTAATACCTTATAATTTTATATTATTTAAAAGAAAAACCCAAACTAACCGGCAAAAAACCAGCACTACGAGGAGCTATTGGAGATGGCACCGGTGACGACTTACAACGCCAACTTCTAGATCTAATCCGACGAGACCAACGAAATTTATCGCTCATTTGCTTATCATTTTTTTTGTTTGGGTTTATAAAGTAAGGGTTTTCTTTGTTGGATTTTGAATGAGGGAAAAGTTAAAACCAAAACCAAAACAAAAAAGACAGTTGAATTTTTAAGCAAATGTTAATTATTGGATGTTAGGGCATGGATTACACACATTTCTTTTTGTTTTTCTTTCCTTTTTTAGTTTCTTGGGTGAGTTTACACAAATTTCATGGGGGTTGAACTTATGGAAATGAAATTGGTTAAGATCGAAAAGCGAGCAGTTCGTTTACACGGCGAGGTTCTATGAGTGACGGCGACGAGTGATGTTTACACAGATCTCTCCTCGCTATTTTTTTTTTTTTTAATTTCCTCCCGCATGAGTGACGGCGACGACTTCCAGGTCTCGTTTGGCGGCTTTGACGCCATTGGCTGCACCATCTCTGATGTCGCTCAATATTAAGCGGTACCTTGTAGCACGTGTAAGGGGTTGTCGATCCTCAGGGAGTTGTGTTTCCAAAAGACAATGTAATTCAATATGCAAGAAGGGTAAGATAAATTTGGTTTATGGAAATTTTGTAAGTAATTTATGTAAAAAGACACTAGGGTTTCGGAGTGTTTCTTTATACCAATATGATTCCTTGTAATCCCAGTTAAAAACCTTATTCTAATAACAGTTTACAAGTTAATTATTTTCCTTTTTAAAAAGCTCTTGACATGGTTGAACTAATAAAACTCAAGAATACTGTATTACCAAAGAAAATAAAGTGGTTAGAGTAATAATTAAAAAGGCCTTTCAATTTATAAAACATGAGACCTAATTAAAACCATGCAATATTCCCCCTTAATCATAAGAAAAACATGATTGAACTTATAGAAAGTACAGAATAAAACATGCATCGATTAGGAATCAATAAATGAATAATCAACTGTAATTTAACATTAAAAATAGAAGGGACTACAATGTACTCATACCGTTATACAGAAAACATAGCCCTTAGCCCTAGCAAGAGGCTTAGGCGGCCATGGGAGTAAAAACCTAAGCTTGGGAGAGAGAGAGAGAGAGGATAAGTCTGTCTAGCCTAAGCTGTCCAATCCAAACCTTATTATAAACCCTAATCCTCTCTATATAATTCGGAATTCAGAAGCCTAAACAAATTGGGTCCAATGGGCCTTGAGTTTAGAGCGCTTTAAAACACAATTAGGCTTTCTTTAAAATTGATTTCACGCGAATCCAGTCGCCTAGAACACCATCCAGTCAACTGGATCTTCATTGAAATGCCTCCTGGAATTTCTGCCTGATTTGGATTAATTAATCCAGTCACCTGAATCACCATCCAATCGACTGAATTCTTTAAGAATTGAAGTCTGGAGTTTCTGCCTGATTCTGGATAGTTAATCTAGTCGTCTGGATCACCATCCAGTCGATTGGATTCGTCAATCTTCAGTTTTGGAGTTTCTGCCTTAGAATCCAGTCTACTGGATTGTGGTTCAGCACCTATTCTCTTCTCTTTTGCTTCTTCCAGTTTGTGATATCTAACTCCAATCTGATCCAGCTTATACCTACAATCAAACATAGCCCAAATTAACATCTAAGGGATTAAATTAATACACTTAAATGCACAAATCATGTAATTCAATGAATTGAACAACAAACATCCGTTTAAGTGTAATTAGACATAAAATGCAACACAAGCCCAATAGAATCTCTCTAAAATGCATGTAAATAAGTCATATTTCATGACTTATCAATCTCTGACAGCTCCTCAATGTGGCTACTCTTTTGATGATTTGGTTTTTTTTTTTTTTTTTTTTTTCCTTTATGACGTATTAATGGGTGAAATCGATGTATCACTCCCACATCCTTAATTGTACAAATCTGACGTGTCACATTGAGATTGGAGGGTGTAAGTAAGTTTTTTTTTTACCCTAGCTTCTTATTGAATTTACTATTTTTTTTATTTGTGAAATAGGCTTATATGGCAGGTTATTCTTAGATACTGTAAAATCCCTGTTGTACACCAAGATCGTGTATTCTCAAATGAGAATATTTTAACTTAAAAAAAGAATATTTCATTTATAAATTAACACCGTTAGTCAATCTGGGTCAAAAGTGGGCGGAGTGTCAATTAATTTCGAAAAGTTGGAGTGGAGTATCATTTTTCTAAAATAGGGTGCACCAAGTCTGGTTTCGCCAAAAGAAATGGGTGATTAGTCTAATTTACCCTTATTTTTATTTTCTCACCATCAATATTTTTTTTAGTAATGAACATTTCTTATAGATGCAATGGCCTTAGTCGCATGAGTGATGAGATCTCTACTTTTTTAAAATTAAAATATAAATATAAAATCATTCAATTATGCAATCCTTTGAGGTCTCATTCTTCTTCGCACACAGTTTAAGAATGAACGAGAATGTTTGAATCCTTAGAGTGATTGCCATTCTGTTGATTTCATACACCCAAACAAAAAAAAAAAATTGAACCACTCTTCGTTTCTCTTACTACCCAAAACAAATGCAAATTCATTACTTAATTATAAATATTAAGTTTATTATACATAACCAATTAAAATTCACTAGAAATGAGGAAAAATTCTCAGCTCTAGGCTCTACCCCACTAAATCCCCCACAACTACAATAGCACTTTTGCAATTTTTGTTTTTTTATTTTTTTTTAATTGAATGCCTTTGAAGCATCTTCTCTCTACATTAGGATAAGCTAATAAATCAAATTATTACCCTAAATTGAAAATCAGCACATATTTTTCAACATATTTGCATAATGAACCTAATTACAGATTTGATTCTTTGACATGTTTAGTTCCATCATTTTTCAACGAAAAATATTTTCAATTAAAAATGTTTTCAGGGAAAACTAATGATTTTTCGATGTTTGGTTACACATTTGGAAGACATTTTCATATGTTTGGATGGGTTCAAAATACTCTAAAATCACTACCGGAAATCACCACCACCGTGACCAAATTTATCATACGTAGAAAAAATAAAATTACAAGCAATCACCAAATTAAAAACTCAAACAGGTTACAAGCAATCACCAAATTAAAAACTCAAACAGGTAAAAACACCTCAAACAAAAAGATCAAAAACTCAAAAAAAAATCTGACACGCTGGAATCGTCATTGCCGAGGATGTGCTAGGGGATAATGCAATGAGTCATGTTGGGGGGGGGGGGGGGTGTACGACGCAAACGAACTCAATCTGTGATGGCCAATGAAGGGGTTGTGCAATGCAAAAAAGGCCTAAGAAGGGGTGTGTGCGATGCGGAGGGGCGCGATTTGCGACAGGGTTGTGCATGATAAGATGTGTCGTCTCAAGTGTAAGGCTTTAGGGGAAGGGTTTGGCTAGTTTTAGGGGGAAGGCATAAAAAAATAAAAAAATAAAAATTTTACTCCTCTCTTAATAGCATAATCCTAATCAACCGAAAATATTTTTTATTAGACAAGGATTACACCAAACCAAACATTCAAAAAGACTAAAAACATTTTTGAGAAAATATTATATTTGTGCCAAACACAACCTTGATCATTTATTATATATCAAAATGGAACTCGAAGTTATTTTAAACTCTAAAAACCATCCATGATTGATTTGTATTAAATTTTGAAGAAATTTTCCTTTTGTATACACCTCATTTTGCAACCATTAATTTCCACATCTTTAATACATTAAAGCAATAAGGGTTATATGTGTTATGAATATTAATGGTGATGTTAGTTCATATCAAGTAAAGATTGTCTTTATAGCCTTAGAGCATCTCCAGCAGCACTCTTTATTTTATCTTCACATGTGAAGATTTCAGCAACTCTCTATTTATTTTTTCAGATACACTCTCTAGTAAACTCTTTATTCTATCTTTACTCTATTTAAATATTCTTTATTTATTCTTTTTCTTTTTAATTTTCCTTTTTCTTTCTCTCATATTTTTACATATTCTCTCTCTCTCCGGTCTCCGTCTTCTTCTCCATCTCTAGCAAATGAAATCTCTCTCTCTCTCTCCTCTTTGATCCACCATCTCTCTCTCCTCCACAAACAACCTCCCCCAATCACATAACCACAACCTGAACCTCACAACTCCACAAACAACCTCCCCCAACAGAATCACAAACAAACAATCAAACCCATTTTTTAGCCTCATCAAAACCCAAATTTACAGATCAAAAACCCATCTCAAACCCATCTCTAATCATAAACCCAACCCATCTCAAACCCATTGCCTTATGAGCGTCGTTCAAGAGCCGATCCTTCTTCAACCCATGGAAGTTTCGCCGGAACTGAGATCGAGTGAGATTGACGAAGATTCATCTTAAAGTCCGCGTGGAGGAGAAGATTAGTGGGTCTGGTGAGGCCATGAGGGAGATCGGTGGGTATGGTGAGGCCATGAGGGAGATCAATGGGATCGGTGAGAGAGAGTGAACAGAGGGGAGAGCACAGAGAAGGAAAAAAAAAAAAAACTTAAATAGGCCGGTCAAAAACAATTGTTTATTCGACTGAAGAGTGAACAGTAGCTTTTCATTTGTGAAAAGTTATTGTAGCAAAATGGCAATTTGAAGAGCTGTTGGAGCATCATTTCTTCATTTTTGCTCTCCACATCCACATGTGGAGATACAGAGCCTTTTGAAGAGCTGCTGGAGATGCTCTTAAAACTCTTAAGTTTTAATAAGTAACTCCACATACTTTGAAGACTATATATACATATGTAATCTCCTTTGTAAAGGCGAACAAACCATTACATATATAATTAGTTATATACATCATGTGGATGACCACTTTAAAAATATAATCTCATTATCACACACTATTTTCTTTATTTTATAATAATATGGTAATTTCACACCGTCCAAAATTCCTAAAATTAATTTATGGTTAAATCTGCATTTTAATTGGTTATGTTGAATTAAGGACGAAAGAGTGTTATTTCTGATTGAGTCAGAAATTAATTTTACCATGAACTCACATGCGCAGGATAATTCTAGATTAGTTTAATTGGTCTTTCAAAATATTAAATTTAATTAATTGATGGTTAATTTCTATAGGTTAAAACATTTTGGGGACAATTACACTTTACCACCTGAACTTTGACTCTTCTTTCAATGTCCCCCCAAAACTTTCGATTGTAACAATTTATATCCCAATTGGACTCAATTGCACACCTGGTAACCTTTGTTCAAATTGCTGTTAATTTGGATGGAAAAGTGAGTCATGTGCAAAACACGTGACTCGTGGGACCCACTCATCAACTTAGTCTGCCTAAAAAAATCCAAAGTGACTAAAATACCCTCGTCTTCTTTAACTCTGTACATCCCATTTTAGATATTTTCTCTCCCTCCTCTCTCATCTCATCTCTTCAACCCGTAAACCCCTCTCTCACAGATTAGTCCCCTCTATCTCAAACCCCTCTCTTCATAAGTTTGATCATCAATTTCTACAGTGGTAACAATTTCTTCTGTGTGTGTTTGTGTTTATGTTTGATAGAGTGAGAAAGGTACATGGAGTTTGCACGAAGTTCACGGTCAGATCAGAGTTTGACATAGATGCTGGTGATGGGGCGAGATCAACATGGCCTGGGAGTGGCAACACTTCACGGTGACAGAGATGAAGCCCACGACGATGCAACAAGGCCGTGCTACGGAGATCGATGCATTTGGGGTCAATAAGACTAGGCTAGAACACAAGATCATGATGGCGTAATGGGTGGTGGTGGTTGGGGGGGGGGGGGGGATGGGTTTAAATGGGTGGCATTGGGTGTTCAAAAGATGAGTTTGGGAATTGGAAGCTTTGTTGTTGTTTGGATTTTTTCTGATTTTTTTTTTTTTTTTTTGGGAATAGGAAGCTTTGGGGGATGGGTTTAAATGGGTGGCATTGGGTGTTCAAAGATGAGTTTGGGAATTGGAAGCTTTGTTGTTGTTTGGATTTTTTCTGATTTTTTTTATTTTTTTCTGGGAATAGGAAGCTTTGGGGATGGGTTTAAATGGGTGGCATTGGGTGTTCAAAGATGAGTTTGGGAATTGGAAGTTTTGTTGTTGTTTGGATTTTTTCTGATTTTTATTTTTATTTTTTTCTGGGAATAGGAAGCTTTGTATGGATTATTTCAGGGAATTGGAAGCTTTGTTGTTGTTTGGACTTTTGCTAGGAGTTGGAAGCTTTGTTTGGATTTTTTTTGGGATTTGTAAGCTTGCCTTTAAAAATGGAGAGTTGAGAGGTAGGGGATGAGTGTTTTTTTTCAATGAGGGTATTTTGGGAATTTTTCTTTCAGTGTGGCCCCATGAGTCACATGATTTGCACGTGACTAGTTTTTTTCGTTACATTTAACTTCAATTAGACGGTGGGGGGTACAAGGGAGAAATCAATATTCAATATATATATAAAAGCAGAAACTTTTAACTGAGGTTCTACCAAGTGTCTTACAAAACTGATGTGGCATACTAACACATCAGCAATTAAAATACCCAATTAATATATCAGCCATAGCCAAAAAAAAAAACTGTCGACGTATCTCTTGGTCAGTGCCCCGTTCGATAATACGACTCTTCCCATTTAAAAACTTCCCACATTTATTCCACATTACTCCATACCTATTTTCCCTATCTGCAAACAGGTTATTCTTTGGAGGTTTTAAAGCCATCAATAATGTCTCTCTCTCTCTATATATAAACAATCAGGTCTGTATTCCCTTCCATGTGGCTTTTTACCATTTAACAACGACATACGCGCACGAATGGAGTCACAACCCTCATTCTGCCGATGCCGTTGTTGTCGACAACAGCATTGAATCTGAGGCCAATCCCAACGCCATGAATGAGACCAACTTCAAATGTTGTCCAACACAATCACCACCACCAATCTCGCCAGATTTAAATGATCTATTCTCTCACAGGTGTCCTCTCTCACTTTCTCTCTCTCTTTTGAGCACCTGCAAGGATTTTGCATTATCTATTTTTGGTTTCTCAATTCCCCTTAAAGTGTTCGATCAAATGCTTGAACCAAAATTTATGTCACTAATCGGCTTTTGGTTTTAGATGAATGAATGTCTTTTTTTAATAAGCTTTTGGGTGCTCAAATTTTGCAGGTATTTTTTTTATTTTTTATTTTCTTTAAGTTTGTGGGTGTTTTTGCTTTGGTCACGTTTATATGTAAGAATAAGAATAGGGAAATTTGTGTTTTTTCTTTTACAAATTCATTTTGTTTGCTGGGTTACCCAATTTGACACTTCGCTTATATCAAAAAGCACATACAGTGAAGAAAGAAAGTTAAATGCGTAGAAGAGGCTGTGTAGTCTATAACCTCTTCATAGATATAGGGTTAGATATTGGTTGGAAGGTGTTGATCCATTGTTGGCTGAATTGGGGAATCTCATATGATTTTGTAGGAGCAACTGCCAACTTTGATTCTTATTGCTCCCCATAAATATTCATTTTTGTTGTAGTTTTTTATTTTATTTTATGTGTTAGTAGTGTCAGAAATATTTTGACATACATCCTATATCTTAGCCTTTTATGAAGGCCTGAAGGAAGCTATTGCTATGAATATATTTTTCTTGAGGATGATTCTTCTATCGTTGACTAGGTGAGGACTGGTGGGATTAAAAGAGAAAGGAAAAAAATAGGGTGAAGTATGGTTGTTGGCAATTTGACTTTATATGTATCAATGAATCAAAACTAATATTTGCAAATACATTTATTTATAGCTATTGCAATATATTTTTTTTTAATTTTTCTTTATTTCGTTCCATTTATAATTTATTATATGTCATTCCATTTATACTTTTTTTATTTATTGAAATTCCATTTATACTTAAATGGCCATACAATATTTATTCCATTCGAATTTATGTTTTGTCAATTTTTGGAATGGTGGTTACTGGACTTCAATCAATTTCCATTTTTGTTGTTTCTTTTTTTATTTCTTTTCATTTTTGCAATTTCCTTTATTTTTCCGATGGCTTTCTTATCTTACTGTTTGTATCTGAAACTCTTTCAGTGGGTGCACGTAAAGGTGTTGGCCAAATTAGAAATTCTGGAGTCTAATGCGGTATGTTACTATGTTACTATGGAGTCTTAATCCTTTTGTTTCATTTACACTTGTGGGTTTATTTTGTCTTGATGTCTATACTTTTATTAGTGTTTTGTTTTCTCAACTCATTAGCATGCGAAAGTGATGTGTGAAAAGTAATAATTGTTTCTCAACTTTGCTTCGCATACTAGGATTCTTTTAAATCAAAGGATGGCCCACATAAGGGCTGTCACGGATGCTGTGTATTTGCTGCCATAAACTTCACATTTGGGTATTGGTCCTATTTGATTTTATTGTTGGTTTTAGTTGGGTTTTGATTTACCAGTTTGTTTGTTTAACTATGTAATGGCCAAGAAGTCTGGCAATGGGTGTATGAAAGAAACGTTGCTTGGCTTTGTTTTAAATAAAAAAAGAAAAAAATAATTAAATTCATTGTTGAATTGACTAAAACCCTACAGATAAGGATAATCATAGATGGGAAGGAGTTAAAATAGGAAAAAAAATTGGGAGGCATATTCTGACGTGAATTTTTATGTAAATAGGAGTTTGAGGATAGAAATAATTGGAAGCAAGGGGAAAGAAACGTGAGAGAGAGAAAAAAGAGGGGAAGGCAAAAAATAATAAATAATCAATTGGAATAAATGTGGTGAGAAATATTTGTAAGGGAGAGAAAAAACGTGGGAGAGAGAAAAAAGAGGGGAAGGCAAAAAATAATAATTAATCAATTGGAATAAATGTGGAGAGAAATAATTGGAAGACAAAGAGTGATAAGTGGTAATAAATTGTCAGACCGTTTAAAGATAGCAATTAATACCACTCTTAGAGGAATTTTTAAATTTATTTTTTTATTTTTTAAATTTGTATAAAGATTAAAGTATAATTAATATGTTAAAGATAAAATGATAATTTTTTTTACTTACAGATTTTAACTAAATATTTTCCTATCATTTAAAATATTCTAACAAATTTTTATACATGACAATTTTTTAGGAAGTAAAAATCCGCGCATTGCGCGGGTCCCATGACTAGTTTTATCCAATTGGGGGGTAATTGTTACAATCGAAAGTTTGGATGACATTAAAAAATGGATCAAAATTCAGGGTGGTAAAGTATAATTGTCCCAACATTTAAATACGGTCAATATCAAAACATGAGATAATTGTAAAAGATATAATATGAATTCGTTGATTTAATTGATAATAGAAAAGTGTCTTAATTGATAATATCTACTCATTTTTAATTTAATTAAAGGAATCTGAATGCTAATGGCTACTAAGAATTCTACTACATCAAGAAGTGGAAAAATATTGAAATAACTTGAATTTTATCCAAAACTAGTCGCAAACCTGATGAGAATCAACAAACACTATTAAAAGATTCATTGCATGTTCCAGTTGGGCCAATTATTAGAGGAAGATCCAAGAAGATCAAAGAAGTACTTAATGGGCTGATTCAAGATATTTGGGCTGATTCTACAACGGGGCATTCCAAGCTTGGCCCAAAAGAAGATGAAGGCGTCATAAATTTAATCCAAGCTACTGATGGGGCTGATCATGCTTAATTGGGCCTAATTCCCTCAGAAATGGCATTGATTAATGGCTGAATATTTGCTGAGGATTTAGAAAGGGAAAGGGGCTGATTACTTTCCAAAATCAGACCAATTAATTGGCTGATTTACTTTCCTTTTCCATGCCAATTAATTTGGCTGATTGACTTTTCCATTTCAGACTTTCCATAACCAAAATTTCCTTATCTATTTCAGTCTATTATTGGCTGCTAAAGTCAGAACACTATTAGTCTTAATTTTAGGCCCTTAATTTTAGTCTTTTAGAACCAAATTCGTTTCTCTTTTATTGTATGGGCATCTAGGGTTGAAAACAGGTTATAAATAGCCTCCACTCTTTGTAATAAGGCATTATTGAATCTGAATACAAAGAAAAACGTGAGGTTTGTTTCTTCTATTAGTTCTTCAGTGAACTTGTGAACTTATCAAGGATTCTTCCTTGTGGCGTTCAAATTTTATACCTTCGGTTCATGATTCTTTCATAATCATTGGGTCGGGGTCTGTTATCTTTATACTTTCAATTCGCGTTTCATTTATAAACGTTGGGTTGGGGTGTTCTATCAAAACTCTGATTTTAGCTTTCTTGGGCAAGTAATCCAATATTGTTTGCTGGGTCTCAAAGCGTGTCTGTTGAGGATCGCATCATTTGGTATCAGAGCTCTTAGGCTCTAAAATCAGGTTTACTATCCTTTTACCTTTTGTTTCTTGTTATCATTCTATCTTCTTCCGTTTGTGTTCTTTATTCCCTGTTCTTGTTTTGTGTTGTGCACAAAGTTGAAAAAAAAAAAAAAAGGTGATACTGAAGCACCAAGTTGAAAAAAAAGAAAAAGAAAAGAAAAGAAAAGAAAAGGTGATACTGAAGCACCAAGTTGAAAAAAAGAGGTGATACTGAAGCAACAGATACTATCATTCTATCTTCTCAAAGTTAGTTTATTCTTGAATTGTGACTTTTGTAGTTTCAGTTCTCTAAAAAAAAAAAAATTTTTTTTTTTTTTTTTTTCCTCATTGATTATTTGTTCTCTCATATATTTTCTGCCGTCGGTATTGGTTTAAATACTGCAAGTTGAATTTCTTGATCAAGTTTATTAGTTTCAGGAAGAACTGAAAAGGGGAAGCTTTGAGTGGAAAAAGGCAAGAGAGTGTGAGACTAATATCGGGAAAAAAAAGCCAATTTAAGAGTGAAACACGAGTGTGAGTGACATAATCTGAGTGCAAACACGTGAGGGAGTGTTGTGAGGAATTAATTTAAGCATTTCTCTATAGTTTCAATATATATATATATATATATATATTATGTCTTCCAGGGGCGAAACATCAAACAAAGAAGGACAGGCGGAGTCGTCTCTCATGTTGCGGGCTATGCAACAACAATTTGAACGCATGGACGTGATGTTTAATGAGATTCGGGATCGGATGGATAGGCAAGATGCTGTTATTGCTACTTGGCGCGAGGGACGTCCTCAAGGAGGCCCTTATGTTAGAAGGCAAGCAAGGCGTGCACCCGTGGATGATTCTGATGGTGACCACGAGGATGAGTTCGAAGGTGAAGAGGATCAAGCTTCACTGAACGGTAGGTTCGTGCCAAGGGGAGAAAGGCGTGGTAGAGGTTTCCGAACTGGTCTGAGATGGCGAGATGGGACTGACGGAAACCTAGGAAACATCAAAATGAAGATACCGTCATTCCAAGGGAAAAATGATCCTGAAGCATACTTGGAATGGGAGAAGAAGGTGGAGTTGATCTTTGAATGCCACAACTATTCCGAGGAGAAAAAGGTAAAACTCGCTGTCATTGAGTTTACTGACTATGCTATTATATGGTGGGATCAGCTTGTGATGAACAGGAGGAGAAACCATGAGAGGGCTATTGAGACATGGGAGGAAATGAGGGCCATCATGAGGAGACGGTTTGTCCCTAGTCACTATTATAGGGACTTGTATCAGAAATTACAAAGTCTTACACAAGGCTATAGGAGTGTGGATGACTACTACAAGGAGATGGAGATCGCCTTGATTCGGGCTAATGTAGAGGAGGATAGAGAAGCTACCATGGCAAGGTTTCTGAATGGGCTGAATCGGGACATTGCCAATGTGGTGGAACTGCAACACTATGTGGAGTTGGAGGACATGGTACACATGGCAATAAAGGTGGAACGGCAACTTAAAAGGAAAGGAACTCGTTCATTTCAAAATCCGGGCTCCTCTACTTCATGGAAGTCGAATTGGAGGAAAGATGAAGGGGCTGTTTTAAAGTCCAAAACCGAACCACCAAAGAGGAGAGAGGAAGTTCCCAGTGTAAACAAAGGTAAAACTGAATCCCAAACTCGTAATCGTGATATTAAGTTGTTTTCGTTGTTTGGGAGTAGGTCACATAGCTTCACAGTGTCCAAATAAGAGGACCATGATTGCACGTATTGATGGAGAGGTGGGAACCGAAAGTGAGAGTGATGCTGACCAAATGCCAATGCTTGAGGACACTTGTGACGATGATGTGGAGTATCCAGTGGAAGGGTGAGTCACTTGTGGCTCGGCGTGCTCTAAGTGCCCAAGTCAAAGAGGATGACATGGAACAACAAAGGGAGAACAT
>OU015768.1:22823041-22830541 GCA_907173295.1 Fagus sylvatica
AATTCTCTATTTATTTTTTCAGATACACTCTCTAGTAAACTCTTTATTCTATCTTTACTCTATTTAAATATTCTTTATTTATTCTTTTTCTTTTTAATTTTCCTTTTTCTTTCTCTCATATTTTTATATTCTCTCTCCTCTCTCTCCGGTGTCTTCTTCTCCATCTAGCAAATGAAATCTCTCTCTCTCTCTCTCCTCTTTGATCCACCATAACCATCGTGAACACAACTCCACAAACAACCTCCCCCAATCACACACCCACAAACAACCTCAAGCCTCGTCAAAACCCAAATTTACAGAATCAAAGCCTCATCAAACCCATTTTTTAGATCCATACCCATCTAAGATAAAAACCCATCTCAAACCCATCTCTAATCAAAACCCATCAAACCCATTGCCTTATGAGCGTCGTTCAAGAGCCGATCCTTCTTCAACCCATGGAAGTTTCGCCGGAACTGAGATCGAGTGAGATTGACGAAGATTCATCTTAAAGTCCGCGTGGAGGAGAAGATTAGTGGGTCTGGTGAGGCCATGAGGGAGATCAGTGGGATGGTGAGAGGGAGTGAACAGAGGGGAGAGCACAGAGAAGGAAAAAAAAAAAAAAAAAGGAAAAGAGAGAAAGAAATCGGCAAAATGAGAAGGAAAAAAAAAAAAAACTTAAATAGGCCGGTCAAAAACAATTGTTTATTCGACTGAAGAGTGAACAGTAGCTTTTCATTTGTGAAAAGTTATTGTAGCAAAATGGCAATTTGAAGAGCTGTTGGAGCATCATTTCTTCATTTTTGCTCTCCACATGTGGAGATACAGAGCCTTTTGAAGAGCTGCTGGAGATGCTCTTAAAACTCTTAAGTTTTAATAAGTAACTCCACATACTTTGAAGACTATATATACATATGTAATCTCCTTTGTAAAGGCGAACAAACCATTACATATATAATTAGTTATATACATCATGTGGATGACCACTTAAAAATATAATCTCATTATCACACTATTTTCTTTATTTTATAATAATATGGTAATTTCACACCGTCCAAAATTCCTAAAATTAATTTATGGTTAAATCTGCATTTTAATTGGTTATGTTGAATTAAGGACGAAAGAGTGTTATTTCTGATTGAGTCAGAAATTAATTTTACCATGAACTCACATGCGCAGGATAATTCTAGATTAGTTTAATTGGTCTTTCAAAATATTAAATTTAATTAATTGATGGTTAATTTCTATAGGTTAAAACATTTTGGGGACAATTACACTTTACCACCTGAACTTTGACTCTTCTTTCAATGTCCCCCCAAAACTTTCGATTGTAACAATTTATATCCCAATTGGACTCAATTGCACACCTGGTAACCTTTGTTCAAATTGCTGTTAATTTGGATGGAAAAGTGAGTCATGTGCAAAACACGTGACTCGTGGGACCCACTCATCAACTTAGTCTGCCTAAAAAAATCCAAAGTGACTAAAATACCCTCGTCTTCTTTAACTCTGTACATCCCATTTTAGATATTTTCTCTCCCTCCTCTCTCATCTCATCTCTTCAACCCGTAAACCCCTCTCTCACAGATTAGTCCCCTCTATCTCAAACCCCTCTCTTCATAAGTTTGATCATCAATTTCTACAGTGGTAACAATTTCTTCTGTGTGTGTTTGTGTTTATGTTTGATAGAGTGAGAAAGGTACATGGAGTTTGCACGAAGTTCACGGTCAGATCAGAGTTTGACATAGATGCTGGTGATGGGGCGAGATCAACATGGCCTGGGAGTGGCAACACTTCACGGTGACAGAGATGAAGCCCACGACGATGCAACAAGGCCGTGCTACGGAGATCGATGCATTTGGGGTCAATAAGACTAGGCTAGAACACAAGATCATGATGGCGTAATGGGGGTGGTGGTGGTTGTTGGGGGGGGGGGGGGGGATGGGTTTAAATGGGTGGCATTGGGTGTTCAAAGATGAGTTTGGGAATTGGAAGCTTTGTTGTTGTTTGGATTTTTTCTGATTTTTTTTTTATTTTTTTCTGGGAATAGGAAGCTTTGGGGGATGGGTTTAAATGGGTGGCATTGGGTGTTCAAAGATGAGTTTGGGAATTGGAAGCTTTGTTGTTGTTTGGATTTTTTCTGATTTTTATTTTTTTTTTCTGGGAATAGGAAGCTTTGGGGGATGGGTTTAAATGGGTGGCATTGGGTGTTCAAAGATGAGTTTGGGAATTGGAAGTTTTGTTGTTGTTTGGATTTTTTCTGATTTTTATTTTTATTTTTTTCTGGGAATAGGAAGCTTTGTATGGATTATTTCAGGGAATTGGAAGCTTTTGTTGTTGTTTGGACTTTTGCTAGGAGTTGGAAGCTTTGTTTGGATTTTTTTTGGGAATTGTAAGCTTGCCTTTAAAAATGGAGAGTTGAGAGGTAGGGGATGAGTTTTTTGTTTTTTTTTTCAATGAGGGTATTTTGGGAATTTTTCTTTCAGTGTGGCCCCATGAGTCACATGATTTGCACGTGACTAGTTTTTTTTGTTACATTTAACTTCAATTAGACGGTGGGGGGTACAAGGGAGAAATCAATATTCAATATATATATAAAAGCAGAAACTTTTAACTGAGGTTCTACCAAGTGTCTTACAAACTGATGTGGCATACTAACACATCAGCAATTAAAATACCCAATTAATATATCAGCCATAGCCAAAAAAAAAACCGTCGATGTATCTCTTGGTCAGTGCCCCGTTCGATAATACGACTCTTCCCATTTAAAAACTTCCCACATTTATTCCACATTACTCCATACCTATTTTCCCTATCTGCAAACAGGTTATTCTTTGGAGGTTTTAAAGCCATCAATAATGTCTCTCTCTATATATAAACAATCAGGTCTGTATTCCCTTCCATGTGGCTTTTTACCATTTAACAACGACATACGCGCACGAATGGAGTCACAACCCTCATTCTGCCGATGCCGTCGTTGTCGACAACAGCATTGAATCTGAGGCCAATCCCAACGCCATGAATGAGACCAACTTCAAATGTTGTCCAACAATCACCACCAATCTCGCCAGATTTAAATGATCTATTCTCTCACAGGTGTCCTCTCTCACTTTCTCTCTCTCTTTTGAGCACCTGCAAGGATTTTGCATTATCTATTTTTGGTTTCTCAATTCCCCTTAAAGTGTTCGATCAAATGCTTGAACCAAAATTTATGTCACTAATCGGCTTTTGGTTTTAGATGAATGAATGTCTTTTTTTAATAAGCTTTTGGGTGCTCAAATTTTGCAGGTATTTTTTTTATTTTTTATTTTCTTTAAGTTTGTGGGTGTTTTTGCTTTGGTCACGTTTATATGTAAGAATAAGAATAGGGAAATTTGTGTTTTTTCTTTTACAAATTCATTTTGTTTGCTGGGTTACCCAATTTGACACTTCGCTTATATCAAAAAGCACATACAGTGAAGAAAGAAAGTTAAATGCGTAGAAGAGGCTGTGTAGTCTATAACCTCTTCATAGATATAGGGTTAGATATTGGTTGGAAGGTGTTGATCCATTGTTGGCTAATTGGGGAATCTCATATGATTTTGTAGGAGCAACTGCCAACTTTGATTCTTATTGCTCCCCATAAATATTCATTTTTGTTGTAGTTTTTTATTTTATTTTATGTGTTAGTAGTGTCAGAAATATTTTGACATACATCCTATATCTTAGCCTTTTATGAAGGCCTGAAGGAAGCTATTGCTATGAATATATTTTTCTTGAGGATGATTCTTCTATCGTTGACTAGGTGAGGACTGGTGGGATTAAAAGAGAAAGGAAAAAAATAGGGTGAAGTATGGTTGTTGGCAATTTGACTTTATATGTATCAATGAATCAAAACTAATATTTGCAAATACATTTATTTATAGCTATTGCATATTTTTTTTTTAATTTTTCTTTATTTCATTCCATTTATAATTTATTATATGTCATTCCATTTATACTTTTTTTATTTATTGAAATTCCATTTATACTTAAATGGCCATACAATATTTATTCCATTCGAATTTATGTTTTGTCAATTTTTGGAATGGTTAATGGACTTTCAATTTCCATTTTTGTTGTTCTTTTTTTATTTCTTTTCATTTTTGCAATTTCCTTTATTTTTCCGATGGCTTTCTTACTGTTTGTATCTGAAACTCTTTTAGTGGGTGCACGTAAAGGTGTTGGCCAAATTAGAAATTCTGGAGTCTAATGCGGTATGTTACTATGTTACTATGGAGTTTAATCCTTTTGTTTCATTTACACTTGTGGGTTTATTTTGTCTTGATGTCTATACTTTTATTAGTGTTTTGTTTTCTCAACTCATTAGCATGCGAAAGTGATGTGTGAAAAGTAATAATTGTTTCTCAACTTTGCTTCGCATACTAGGATTCTTTTAAATCAAAGGATGGCCCACATAAGGGCTGTCACGGATGCTGTGTATTTGCTGCCATAAACTTCACATTTGGGTATTGGTCCTATTTGATTTTATTGTTGGTTTTAGTTGGGTTTTGATTTACCAGTTTGTTTGTTTAACTATGTAATGGCCAAGAAGTCTGGCAATGGGTGTATGAAAGAAACGTTGCTTGGCTTTGTTTTAAATAAAAAAAGAAAAAAATAATTAAATTCATTGTTGAATTGACTAAAACCCTACAGATAAGGATAATCATAGATGGGAAGGAGTTAAAATAGGAAAAAAAATTGGGAGGCATATTCTGACGTGAATTTTTATGTAAATAGGAGTTTGAGGATAGAAATAATTGGAAGCAAGGGGAAAGAAACGTGAGAGAGAGAAAAAAGAGGGGAAGGCAAAAAATAATAAATAATCAATTGGAATAAATGTGGTGAGAAATATTTGTAAGGGAGAGAAAAAACGTGGGAGAGAGAAAAAAGAGGGGAAGACAAAAAATAATAATTAATCAATTGGAATAAATGTGGAGAGAAATAATTGGAAGACAAAGAGTGATAAGTGGTAATAAATTGTCAGACCGTTTAAAGATAGCAATTAATACCACTCTTAGTGGAATTTTTAAATTTATTTTTTTATTTTTTAAATTTGTATAAAGATTAAAGTATAATTAATATGTTAAAGATAAAATGATAATTTTTTTACTTACAGATTTTAACTAAATATTTTCCTATCATTTAAAATATTCTAACAAATTTTTATACATGACAATTTTTTAGGAAGTAAAAATCCGCGCATTGCGCGGGTCCCATGACTAGTTTTATCCAATTGGGGGGTAATTGTTACAATCGAAAGTTTGGGATGACATTAAAAAATGGATCAAAATTCAGGGTGGTAAAGTATAATTGTCCCAACATTTAAATACGGTCAATATCAAAACATGAGATAATTGTAAAAGATATAATATGAATTCGTTGATTTAATTGATAATAGAAAAGTGTCTTAATTGATAATATCTAATCACTTTTAATTTAATTAAAGGAATCTGAATGCTAATGGCTACTAAGAATCCTACTACATCAAGAAGTGGAAAAATATTGAAATAACTTGAATTTTATCCAAAACTAGTCGCAAACCTGATGAGAATCAACAAGCACTATTAAAAGATTCATTGCATGTTCCAGTTGGGCCAATTATTAGAGCAAGATCCAAGAAGATCAAAGAAGCACTTAATGGGCTGATTCAAGATATTTGGGCTGATTCTACAACGGGACATTCCAAGCTTGGCCCAAAAGAAGATGAAGGCGTCATAAATTTAATCCAAGCTACTGATGGGGCTGATCATGCTTAATTGGGCCTAATTCCCTCAGAAATGGCATTGATTAATGGCTAAATATTTGCTAGGATTTAGAAAGGGAAAGGGGCTGATTACTTTCCAAAATCAGACCAATTAATTGGCTGATTTACTTTCCTTTTCCATGCCAATTAATTTGGCTGATTGACTTTTCCATTTCAGACTTTCCATAACCAAAATTTCCTTATCTATTTCAGTCTATTATTGGCTGCTAAAGTCAAACACTATTAGTCTTAATTTTAGGCCCTTAATTTTAGTCTTTTAGAACCAAATTCGTTTCTCTTTATTGTATGGGCATCTAGGGTTGAAAACAGGTTATAAATAGCCTCCACTCTTTGTAATAAGGCATTATTGAATCTGAATACAAAGAAAAACGTGAGGTTTGTTTCTTCTATTAGTTCTTCAGTGAACTTGTGAACTTATCAAGGATTCTTCCTTGTGGCGTTCAAATTTTATACCTTCGGTTCATGATTCTTTCATAATCATTGGGTCGGGGTCTGTTATCTTTATACTTTCAATTCGCGTTTCATTTATAAACGTTGGGTTGGGGTGTTCTATCAAAACTCTGATTTTAGCTTTCTTGGGCAAGTAATCCAATATTGTTTGCTGGGTCTCAAAGCGTGTCTGTTGAGGATCGCATCATTTGGTATCAGAGCTCTTAGGCTCTAAAATCAGGTTTACTATCCTTTTACCTTTTGTTTCTTGTTATCATTCTATCTTCTTCCGTTTGTGTTCTTTATTCCCTGTTCTTGTTTTGTGTTGTGCACAAAGTTGAAAAAAAGAAAAAAAAGGTGATACTGAAGCACCAAGTTGAAAAAAAAGAAAAAGAAAAGAAAAGGTGATACTGAAGCACCAAGTTGAAAAAAAGAGGTGATACTGAAGCAACAGATACTATCATTCTATCTTCTCAAAGTTAGTTTATTCTTGAATTGTGACTTTTGTAGTTTCAGTTCTCTAAAAAAAAAAAAAAATCTGATTTTTTTTTTTTTCCTCATTGATTATTTGTTCTCTCATATATTTTCTGCCGTCGGTATTGGTTTAAATACTGCAAGTTGAATTTCTTGATCAAGTTTATTAGTTTCAGGAAGAACTGAAAAGGGGAAGCTTTGAGTGGAAAAAGGCAAGAGAGTGTGAGACTAATATCGGGAAAAAAAAGCCAATTTAAGAGTGAAACACGAGTGTGAGTGACATAATCTGAGTGCAAACACGTGAGGGAGTGTTGTGAGGAATTAATTTAAGCATTTCTCTATAGTTTCAAATATATATATATATATATATATTATGTCTTCCAGGGGCGAAACATCAAACAAAGAAGGACAGGCGGAGTCGTCTCTCATGTTGCGGGCTATGCAACAACAATTTGAACGCATGGACGTGATGTTTAATGAGATTCGGGATCGGATGGATAGGCAAGATGCTGTTATTGCTACTTGGCGCGAGGGACGTCCTCAAGGAGGCCCTTATGTTAGAAGGCAAGCAAGGCGTGCACCCGTGGATGATTCTGATGGTGACCACGAGGATGAGTTCGAAGGTGAAGAGGATCAAGCTTCACTGAACGGTAGGTTCGTGCCAAGGGGAGAAAGGCGTGGTAGAGGTTTCCGAACTGGTCTGAGATGGCGAGATGGGACTGACGGAAACCTAGGAAACATCAAAATGAAGATACCGTCATTCCAAGGGAAAAATGATCCTGAAGCATACTTGGAATGGGAGAAGAAGGTGGAGTTGATCTTTGAATGCCACA
>OU015768.1:22835541-22848041 GCA_907173295.1 Fagus sylvatica
CACGAACTTGCTATTGAAAATGAAATCTAAAGAAATCTTGGTTTATTTTATTTTTATTGTTTTGTGGTTTGAGAGGAAAATCGGATATTGCTTCACTCAACATATGAGTTTAGTTTAACAGAAAAAAGTTTGCATAAATGCATAATATGCTTAGAAAGAGGAGATGACCTTAATAATATACCTACTGTAGTGACTTTGCAAGATAGCCTTTTAAAAGAAAAGAATTGAACAGTCATAAAAACTTTAAACATAAATTCAAATACTATTCAAACGATATTGTAATTATACACAACTGATTGAACGATTACATGATTACATTTGAAGTAGTTATCTAATTTCAGATTTATTTATTTTTTATTACATATTCCATGTAGTACATAAGTTTCTATAATTGGTTAAATAAATATGCATAATTTCATGTATATCTATTTGAAAATAACTATTAATTTATGTGGAATGTGGTGCTAGAGTATATGCCAGTTTAAATTTGCTTACTTAATAATTTACAAATTTTTGAAGTTTAGACATTTATCAATGATTGCTTAAGAAAAGGATAATCATTAGGAAAAAAAGAAAAGAAAAGGATAATCTACCATTCATATTAACCAAACAGTTTTGTTCAATGGGCTCAAACTTCCTTTTAGAGACAATGTATAGAAAATTTAATTCATATGGCTCCGATATTGTTGTAGACATCAAGTAATTGGGGGCATTGGTAGTGATGGAGCTAATCCTGATAGCTTAAACCTAATCAAAGGCTAGGCAGAAGATTTTGTGTCTCTGCAACACCGCGTTCTTCCTGCATTCTTGGTTACTACCCAAAATAACATAAATTAATAACTAAGATAAAAAATTTCTTTAAATTGAAACAATTTTATAAATTTGGACTGTAATTGACCCCAAAAAAAAAAAATGGGACTCAATCTGAATATGGAATAATTTCATAATTGCTTTTAAATTAAAATATAACTGTAATTTGCAACATATGCCTATATTTCTACTCAACATTGCATTGAGAGAGAGATCAATGAGCACCACTTTGTCTGAAAATGACAACCTTGCTTTTGGGCACACCACTCAGTCTTCCTTCTGCTTCAATCTTGTAGACAACATCAATAAAAAAAAGGCACCTTGCCAAAGACAACATGGCATCCATTTAACCTTTAAAGGAAACAAATAACAGGCATGTAAGAAAAAATAATTCCAAGTTTTCATAAATGTGCACTAAACAATCAGTGTGCAATGTGCTGATCCCTTAAAGGAAATTCATGTGGCTAATTGGTATTTATGGATCTGATGCAAAGTATAGATGACTGCAATACCAATCTGATATAGTTGGCAATGTCTAGTACATGGTATTCTTCAAATGGATTATTGTTATCATTTATAAAAACACATCTCCACTTGTACAGATTCCACTTTATGGGACTAAATTGTATCTTCAAAGTATCATGAAAAATTCAACAAATGACCCATTCTAACAGATCAAACAATTCATAACAACAGGAAAAGTATCAACCTAATAAGACCTTGTACACTGATGGCTAACATGAATTGCTTCTTTTCAAATTTGTTTGCTTTTAGGGACACTTCTAGGCACATCTGTCATTATGCCAGTCACCCTTAAGTATATATAGACTTTCTTTCATTTGCATAGTCCATTGTTCTCTTGCTCATTGTTCTGTAATCGTGAAGGCCAGAATTAACACCTTCTTATGACTCCATATCTCTAGTCCATTGTTCTATTACTTCAAAAAACTTTTTTTCTCTTCAGTCCATTGTTTATCATTGCTAGTTACTCCCCGATTAAATTTTATTATTCAACCATTAATGCAGCCAGCAAATGTCACCATATTACAATTCATAATGTTACTGAGCTAGCAAATCTCCTTCTCCATCATAACTTACTAGTCGCAAACCCGTGCAATGCACGGAAAACAATTGAAAATGAGATCTAAAGAAATATTGGATTACTTTTATTTTTTTGAACACTTTTTTTTTTTAATTTGGGAGATTGCTTTAATCATATCATTTTTTAATAAATTTACTTCCAATAAAAAATAATATAAGCTTAATAGATGAAACAAATACTTATAACTTGGCAAATGGGCCCTAAAATTATGGTTGTAAAGAGTATTAGTTGTAAAAATTGCCAAACCATCTTTTCAAAATGAAGCAACATGTATGTCCAACCGAGAGTTGATATAAAGCATTCTCTATCGATATTTATCCTCTTTGCAATCATTTGATTTCTCTTGCTCTTTGATAACTTTGTCAACATACATTATACCATTTGCCTTTGTTCACTTCAAGCGGCTTAACAATAACAACAAACCGGTGCACTCTTTGCTTATCGATTCCAATGCAACAAACTACATTGTTTTTAAGACAAAAAACATAAACAACTTGAGGAACAATCAGTTCAACCTCAAGGTTGTATCACAATTTGAGAAATTAGAGACGTCTATTAGCTCCAGCTTTGTACCCAACACCCACAATCTTAAAAAAGTGAAAATTTTGGCTTCCATAAAGATTAAAGTGAAATGATCACTTGAATTCTGAGAGTCGCAGTAGTGAACAAAATAAAAACAAAACACATTAGCAAAATGGCCACAAATTATAACCAAAGGTTATGATTTAAACCTTTCATTGAGGTCCTTGACTTCCCATGGGGCAAGTTGTCAAAACTCTCTTTGATTTTTTTTTTTTTTTTTTTTTTTTTTTTTTTTTTTTTTTTTTACAGTAGCTTTCAATGAACTAAAATTAAAAATAAATAACGTTTTGTGTGTACTCATGAGTAATTTAAGAATGAAATATAGTACACAACTAAAAGTGGCGCCTTGAATGGGATTACATTATCATTACAAAGGATATTGTATCGGTTTCTCATTATCAATACAACTAAACGCATAGTTCAATCTTAAACAATAATATTATCAACAGATAAATAAATAAAAATCTAAAAAAAAAAATACTAATTAATAAATAAATAAAAATAAATTCAACTTTTCTTCACATATAAACTTATTGTTGTAGCTTCAACTTTTATTCTATAGTTGAATACCACTTATTGTTTACACTGTCAATTGGTAGAATGTGATACCAAAAAATTGAAAGGTACAATTATAGTAAGAATTAGATGGGGACAAAAAGTTGTGTGAGAAAAAAGGGAGTGACACCAGTGCTCCTCCTAGTTTTAGCAAACCTGGTGAGATACCTAAACAAAAAAGGTATAACCTGTTGTAACTTCAACCAAATTTTATGTTCAATAATATTTTGATGTCTAATTAAAAAAAGATAATATAAGAGAAGCAAAAAATAAACTTAAAGCTTGAAGGAATTTTTTCCTAACACCTTATAGATTTCAAAGTTTACATAACAATCTTTAACCAATAATCATAGTACTATCCAAGTCCTAAAATAAATCAAAAGCACTATTTGGTTACAAAAAATAAAAAGAGCATGGGAAAAAGACTGGCATTATTTGCCATTTGAACTTTTCTTAACATCAAAAGCAAGTACTAAACAAAACAATCCTTAAGCTTAATAAAACTGATACCTCACCTGAAAAAGATGTAAAAGATTCAAACAAACAAAACAAAGCGCAACACCAAACAAAGGATCAAAACCCTCGTTAACAACCAAATCATCCTGAATGGAGAACTTATGAGACAACATTGCACTCATAAATTCAATTAATCTATTGAAAAAGATTGAGCATTTACTTCAGCATTCAGCCCAAAAGAATCCCTACTGATAACATCCTTCAAATGTGCCCTCTCTAATGACTCCCAAAGGTCAGCATCATTGTATTCATTGAAAGGATCAAGATTAAATCTCATAGTTTCTAAACAGTGAAATAAGTTCAAGATTAGAATAGAACAGACATTGTCATTTCTTTTAATCAATTATAATAATCAACTTGGAAAGCAAAGACTCATAGGTACAGTAAAGTATAGCCTCTTATAATTAACAAAACTACTACTTATGCCAAATATGGCATAATTGGGAGTTCAAGGCATCTGTGACACATGAGTAAACATTCATCAAAACAAATGAAACATAGTTGTAATATGCACTTGACCAATAAGTTGTACTTAAACACATCATTCAGCTTTTCCTAGCCATCAAGTATACCACTTGCATCATCATCCAAGACCGCCACATTTTCAATCAGTAAACAAATGATGTAGAATTGAATTGTAAACATAACCCAAGACCAGAAACAAAAACAAATGTATTACAACAATTTCTTCACAGTGACATTTTATCAAATGGGTGGCAGACTAAATAGTTCAAGCAGAGTATTCTTACCCTGTAATTGAGGTGATGCCTATAAAACCATTATTTGATTTTATAAAAAAAAAACCCCAAATACAGTTTTGGTTTTTAGTCCCCAAACACACAGTGTTTTTTAAATCTGAAAGAATCAAAATTTTTCCACCAGCTCCTGAGCCTTTAAAGCTAACTTGTCTATACATTAGTCAGCAACAATGTTAGCTTATTCAATAACATCTAAAACCACAAATTTTGTGGGTTTCTCTTTCACTTTGAAAATTTAAAATGCACAATCTCATAAATCCCAATACTTGCTGTTACAATACAAATATGACCTAATAACATTTTGCGCTATTTCCAGTTTCCCAACGAATGCCAAAAACGAAAATTATAACATGAACACGCATTAAATTAAATCGATAAAAAAAAAATTACAATTTGGAGGAAAATCAAATATGGGTTAAGAAAAAAAAGAGTCATATTTTTAGCATTAAAGAACAAACGTAATTGTACTTCTTTTTCTTCCCAACTCTATTCAACCCAAGAAAGCTCCTAAATATGCAGATTTGAGCAGCAGCTTTTAGTTGGGAAAAAGTGGGCATAATGATCAAGATTATGACTGGACACTTAAATATGTGATGCCTATAAAATATTACAAATGACATAGAGTGGTGTAAAATATAAAATATTATGTATTTTCACTAAGGTATAATCTACCATTTCTAAAAACTTATGCTAACATTTATTCAAACACTTTGGGGGACATCATAAACCAAATAAAACAAAACAAAGGAAACAGAGGATTTGGTTCAAGCTTTTCTTCAAACACTTCGAGGGGAATATAGAAATCAAAGAAAAATAATATTATTAGGTCATATTTGTATTGTAACAGCAAGGAAAACAATAATATTAGGCCGAAGATATCAGAAAATGAAATCAATTGATATGCCGAAGATTTATACTCTCTGTTTTTTATTTTTTTTAATCACAAAGGAAACAGAGGATTTTTTTTTACCTTGATAGGCCAACAATAGCCACCGTTCGGCTTGAGGTTGATCTTATAAAATTGAAAATCATACACCCAAACACACCTATGGAAGGAAAATTAGCCACAAACAATCACAAATCCTGAAAATAAAACAAACAAAATCGAGAAAAAAAATGAGGGAAAACTCACCTTACCTTGGTGTGGTTGAGCATATGAATCTTCTTGGTTGAGAAGCTTAAATAAAGATCGATGGGAGAGAGAAGGTTGTCAATTTTGGAAAGAGGAAACGCCGAACAGAATAGAAATCATAACGGCTGAACAAAGTGGGAATCCTAACGGTTGAAGATAGGGGGCGAGGGAGAGAGAGAAAAGAGGGGAAGAGGGGCATGAGGAGGCGTGTCCTAACGGTTGAAGATGAGGGGGCGAGGGAGAGAGAGAAAAGAGGGGGAGAGGGGGGTGAGAAGTCGTGCGTGAAACAAAGAGAGAGAGTGGAGAACGTGTGAGAGAAAATATAAACGTGAAACTCCCAAAACGACGTCGTTTTGGGAGACTTCACCTATATATAATAGTGTAACCCGTAAAAAGGTTTTAAAAATTAATTTTTTTGCTCAATTTTTTTTAGAGAGCATTTATTTGTACATTTAAGAGCATAACTTTATGCATTTAAATTTATTATTGACACGTAAAAAATTATTTTTTTTGCTCAAATTTTTTTTAAAGAGCATTTATTTATACATTTAAGATCATAACTTTATTAATTTAAATTTATTATTGACACGTGGCAAAGATTTGACATGTACAAATAAATTGATGACATATGGCTTAATATTCCACATATACTTATAGATATACTACGTGTCAAGTAGAAGGCATTGCCATACATGCCACATGGCAGAGATATGGCAATGTCTTCTACTTTAATAGATATATAGATACCTAGTTCTTCTCACAACTTATTCAAACTACATGAATTAAAATATAAAAAAATAAATAAAAGATCACACACTCCATATTCCATAGTAATTCATTGAATAGATTTTAAAGATCATACACTCCATAAACCTCTATCAAACATGCATCAAATATATCAAAAATTATAACATAAGAGATATTCAAGCAGATAGAAAAAATGACCAACTGTTATTGCTTAGATTAAAAAGATCATACAGCCCATAACCCTCTATCAATCATGCATCAAATATATCAAAGATTAAAACAGAAGGGATATTCAAGCAAACAGAAATAATAATAATAATAATAATAAATTGACCCATTGTTATTGTTTAGATGCCATCTGTACAATTTCAACACTAAGAAATGCAAAATTAAAAATTTCACTGCTAAATTTTAAGCTTTACCAAATCAAGCCATTTTTTAGAGTTTTGGAGATGAAAAGTTCGGTTCAGGCATTTCTTCGAACACTTTGGGGAACATTGATAAACCAAAGAAAAAATACAAAGTTTGTTACAATTGAGAAACCAAATAATATGATTTGACAAAATTGTAAAGAAAAGAATAAAAACTGAATTGTTGGTCTTCGAAAGAGAGAGAAAGAGAAAGAGTACTCACCTCAAGCCTCCCATGATGTCAAGTGTCAACGACAAATCTAGCCAATCTTCCCCCCTCAGGAAGGCCTGCCAATGCATTATCGACTGAATATAATAATCTCACTTGTAATGGCAGCTAACTCCCCATCTTAATCAAATGCCAATGGAGGTTCCACATGCAAATTGCAAACTAAAAAATTGAAGTCAAAGAGACTTGGGACAACAAAAGGTCAGAAAACTTACGGGTGACAATCTCATATGGACTAAACGCGAGCTTGAACGCCAACTTAACCACCATTGTCTCCACCATATCATATGAAACTTCAAATCAAGGCCATCAAAGTTAATTGTATCATCTAAGCAAAACCCACACACAATTTGTTTATAAAAAAATATAAATAAATAAAACCCAAACAAATGGATTAGCCATTGAGAAGCAACCATTTCGTTTTCGGGAAGGGGAAGAAGAGAGGAAGCCTGCAAGAGAAGACAACACCATATATTAGCTATCTATATCTGGTAGCAGCAAATCAGGAAATAAATAAAATTTCAATTTATTGGAGAAAGCATAAGTTAATGCCTAAGGGAGAGAAAGAGTCAAGCGGTGTGGTAACTGATAGTCTTTTTTGATAAACTATAGTTGGTAGTCACCATGGAAAGTCGAAATGACTCCACTTATTTTCTTGTAATACGACGTCGTTTTGGATGTAAAAGAGTAATATTTGACTTCTGCTGGATTTTTTTTTTTAATTAAAGTTTTGTTTTTCCTTACACCTATTTCAAATTTTATTGTTTTGAAAACCGGTTAATTAAATGAAATTAATGAGGTAAACAAACTAACGTGATTTGAGGTAAACAAATTAATGAGGCAAACAAAACAATTATATTGTTTGTTTATCATAAATTTTTTAGGAGTAATTTAAGGTGGAAAAAATCAAAATTAAATACCTAACTTAAATATACTATTAAAAATTCATTATTTAAATTTAAATTTTTTTTTTTTATCTTTATTTTTCCTTGGTGGAACCACTTAATTTTTGAAGTATGAATATAAAAAATTAGTGGAATTAATAGTTCAAATTTATTAATGCGCATTTAAGGGCATAACTTTTTTTTTTTTTTTTTTTCATTTATTATAGACAAATGGCAAATACGTGGCAGAATTTGTCCGACTAAGCTGCCACGTCGACAGCAGAAGACATTGTCATACATGCCAAATGGCAGAGATATGACAATGTCTTCTGCTTTAATATATATATAGATTGAGCCCAAAATTCATTAAAAAAATAGGTGTATTGATCTAGCCAACTGGAGTGCCGATTTGGCTTAACTCAAGTGTCAATCAACACACAAGTTCACTGTTTGAATATATTCTAGATTTTAATCATATTTTCTTTGTTTTTGAGTTCTAATACAACTCCTAAGAGTCCATAGCCGTGGCAAGGGTTGTACATCATTCTCTCTATATAAATAAGAAGACCTCTTCTCTCATTTAAGGGGTTGGAAAGTGGGGTAAAATTAATTTCGAAGCAAAATTCTTAAGTTTGTGAAAAAAAGAAAAATAAAGAAAGAAAGAAACTTGTTCATATTGTTTTTGTCTTCCTTTCAATACAAATAAGAAAAAAAAAAAAAAAACTTGTTCACATCACAAAAGAATGAAAAAAAAAAAAAAAACTAGATGCCTTGGACCATATCAACCTCCTCATGTGCACCTATCACGTATAAAATATGAAATAAAGTTAAATTACCTGCAAAGATAACTAAATATGTAAAACTTTAAGAATAAAACATAATATATTAGGTGAAGAAAAATAAGTAAATAATTATATGAATTTCACTACAATATACTCTATGTTAATAGTAGATCCAACATTGAAATATTCATATACTTGAGAATTGCGCCTCAAGTTTACATGTAACTTTGTCAGTATTTTCATCAATAATATCGAATTTTAATATGATTTTAGTATAAAATGAAAAAGGGTCAATAAAGAATTAAATTTTATAACCATGAAAATTCCATAAATGGATTTAAATAACATCTTCAAATTCAAATAACTAACTTCGAGAGCAAATAAAAACTTTCACATTCACTAGCAAAAGACAAGATCGATACTTAGTAAGTTCTTTTACTTCCAATGATAAAAAGTTGGTTTAGAAACAATCATAGTTATAGGAATACTCAAGAGATTGTGTGCCATTAAAGAGAGCTTGAAAAACTGATTGTAATTCTCTTTCCATCAAGAGAGAACATACAACTTTAGATGTTAATTTCAATTAAGTCTAAGCTCTTCCAAATACAAGTCCAATTGAGAATTATTCCTTTTTACTTTTATTTTTGTTTCCACCATGTGAACTTTTATAATAGTCAATTTCCTAACACAGTTACACATAGTAAATAAGCCAAAAAAAAAAAAAAATCTTCCATTTGAATAAAAGGGTTAGCCTTTGTGAGGCGTGGTTGACCTTACTCGACCCAGTGTTTTAGCATGTTAGGTATGGGTGTGTTTTGCTCACAGGTCCAAAAAAGCCCTACCCATACTCATATTTTCCCTTCGGGTTTCGGGCAGGTTAATGGGTTCCGGCAAAACCGACTCAATATATTTTAGACTTAAGGCGAAAAATTTAGCCTTGGGAATGCAGCTGCGTTAAATACTCGGTTGGGAGAGCTTTGCCGCCCTTGTGGTCCTACCCGGCTCGAATCCGGATTTAGTCGGAGCCCTTTGTGGTTCCAGATACCGGATGGTTTACACCAAAAAAAAAAAAAAAGGCGAAAAATTTGAATGCGTTTCTTTTTTCTTTTTTAAATTTAAATATCAATTAAATATTTTTATTGAAATAGTTTCGGGTCTCAATTGGGTTAGATTTTTATTGGCTAAATATTTTGAGGGTTTTCTTGAAGGTGAAAGAAATAATGCAAAACTTAGCAAAACTTTTATATATATATAGAATCTTACAATTTTTTAAAATTTTATAATAATGTTGGAGGCTTTTTGTTAATATAACAGGGGGGAGCTTAGGTTCTTTTAAATTTTTTGGAGGAGATTGGGGCCTTAAGTCTTATCCTAAGTGGCCTAGGTCTTGAAATCCTCTTCCTTAGCAAAACTTTTGAATGGTAATGTTGTGGAGAGTTTATGGTCTATTTCAAGCCTTTGTAGGGATATTAAGTTTCTTGGACAATCTTTTACTTCTTGCTTTTTTAATTGGGTTTATAGAGACTTGTTTAATTGGGTTTATAGGGAAGTAAACTCTGTGGCCTATTCTTTGACAAAGTTTGTTGCCCAGGGTAGTATAGGTTCTCTTCGTGACTGTAACTTTATCCCTTCTCTTGTTTAGGATGCATAGTTTAGAGATGTTGTCTCTGGTTTTGTTTAATAATACTTTTGTTTAGAAAAAAAAAAAAAAAAAAAAAGTTATAGTTTTACTGGTTCATCAATCATGTCACGTAAGATCTTGAATACATATTATGGCTATTTTTTTGCTAATTACATATTATGGCTATTTAATTATTTGAAGAGAAATTCATTTTCATTTCCTTTATTTTGTAAATTAAAGTAACGAGTAGTCGAGTAAATTCGAATTTTAACTGGAAAGTGAATTTAGTTTTTCTAGGCCACATTAAAATTGATCTTAGGTGAAAAAGAAAATTGATTGATAGGAAATATCTTTCCTAGTTATACGCGCTGTAACTATTTTTATTAGGCAAAGATAATTCATAATTGTTTGCCTTTAAGGGCGAGTATATAAGTAGGTTCTGATACCAGAAGTGGTGGTGCCATCGTCAGTCACTTTGGTGGGGACAGAGATGTCCAAAGCAATGGATATAGCCACACTGAAAAATTCAATGATATTTTTGTGACGAGGATGAAAAGTGAAAAAACTAAAACTTGCATGGCCTCTAAAATAAGGAGGAGAAATAGAGAAACGAGGTTGGCCACGAGTTATGGATCAAAAAAAACAAAAGGAGGAAAATAGAGAATGAAACTTTTTTATTTACTAGTTAATTAGATGAGGATGAGCCAAGTCTCGTGTGTCTATCAATCTTTTGCGCTTTTAGCCACGTCATTGCCACTAGCCGCCCCAAGCCATGGCATGTCGCCACGTTTGCATTTCCTACGCAAGAGGGAGAAAAGGATATGGATTGGATGGTTCTGGACCACTCTTATAGACATGGACTCCCATTTATTATTAAAATTTTGAAAATTTTGGGACCACAAAATGGTTTGCGCCTTGGAGGTGGAGAAGGTGGGGTTTTTTTATTTCATTTTTCTTATAATAAAAAAGGGGGATTAATTAAGATTATAATAAAGCGGTTTTGTTTCTTAACAATGATTGGATGGTACCATGAATTTTTTTTTAGCCATTGGATCTCATCCATGAGTTTTGGACCATTGGATGCAATTAATGGGTAATTGGCAACTAGGTGCATTGGTAAGTTTGATTTTCTTTCTTTCTCTCTTTCTTTTCTCCCTTTCTCTTTCGTTCTTCTCTTTTTGAACCAAACCCTGGACCCATACTCCTTCCTTCTCACCCATCTCTCTCTCCCCCCTCACTCTCACTATCACTCTTCCACACACGCACACCACCACCACCACCATCACCACCAAAACACATAACCAGATTAGTGGTCTCCCACAACCCACTGGCAAAGCTTTTCCCTCTCTCTTGCCGGCCATATTTGCATAAATCTAAGGTGAAATCTTTGATCCATTCTTGGCAATCAAATTTTCAATTTCATATTTTTGGCAAAAAAAAAAAAAAAAATCTTGAAAACAAAGAGATTAGGAGTCAAATTAAAACTATAGTGAAATCGAAAAATTCAAAAAGAAAGTTAGCAAAAAAAAAAAAAATCAAGAAGAAATGAAAATAAAAAACAAAGTAAATGTATAAATTAAAGAACCCTTATGAGAGAGAGAGAGAGAGAGAGAGAGAGAGAGAGAGAGAGATTTACCTGTATTGGCCCAAAATTCATTATCCAAGATTCATATAATGAGTTTGAAGACAAGAAATAAACTCAAGAAGAAAAAAGGAAATTAAACACACAAAAAAAATATTAGTCATCTAAGTTTGCATTAATTTTATATATAAAAAATATCGAAAAACATAAATTTTATATATTATCAAACAGTCTTCCCTAAGTCCTCATGTTAATTAAATTGGCCTCAACCGCTTTCCCAGACATACCCCATCAGACCGAATCACTCATGGTCCTCGATTTGCATACTAAAGTAGCGACATTAAGCTTCCTCTTCATGACATAGTCTTAGGTCGACAAAGGGTAAAAGTAGGATTATTGATCCTTGTGGCTCACACAGTGACGAAGCAGGGATCATTCATCATTCCCACTGTCGGTCGGCATAAAGCACATACAGTATGAATTGTATGCTATGGCATTATCTCATAAAAATGAGTATGTCACTATGAATGGGTAGAAACGCCATACGAATCTGAGTCTAGTCGCTATACAAGCGCCTAACCTGAGTTTTTAGCCCAGTCACTCTCCAAGTGCCTGCCTGAAAAACTCACATTCCGCTATAATTCAGGCTACATAGAGTCTTGGCATCACTCTATATTCGACCTATCATGAGGTCTCATCTTTGCTCCATCTAAGGCGACATATCACTAATAAGTATATATATCTTGCTCACCTTCTTGGTGCCAAAGATATAAATGTCTTAATTCGCTAT
>OU015768.1:22853041-22858041 GCA_907173295.1 Fagus sylvatica
GAATTATCTGCCTTCCCCTTTGGTGATGAGTCACTCTTATGAGACATCGTAATGTGCTGCAAAAAAAAAAATGTTAGTGGAAAACCTCACACACTCCCTTACGTGTTTACACTCGAACAATGGCACTCCACTCGTATTTCACTCTTAATTGGCTTTTTTTTTTTTTTTTTTATAATAGTCTCACACTCTCTTGCCTTTTACCTCAAGAGTTTTCCCACTCAAGTTCTTTAAGAACTAATTGCACTCAATCATGAACAAGTACTTTGTTTTATCCCAACTAGTAATTAGACCCAAGAAACAAGAACAAGAACCAAGAATAAGAACAAGAACAAGAACCAGAACCAGAACCAGAACAAGAACAAGAACAAGAACAAGAACAAGAAAAGAACAAGAACCAGATCAAATTTTCGGATTTTTTTTTTATTTTTTTCAGCAACGGATTTGATCACAATCAAACGAATAAGCAATTGATGAAACCTGAACAATAACTTAAAAACCCTAGAATAAGGGGATATACGGCAGCCCCTAGAACAAGAGATTTCAGCCAACACAAACTTTAGAACAAGAGGTTTCAGCCAACACAAACTCTTGAACAAGAGGTTTCAACCAACACAAACTCTTGAACAATGAACTTCAGCAGCCACTTTTTTTTTTGGTAACCCTAGAACAATGATGCCCTAGAATCAAATACGCAAGAAAGAAAAAGATAGAATTAGACCTGATTGGAAACCTTGCTCTGATACCAAATGATATGAACCCGCGGAATGGAATCCCTTGAACCCACAATCAATTTGAAAACTCACCCAAGAAAGCCAAGATCAAGTCAATGGATGGAGAATCTAGACCCGTTGAGAACCCGTTTCAAGAACCTAGATTATATTAAAATCTAGACCCGATGAAGAACCTATCTCAAGAACCCAGATTACAAGGAGGAACGCCACAAAGGTTGTGAGTTACCTTTGATAAGTTCAAAAGTTCAATCAAGAACAAGAGGAGAAAACTCAACTCACTATGAAAATTCAATATATTGTCTGCCTTCAAATGAGGCTACAAAGAGTATTTAAACCAAAACCTAATTAAAATCCTAACCAAGCTAGAACTCTTTTTTCCCACAAATACCCCTGCGTGAACAGTAATTCTAGTTCCTAAAAAGTAACTTTCCTAATAAACCCTTGGCCCTAATACAAGGCCTTTCTCAAGCCCACTTATTCTAAACTAATAAAAATAAATCTTTTAATAAATTGAAAGCCTTGAATAGCAATAGGCCCAAACTTCCCTAAGTCATGTCTTCCACAGCTTGTATCAAGTGGATCAAAATTGGTTCTCCTTCTTTCAAACCCACTTTGATTGTTGGGCTCTTGCTAGCTTCATCCCAAGTGGATTGCACCAATCCTTGCATTGCCTCCTTGATCTTTGTTGGGCTCTTGCTAGCTTCATCCCAAGTGGATTGCACCAATCCTTGCATTGCTTCCTTGATCTTCTTGGCTCTTGATCTTTTAATTGACCCATCTGGAACTTGTAAAGGATCTTTAAGGCTAGACCCACTTTGGTTCCCATCAAGAGGACAACCACTTCTTAGTGGTGACAATGGAATCCATATCATTTCCAGCTAGCAAGATGTCATCAACATATAATGACAAGATTAGAATGCTTCTCTTGGATCGTTTAAGATACACGCAATGGTCTTCTTCAATCATCTCAAAACCAAAAGAGGTAATGGAATCATGAAATCTTAAATACCATTACCTAGATGACTGTTTGAGACCATAGATGGAACGTTTGAGACGACACACTTTGCGCTCATGTCCCTTGACTTCAAAACCCGCTGGTTGAGCCATATAGATCTCTTCATCTAGTTCTCCATTGAGAAATGCAGTCTTAACATCCATTTGGAAAAGCTCTAAATCCTTGTTTTGCTACAATGGATAGGATCAGGCGTATAGAGGCAAATCTCACCACTGGGGAGAATGTATCCTCATAGTCAATACCCTCTCGTTGAGTATAGCCTTTCGCCACGAGGCGCGCCTTGTACCTTTCAATTCGAACCATCTGCCTTGCGTTTGACCTTTAGAACCCATTTGTTTCCAATGGTCTTGCGCCCAGGCGGAAGATCAACTAACTCCCAGACATTATTCTTGTCCATGGAACTCATCTCTTCCTGCATAGCAGTCATCCACTCATTCCCTATCTGGTGAATGGAGCGCTTCACTGAAAGAAGCAGGCTCATCCACATCTTTAGCATCGCATAGGAGAACATTCCCCTCAATCTCAAAATGACGACGAGGAATGTGGCCTCTGCTGCTAACTCGGCGGGCTTGAGAATCTTGATCTAGTGTAATACTGCCACTAGGTTGAAGATCACTCCCACTATCTTCAGCGATTACAGGACGAGGAACTAATCCCCCACCCTCGCTTGAAGATGGTAAGGTGCCTTCATCTTCCTCTAACTCATAGAGGTCAAGATCTCTGTTAGCATCGCCAATGCTAGGGAAATCAGTCTCGATGAAATCGATATCGCGCGACTCTATTTCAGTCATTCCTCCATTGGGATGTTCACCATACATGACATATCCTTTCGAGCTATCAGAATATCTTATGAAGATATGCTTCCTAGCTCTAGGGCCCAATTTTCCATACTTATGGGCGGTGCTGTGTACAAAACCAGCAGATCCCCAAGGGCGTAAATGCTCCAAATTGGGCTTTTCGCCTTTCCAAAGTTCGTATGGGGTGGAGGAAACTGACTGAGAAGGCACACGGTTAAGTATGTAGGCAGCAGTCAAAAGTGCATCCCCCCAAAAAGATATTGGGAGGTTAGCTTGCGCCTATCATAGATCTAACCATGTCTAACAGTGTTCTATTCCTTCTCTCCGCTACACCATTTTGTTGCGGAGTGTTAGAAATAGTAAGTTGTCTGCGTATCCCCTTTTCTTCACATAGATCCTTAAATTGATCAGACAAGTACTCGCGCCCACGGTCAGTTCGAAGAGCTTTTAGGCTCTTTTCATGTTGATTCTCAACCTCTGCTACAAAGCGTTTGAAACAATCCAAAGCTTCATAGCGGTGAGCGATCAACTGAACATAACCATATCGCGTGTAGTCATCAATGAATGTGAGAAAATATGAGGCGCCATGACGTGCCTTTACATTCATAGGTCCGCAAATATCTGAGTGGATTAACTCAAGCGGTTGAGTAGCTCTCACAGCCTTACCAAAAGGCTTTCTACATGCCTTGCCTGCCAAACAAGGCTCACATATAGGTAGGTCGACCTTAGCGAGTGGGCCTAAAAGACCTTCTCTAGCTAACCTGGCCATCCTATCTTTCCCTATGTGCCCCAGTCGGGCATGCCATGTAGATGAACTGATAGTCATATTACAATCAATTACAAAAGTAGATGAGGTAGAAGATTCAAATAAGTCAATTTTAAATAAACTTTCACAAATTGACCCATGTCCAAAAATGACATCATCCAACAAAATATCCAGACCATTCCAACTTAAATGAAAATCATATCCTAACTGCAACAATGTAAAAACAGATAAAAGATTATAAAGGACTCCAGGCACATAAAGGACGTCATGGAGAAGTAGTGTGCGCCCTGTGCGCAAGTGAAGTTGGTACGAACCCACTCCTAATGCTTCTTCATAACTTCCATTTCCCATGTACACAACATGGGTCCCAGCTGGAATCTTTCTATAATCTACGAACCCTGCTCGATCTCGAGCTACATGTCTTGTTGCTCCTGTATCTATAATCCAATCAGAAATAGATTTAGCAACAAATACATGTGAGCATACAAAAATGCTACTTGGATAGCATACATAAATGCTACTAAGATCGAGTGAAAGGGATACCTTTTTCGGCTCAGTGCAATCACGAGCGAAGTGTCCCAGTTTGTTGCAGTTGTAGCACTTCATTTTGGATATATTTTTCTTTGCACCGCGTTTGCGCTTGTGCTGATTTGCACCCTTGTTGACTTTGGGAGCATTAGTGCTAGGCCCACCCTGCCTTGCTGCCTTGCCCTTGTCTTTGCGCTTAAACCCATTTGGTTTGCGCTGCCCACCATGGGCGATAAGGGCTGCAGATTTGGTCGCCTCTTGGCGCTCCGCTTCCAATTCCACATGACGAGATATATCAGCAAAGTTTTTGATATTCTCATTATGGGTCATGATTTGTTTCATGCTAATCCATGAATCAGGAAGGGATCGTATTACAGCTTGCACTTGTTGCTCATCAGTAAGGACATTTCCAGCAGCCTTTAAGTCACGAATCATTCCAGACATCATTCTAAGATGTTCAGTCATCGTATGCTTTGGATCCTTACGGTACACCTCAAACTTGAGGACTAGGCTCCTTAGCCTAGTGGTAGATGTACCACCGAAGTCAAACTTGAGTTGGTCCCACATGTCCTTGGCATTTTGGAAAGTCTCATACTCTCCAATCAGATCATCGTGCATGCTGCTTAGCATAGTAAAGCGCGTGCTTCGATCTTTTTTAAACCAAGACTGGTAGGCTTCCAAATCACGTCTGTGTTGGGCCGTATTCCCATCTTCAGGTCTGGTCATTTTACTGGACAAAGTTTCCAGGAGCTCTTGCTCATTAAGAAGATACTGAATCTTCCTATGCCAGATGTCATAATTGTTGCCAGTTAATTTGTCGCCCCTAGTTAGATCAGCTACTACATTTTTGGCTGCCATTATATCTACATTCAATTCACAAAAGGGTCGACTTATTAGTTATTTTGCACATCTTTATCTTATTTAATCGAAAATCCAATTAATAAATATTATCTTTCTACACATTTGAGATCGAAACTCTGCTAGGCTCGGAATCATCTCCCAAAATATGTGGAATAAGAATATATTTATTAATTAATTTTCGAGTAAATTTATATATTAGGGGTATAAGGACCTCGCCTAATATTTGCCATTTTATTATATTAACAAATAATATAATCATGCATAACATTGTATATTAACAGATAATATATAGTCATGCATCA
>OU015768.1:22863041-22868626 GCA_907173295.1 Fagus sylvatica
TCAATGGATGGAGAATCTAGACCCGTTGAGAACCCGTTTCAAGAACCTAGATTATATTAAAATCTAGACCCGATGAAGAACCTATCTCAAGAACCCAGATTATAAGGAGGAACGCCACAAAGGTTGTGATTTACCTTTGATAAGTTCAAAAGTTCAATCAAGGACAAGAGGAGAAAACTCAACTCACTACGAAAATTCAATATATTGTCTGCCTTCAAATGAGGCTACAAAGAGTATTTAAACCAAAACCTAATTAAAATCCTAACCAAGCTAGAACTCTTTTTTCCCACAAATACCCCTGCGTGAACAGTAATTCTAGTTCCTAAAAAGTAACTTTCCTAATAAATCCTTGGCCCTAATACAAGGCCTTTCTCAAGCCCCCTTATTCTAAACTAATAAAAATAAATCTTTTAATAAATTGAAAGCCTTGAATAGCAATAGGCCCAAACTTCCCTAAGTCATGTCTTCCACAGCTTGTATCAAGTGGATCAAAATTGGTTCTCCTTCTTTCAAACCCACTTTGATTGTTGGGCTCTTGCTAGCTTCATCCCAAGTGGATTGCACCAATCCTTGCATTGCTTCCTTGATCTTCTTGGCTCTTGATCTTGTAATTGGCCCATCTGGAACTTGTAAATGATCTTTAAGGCTAGACCCACTTTGGTTCCCATCACCCATCAGTCTATTATTGGCTACTAATGTCAGACACAATTAGTGCTAATTTTAGGCCTTTAATTTTAGTCTTTTTAGAATCAAGTTATTTTCTTTTATTGTATGGGCGTCTAGGGTTGAAAACAGGTTATAAATAGCCTGCAGTCATTGTAATAAAGCATTATTGAATCAGAATACACAGAAAAACGTGAGGTTTGTTTCTTCTATTAGTTCTTCTTTGAACTTGTGAACTTATCAAGGATTCTTCCTTGTGGCGTTCAAATTTTATACCTGCGGTTCATGATTCATTCATAATCATTGGGTCGGGGTTTGTTATCTTTATACCTTCGATTCGCGTTTCATTTATAAACGTTGGGTTGGGGTGTTCTATCAAAGTCTGATGTTAGCTTTCTTAGGCAAGTATTCCAATATTGTTTTCTGGGTCTCAAAGCGTATCTGTTGAGGATCGCATCATTTGGTATCAGAGCTCTTACGCTCTAAAATCAGGTTTACTATCCTTTTACCCTTTGTTTCTTGTTATCATTCTATCTTCTTCGTTTTGTGTTCTTCATTCCTTGTTCTTTGTTTTGTATTGTGCACCAAGTTGAAAAAAATAAAAAAAATGTGATACTAAAGCACCAAGTTGAAAAAAAAGAAAAAGAAAAGAAAAGAAAAGAAAAGGTGATACTGAAGCACCAAGTTGAAAAAAAAGGAGGTGATACTGAAGTAACAGATACTCTCATTCTATCTTCTCAAAGTTAGTTTATTCTTGAATTGTGACTTTTGTAGTTTCAGTTCTCTCAAAAAAAAAAAAAAAAAATCTGATTTTTTTTTTTTTCCTCATTGATTAGTTGTTCTCTCATATATTTTCTGCCGTTGGTATTGGTTTAAATACTGCAAGTTGAATTTCTTGATCAAGTTTATTAGTTTCAGGAAGAACTGAAAAGGGGAAGCTTTGAGTGGAAAAAGGCAAGAGAGTGTGAGACTAATATCGGGAAAAAAAAGCCAATTTAAGAGTGAAACACGAGTGTGAGTGACATAATCTGAGTGCAAACACGTGAGGGAGTGTTGTGAGGAATTACTTTAAGCATTTCTCTATAGTTTCAAAATATATATATATATATATATATACTATGTCTTCCAGGGGCGAAACATCAAACAAAGAAGGACAGGCGGAGTCGTCTCTCATGTTGCGGGCTATGCAACAACAATTTGAACGCATGGATGTGATGTTTAATGAGATTCGGGATCAGATGGATAGGCAAGATGCTGTTATTGCTACTTGGCGCGAGGGACGTCGTCAAGGAGTCCCTAATGGAAGAAGGCAAGAAAGGCGTGCACCTGTGGATGATTCTGATGGCGACCACGAGGATGAGTTCGAAGGTGAAGAGGATGAAGCTTCACTGAACGGTGAGAGTAGGTTCGTGCCAAGGGGAGAAAGGCATGGTAGAGGTTTCCGAACAGGTCCGAGATGGCGAGATGGGACTGATAGAAACCTAGGAAACATCAAAATGAAGATACCGTCGTTCCAAGGGAAAAGCGATCCTGAAGCATACTTGGAATGGGAGAAGAAGGTGGAGTTGATCTTTGAATGCCACAACTATTCCGAGGAGAAAAAGGTGAAACTTGCTGTCATTGAGTTTACTGACTATGCTATTATATGGTGGGATCATCTTGTGATGAATAGGAGGCGAAACCATGAGAGGGCTATTGAGACATGGGATAAAATGAGGGCCATCATGAGGAGACGGTTTGTCCCTAGTCACTATTATAGGGACTTGTATCAGAAATTACAGAGTCTTACTCAAGGCTATAGGAGCGTGGATGACTATTACAGGGAGATGGAAATCGCCCTGATTCGAGCTAATGTAGAGGAGGATAGAGAAGCTACCATGGCAAGGTTTATGAATGGGCTGAACTAGGACATTGCCAATGTGGTGGAACTGCAACACCACGTGAAGTTGGAGGACATGGTGCACATGGCAATAAAGGTGGAACGACAGCTGAAAAGGAAAGGAACTCGGTCATTGCAAAATCCGGGCTCCTACACTTCATGGAAGTCGAATTGGAGGAAAGACGAAGGGGCTGTTTTAAAGTCTCAAACCGAACCACCAAAAAGGAGAGAGGAAGTTCCCTGATGGGAACCAAAGTGGGCCTAGCCTTAAAGATCCTTTACAAGTTCCAGATGGGCCAATTACAAGATCAAGAGCCAAGAAGATCAAGGAAGCAATGCAAGGATTGGTGCAATCCACTTGGGATGAAGCTAGCAAGAGCCCAACAATCAAAGTGGGTTTGAAAGAAGGAGAACCAATTTTGATCCACTTGATACAAGCTGTGGAAGACATGACTTAGGGAAGTTTGGGCCTATTGCTATTCAAGGCTTTCAATTTATTAAAAGATTTATTTTTATTAGTTTAGAATAAGTGGGCTTGAGAAAGGCCTTGTATTAGGGCCAAGGGTTTATTAGGAAAGTTACTTTTTAGGAACTAGAATTACTGTTCACGCAGGGGTATTTGTGGGAAAAAAGAGTTCTAGCTTGGTTAGGATTTTAATTAGGTTTTGGTTTAAATACTCTTTGTAGCCTCATTTGAAGGCAGACAATATATTGAATTTTCATAGTGAGTTGAGTTTTTTTCCTCTTGTTCTTGATTGAACTTTTGAACTTATCAAAGGTAACTCACAAACTTTGATGGGAACCAAGGTGAGCCTAGCCTTAAAAATCCTTTGCAAGTTCCAGATGGGCCAATTACACGATCAAGACCCAAGAAGATCAAGGAAGCAATGCAAGGATTGGTGCAATCCACTTGGGATGAAGCTAGCAAGAGCCCAACAATCAAAGTGGGTTTGAAAGAAGGAGAACCAATTTTGATCCACTTGATACAAGCTGTGGAAGATATGACTTAGGGAAGTTTGGGCCTATTGTTATTCAAGGCTTTCAATTTATCAAAAGATTTATTTTTTATTAGTTTAGACTAAATGGGCTTGAGAAAGGCCTTGTATTAGGGCCAAGGGTTTATTAGGAAAGTTACTTTTTAGAAACTAGAATTACTGTTCACGCAGGGGTATTTGTGGGAAAAAAGAGTTCTAGCTAGGTTAGGATTTTAATTAGGTTTTGGTTTAAATACTCTTTGTAGCCTCATTTGAAGGCAGACAATTATATTGAATTTTCATAGTGAGTTGAGTTTTCTCCTCTTGTTCTTGATTGAACTTTTGAACTTATCAAAGGTAAATCACAACCTTTGTGGCGTTCCTCCTTGTAATCTGGGTTCTTGAGATAGGTTCTTCAACGGGTCTAGATTTTAATATAATCTAGGTTCTTGAAACGGGTTCTCAACGGGTCTAGATTCTCCATCCATTGACTTGATCTTGGCTTTCTTGGGTGAGTTTTCAAATTGATTGTGGGTTCAAGGGATTCCATTCCGCGGGTTCATATCATTTGGTATCAGAGCAAGGTTTCCAATCAGGTCTAATTCTATCTTTTCTTTGCTTGCGTATTTGATTCTAGGGCTTCATTGTTCTAGGGTTACAAAAAAAAAAAAAAAAAAACGTGGCTGCCAAATTCCATTGTTCTAGTGTTTGTGTTGGCTTAAACCTCTTATTGAAGAGTTTGTGTTGGATGAAACTTCTTGTTCTAGAGTTTGTGTTGGTTGAAACCTCTTGTTCAAGAGTTTGTGTTGGCTGAAACCTTCTTGTTCTAAGAGTTTGTGTTGGCTCAAATCTCTTATTCGTTTTATTGTGATCAAATCTGTTGCTGAAAAAAAAAAAAAAAAAAAAAAAATCCGAAAATTGTTATGAGCCTTATCATCAACGGGGCTGCATACATCATTATAGTTACTCTTTCATTCGTTTCTTATTCTTTTCTTAGTTCTTGTTCAGGTTTTCTTGTTCTTGTTTCTTGGATCTAATTCTAGTTGGGAAAAAAAAGAAAAAAATCCGTTCTTGTTCTTGTTCTTGTTCTTGTTCTTGTTCTTGTTCTTGTTTCTTGGACCTAATTACTAGTTGGGATAAAACAAGGTTCTTGTTCTTGTTTCTTGATTGAGTTCAATTAGTTCTTGAAGAACTTGAGTGGGAAAACTCTTGAGGTAAAAGGCAAGAGAGTGTGAGACTATTATCAAAAAAAAAAAAAAATAGCCAATTAAGAGTGAAATACGAGTGGAGTGCCATTGTTCGAGTGTAAACACGTAAGGGAGTGTGTGAGGTTTTCCACTAACATTTTTTTTTTTGCAGCACATTACGATGTCTCATAAGGGTGACTCATCACCAAAGGGGAAGGCAGATAACTCATCCTTTGTGTTGCAAGCCATGCAACAACAGTTTGAGCGGTTGAACTTTGTGTTGGGTGAAGTGAGGGATAGGATGGATCTTCAAGAATGCAGCGATTAGAAATCTGCAAGGTGGGAGAGATAGGAGGCGACGTGAGCGTAGGGTTGAAAATGAGTATGAGAATGAAGGAGATGGTGAGGATGAGGAAGACTTAGCATCTGAAGTTGGGTCGGGTAGACATAGACGAGTTAGGCGTGAAAGAGGACATGAGTGGAACCCAGGGGGTCGGGATGGTGTAGATCGAAGCCTTGGGAACATCAAAATGAAAATACCATCTTTCCAAGGTAGAACTGACCCTGAGGTTTATCTAGAGTGGGAGAAAAAAATAGACCTAGTGTTTGATTGTCATAATTACTCTGAAGAGAAGAAAGTGAAGTTGGCGGTAATAGAGTTCACTGATTATGCTATTATTTGGTGGGATCAATTAGTGACCAATAGAAGGAGGAATAACTGAGAGGCCTGTAGAGACGTGGGGAGAGTTGAAAGCTCTCATGAGGCGGAGATTTGTACCTAGCCACTTCTATAGGGACCTTTACCAAAGGCTCCAAAATCTTACACAGGGGTCTAGGAGTGTGGAGGATTACCATAAGGAGATGGAGGTGGCGATGATTCGG
>OU015768.1:22868726-22906580 GCA_907173295.1 Fagus sylvatica
GTGAAGGAGTAAGACCCAATGATGATAGAAATGGGCCTCGTGAAGGAGTAAGTCCCAAACATTGATAGAAATGGGCCTCGTGGGCAAAAATTGCGGAAATGGGCCGTGAAGGAGTAAGACCCAAGAGTTGCTGAAATGGGCCTCATGAAGGAGTAAGACCCGATGATAATGAAATGGGCCTCGTGAAGGAGTAAGACCCAATTGATAGAAATGGGCCTCGTGAAGGAGTAAGTCCCGACATTGATAGAAATGGGCCTCGTGAAGGAGTAAGACCCAAGAGTTTCTGAAATAGGCCTCGTGAAGGAGTAAGACCCAAGATTTACTGAAATGGGCCTCGTGAAGGAGTAAGACCCGATGATGATGAAATGGGCCTCATGAAGGAGTAAGTCCCGACATTGATAGAAATGGGCCTCGTGGAAGAGTAAGACCCAAGATTTGTTGAAATGGGCCTCGTGAAGGAGTAAGACCCGATGATGATGAAATGATGGGCCTCTTGGATGTATAAGACCCAACCCTTTGATGTTTCGAATCTGCAGCTAACCTATGAGATAGCTAAGCCTAAAGTATGGGATGCAAGTACACTTCGACCCAACAGACAGAACAACAACCACCTCGATCGAGCTCGCATAGCGTCTAAAGTGCACAAAGCCAAAGTCCCTCAAGAATGGACCACATGGAACGCCACCATCGGCAACAGTCCCAAGAAGAGGGGACAAAATTCACATGACCCTAAGGTCTTTCTTAAGATCCACCCTCAAGCTTCATACATTCGTAAAAATCCAAGGCGTGAGGACCGGCGATAATCCCCACTACCACTGCCTCGGTGAGACATTTGCAAAGGAGGACAACAAGCAGTCCAAGAGCTAGAAAAGCCAGGTAAACTTCATACTCAAAACCCAATGATAGGAAAAGACAATCAAACAATCAATTTTTCCCTGATCGTTTGGATGAATTTCCAAACCAGGTCTGATTATCCAATTGAGGTTTGACAAGTGTCAAATCCCAATTCTTCCCAATCGTTTGGATGAATTTCCAAACCAGGTCTGATTATCCAATTGAGGTTTGACAAGTTTCAAATCCCAATTTTCCTTGACCACTTGGATAAATTTCCAAAATAGGTCTAACTGCTAGATTACGATTTTGACAAAATGTCGAATCACAATCCCCGTTTTGAGACCTGGGTGGTCACCCAGGCCGATTCGTCCCCGATTCGAGACCTGGGTGGTCACCCAGGCCGATTCGTCCTCGATTCGAGACTTGGGTGGTCACCCAAGCCAAATCATCCCCGACGTGTTTGGATTTGAGGATCCAAACCTGTTATATTACCCGATTTGAGACTTGGGTGGAGACTTGGGTGGTCACCCAAATCAACGTGTTTGGATTTGAGGATCCAAATACCCGATTTGAGACTTGGGTGGTCACCCAAGCCAAATCGTCCCCGACGTGTTTGGATTTGAGGATCCAAACCGTTATATTACCCGATTTGAGACTTGGATGGTCACCCAAGCCAAATCATCCCCGACGTATTTGGAGTTAAGGATCCAAACCGTTGTATTACCCGATTTGAGACTTGGGTGGTCACCCAGGCCAAATCATCCCGGACGTGTTTGGATTTGAGGATCCAAACCGTTATATTACCCGATTTGAGACTTGGGTGGTCACCCAAGCCAAATCATCCCGGACGTGTTTGGATTCAAGGATCCAAACCATTGTATTACCCAATTTGAGACCTTGGGTGGTCACCCAGGCCAAATCATCCCCGACGTATTTGGATTCGAGGATCCAAATCGTTAAATTACCCGATTTGAGACTTGGGTGGTCACCCAAGCCAAATTATCCCCGACATGTTTGGATTCAAGATTTCCAAGCTATCGAAGAATATCCAATTTGTGACTTGGGTGGTCACCCAAGCCAAATTATCCCCAACGTATTTGGATCCAAGGATCCGAACAGTTGGATCTCCCGATTTGAGACTTGGGTCGTCACCCAAGCCAAATTAATCCTGACGTGTTTGGACTTAGGATTTCCAGACCGTTGAATCATCCAATTTGCGATTTGACAAGTGTCAAACCCCAAATTATCCCTGACGTGTTTGGACTCAGGATCTCCAGATCGTTGGATTACCCGATTTGAGACTTGGGTCGTCACCCAAGCCAAATTAATCCTGACATGTTTGGACTTAGGATTTCCAGACCGTTGGATCATCCAATTTGCGATTTGACAAGTGTCAAACCCCAAATTATCCCCGACATGTTTGGATTCAAGATTTCCAAGCTGTCGAAGAATATCCAATTTGAGACTTGGGTGGTCACCCAAGCCAAATTATCCCCAACGTATTTGGATCCAAGGATCCGAACAGTTGGATCTCCCGATTTGAGACTTGGGTCGTCACCCAAGCCAAATTAATCCTGACGTGTTTGGACTTAGATAATCTCCAAACCCAAATTATCCCTGACGTGTTTGGACTCAGGATCTCCAGACCGTTGGATTACCCGATTTGAGACTTGGGTCGTCACCCAAGCCAAATTAACCCCAACATGTTTGGACTCAGGATCTCCAGACTGTTGGATTACCCGATTTGAGATTTGGGTCGTCACCCAAGCCAAATCATCCTCGACATGTTTGGACTCAGGATTTCCAAACTGTCAAATTTGCCCCAAGTTGAGATTTGAAACAAGTTTCAAATCCCGATTTCCAAATCAAGTCAAATTTATTTTATTTCGGGACCCATCCGAGTCCCAAGTCTAAACAAGCTAAGTCCTACATTCAACCTATGGTTTTCAAAACATATGCCCCACAGAAAGATGCGCACATGGCGACGTACCTCAGAAGGGCGAACGGACTTCCGGAGCGCGAGATCTGAGCTAGAAGAAAAAGCAGAAGTAGGAAAAATGGAGTTTTGAGAGAAAACCAAGAATCTGAAACCTACCTTGACTTTTGGCTCGTGTGTCAACCGATTGAGAGCCAACGCGTCTGACAGAGAGTGACACGTAAACTGAGGAAGATTTTTTGCAGTACCTGAGGACAAGCACGAAAACCTAGAAAATCCCAGCGGGCAAAAATCGAGTCATTTATTCTTTGTCTGACGTTCCTTGTGCCAAGAAACGCCAAACAAAGAAGGGGCAACTGTCATAACCCCATTTTTACCCCCGGGATTTTCTCGGGTGTCGGCACGCAAAACGAGACAGCCCAAACCAAGCCGGCCTGATCTGACGAGGGCTCGCCACATCAAATAACCCCAAGAAGAAGGTCCGGGACACATTTCCCAAAGTTTGACCAAGTTTGACTAGGGTTGACCAGGTTGACCAGGGTTGACCAAGTTTGACCAAGGGTTGACCAAGTCGTTTCTGACCTGACGGGGGCCCACTATGCTCGAAAACCCTCGAAACGCGACCCAGGATACATTTCCCAAAGTTCGGAGAAGTTTGACCAAGTTTGACTAGGGTCAGCCAGGTTTGACCAGGGTTGACCGAGGTTTGACCGAGCCGTTTCCAACCCGACTAGGGTCCACCATGCCCAGAAACCCTCAAAATGTGGTCCGGGACACATTTCCCATAGTTTGGAGGGCTTTGACCGAATTCGACCAAGTTTGACCAAGGTTGACCAAGTTTGACCAAGGTTTGACCGGACCGTTGACCAAACCAAAAGCTGAATTGAATTGACCACTCCCTGACCATTCTGAAGAGCGCGATGAAAGCTTCGATTCAGCACTTTACAGGCCAAAAATGGATGAGAAACGAGGGAGTTATGCTCAAAACTGTGAAAAAACGGTCCAACACTTAGCCAAATTTTGCTAAGTGTTGTTGACAAAACAGCCTATTTGGGAGGCAACGTTTGCGTGAAGATCCTCTCCAACCCGCTGCAACTTGGTCCGCGAGCCAAGACCTTTATGCAAGAGGGTCACTTCAGCTACGACGTGCAACTTCCGGATCGTCAAGAGCTCCTCCGGTCAAGCCGGAATCTCAATCGGAAGATGACCCCTTGGCGTAAAGAACAATCCAACGGCCTCCGTTCGCAAGATCATATCTCGCGAACCCAAGCTCGCCTCCATGCAAGGCCTGTACCTTTGGAAAATAGGTAACATAAGCTTTCCGACGATATCAAGATCGCCGAAATCCGACATCGGGAGCTAGGTCAAATACGCGCACGAAAACAGGTCAATGAAATAAGGTTATGCTGAAAATTCCGGAATTTTTCCACCGACGTTGCCACGCTTGCTCGCAGAGTCTTCCTGACTCGCAACAAGTCGATCCGCAAGCCCAGGCACGTTGGAAAGAAGACACATCCATGCACGACGTGGAACTCTCGGATAGCCGAGATTTTACCGGGTCTTGCCGGAATCCCGATCAGAAAAATGTCCTCCAATGGACCAAAAACACCCCGGTGGCCTCTGTTCGCGGGACCATATCTCACAAACCCAAGCTTGGATTCCTGCGAATCCGGAACCTTGAAAAAGTAGGCAGTGCAAGCTTTCCGACGATACCAAGAACGTCGAAATCCGACATCGGGAGCTAGGTCAAATACACGCGCGAACTGGGACAAGATTCAAGGAAAAATGAGCTGAAGGTTTTGTGCATTTTTCTCCTAGACAGCCGCCTTCGCGCGCAGAGTCTTTCCGACTCGCTGCAAGTTGACGTGCAAGCCCGGGTACGTTGGAAAGATGATGACTCCAGCTACGACGTGGAACTCTCGGTTTGCCGGTAGCATCCCCCGTTTGACCGGAATCTTTGCCGGAAAAATACACAAAAACAGCTCAGACGACCCGAATTCCGGGAGCCATAACTCTCTCGTCCGAACTCCGATTCATGCAAAATTTATATCATTGGAAATTAGACATCTGGGGCTTTCCGAAGATATGCTGCATGACCCATTTTGAGTACCAGAAGGCCTCCAAAATTGCCTTCGAAAATCGGGTCAAAGAACTGTGCGCGCGCGAATTTCCACGCGAGCGGATAAGATCGCCACGTAGCGGATAAGGACGAGCTACAGTGCCAGCTCGTGATGATCACGCGCGGCGCGCCATGATGGCGCGCCAGGCGTGCACGCGGTTCTATAAATACACCCCCCCCCCTCCCCTCAGCGCTGGGTCCGAAGTCTTAGGCCATTTTTTGGTTTCTTAGGTAGTTTTAGGTAGTTTTTAGGCATAAAATAGGGGTTTGGGGTCTCTCTTTGGGGGGTTTTTTTGGGAGTTTTTAGAGTGAGAAGCATCTACTTAGGTGCTTCTCTCTCTAACCTCTCCCCATCCTCCCCCTTCTCTCTTTTTCTTTCTTTTTTAGTGGATTCACAAGGATCCTTTTAGGCATAAAATAGGGGGTTTTGGGGTTTTTTCTTTGGGGGTTTTTAGGGAGTTTTTAGAGTGAGAAGCATCTACTAGGTGCCTCTCTCTCTAACCTCTCCTCATCCTCCCCCTTCTCTCTCTCTCATTCTTTAAGTCCATTTATACATGATCTATGCTTTCCTAGTCCATTTATTATCTTGTTATTGCTATTATTTATAGATCTGAGTTATTTATTGCTATTATTTGTAGATCTGAGTTATTTATTGCTATTATTTGTAGATCTGAGTTATTTATTGCTATTATTTGTAGATCTGAGTTATTTATTGCTATTATTTGTAGATCTGAGTAGATTTATCGCTTTATTTACATTTCCTATGCACTTGTGAATATTATATTGTGATTATCCCTTTCCCCGTATTTTAGTACGGCAAATATTGAGTAGCTTTGGCGGAGTGCGTAAGACCTCTAACGAGGCCGTAACAACCATGTTAGTCTACGAGGTATTTGACCCGAAAAATACATCCCCATGTGTAAATATTGTCATTTACCGCTTTATTTATATTCTATTATGTACTTGTGAATATTACATTGTGATTATCCCTTTCCCCGTATTTTAGTACGGCAAATATTGAGTAGCTTTGGCGGAGTGCGTAAGACCTCTAACGAGGCCGTAACAACCATGTTAGTCTACGAGGTATTTGACCCGAAAAATACATCCCCATGGTTAAATAATGTCATTTACCGCTTTATTTACATTTATTCCGTACTTGTAAATATTGTCATTTTCTCCATTTCTCTTTGTGATTTGGGCGTGATAATCCCGATTGGTCGTGGTGGACTATGTAAGACCTCAAAGAGGCATTAACCACCACGTAATCCCATAGGCAGGCCCCCATTGTAAATATTGTCATTTATCGCTTTATTTACATTTACACAAAATAATCCCGATTGGTCTGGTGGACTATTAAGACCTTAATGAGGCTTTCCATGTAATTCCATTATTGGACCCATTAAAAATCCCCATGTGTAAATATTGTTATTTATCGCTTTATTTACATTTCTATGTTGTAGATATTATATTGTGAGTACCCCCCCATTTTTCCTCTTTGTGATTTGGGCGTGATAATCCCGATTGGTCGTGGTGGGCTATTTAAGACCTCAATACTAACCACCATGTAATCCCATAGGAATTGGACCCACGAAAATCCGTTATTCCGAACCCCGTCATTTTCGTCGTTGTCCATTTTTCCATTTTGATTTGGGCATGAAAATACCGAACGGTATTGGTGGTTTTAGGTAAGTCTTTCAATAGCACTAAACCCCATGTAAATCCATACGGCATTGGACCCACAAAAACACTCTTTTTCAAACCCGGTTATTTACATTATTTACTACGTTGTTGTAAATATTGTTCATCCATCATTATTTTGATTTGGGCATGAAAATACCGAACGGTATTGGCGGTTTTAGGTAAGTCTTTCAATAGCACTAAACCCCATGTAAATCCATGAGGCGTTGGACCCGTAAATTGCAAACATGTTTTCAAATGATTTTCATCATATAAGTCCTATTTGGCGTCGAAGGTTTGGATAAGTCTTTCAATAGCACCAACCCTTCGTGTAAGCCCGAAAAGGCATTGAAACCCATATTTTCAAATGATTTTCTCATTTAAGTCCTATTTGGCATCGAAGGTTTGGATAAGTCTTTCAATAGCACCAACCCTTCGTGTAAGCCCGAAAAATTGAAACCCCATTTTCAAATGATTTTCATCATATAAGTCCTATTTGGCGTCGGAGGTTTGGATAAGTCTTTCAATAGCACCAACCCCTCGTGTAAGCCCGAAAAGGCATTGAAACCCCTTTTCAAATGATTTTCACCATATAAGTCCTATTTGGCGTCGAAGGTTTGGATAAGTCTTTCAATAGCACCAACCCTTCGTGTAAGCCCGGAAAGGTATTGAAACCCCTTTTCAAAATGATTTTCACTCATATAAGTCCTATTTGGCGTCGGAAGTTTGGATAAGTCTTTCAATAGCACCAACCCTTCGTGTAAGCCCGAAAAGGCATTGAAACCCCCTTTTAAAATGATTTTCACCATATAAGTCCTATTTGGCATCGGAGGTTTGGATAAGTCTTTCAATAGCACCAACCCTTCGTGTAAGCCCGAAAAGGCATTGAAACCCCTTTTCAAAATGATTTTCACTCATATAAGTCCTATTTGACATCAGAGGTTTGGATAAGTCTTTCAATAGCACCAACCCTTCGTGTAAGCCCGAAAAGGCATTGAAACCCCTTTTCAAAATGATTTTCACTCATATAAGTCCTATTTGGCGTCGGAGGTTTGGATAAGTCTTTCAATAGCACCAACCCTTCGTGTAAGCCCGAAAAGGCATTGAAACCCCATTTTCAAATGATTTTCCTCATATAAGTCCTATTTGGCATCGGAGGTTTGGATAAGTCTTTCAATAGCACCAACCCTTCGTGTAAGCCCGAAAAGGCATTGAAACCCATTTTCAAATGATTTTCATCATATAAGTCCTATTTGGCATCGGAGGTTTGGATAAGTCTTTCAATAGCACCAACCCTTCGTGTAAGCCCGAAAAGGCATTGAAACCCCTTTTCAAAATGATTTTCACTCATATAAGTCCTATTTGGCATCGGAGGTTTGGATAAGTCTTTCAATAGCACCAACCCTTCGTGTAAGCCCGAAAAAGGCATTGAAACCCCTTTTCAAATGATTTTCACTCATATAAGTCCTATTTGGCGTCGGAGGTTTGGATAAGTCTTTCAATAGCACCAACCCTTCGTGTAAGCCCGAAAAGGCATTGAAACCCCTTTTTCAAATGATTTTCACTCATATAAGTCCTATTTGGCGTCGGAGGTTTGGATAAGTCTTTCAATAGCACCAACCCTTCGTGTAAGCCCGAAAAGGCATTGAAACTCTCTTCAAATTGCTTTGTTTTATTCATGTAAATCCTATGGTGGTGTCGAGATTCGAATAAGCCTTTCAATAGCATCGAACTCCGACCCCACGAGGTCTTGACCCTTTCCCTAAAAATTCCCACGTTGTCATAAATTACACTTTGTGATTAAGCGTCATATTTATGTCAACCCATATTCATCATCATCATTCATTCTCATGATTTATGTGCTGCAAACATGCCATGATCATCCCATATTTGTCATTTTGGTAATTTATGTGCTGCAACCATGCCATGATTACTCAATTGATTTATTTCTCTTTATGATTAATGTGCTGCGAACATGCCATAATCATCCCGTACTTGTTAGACTTATTTCTTGTAATTTATGTGCTGTGAATTTACCGTCTTGATACTTTGCTTGCTTGTTTATCGCTTTGATATAAAAATGTGATTAAAATACACTTTGCCATGAAAACTTTAAAAAGAGTAAACATGGTAATGTGGGCGTTAGAAACGAAGTTGGTGCAATCCAAGGGCTACGGCTCGCCCTGGCTTTTGGACACCATGGTATGAGTCCTTTACACGGGGGCGTGGCTGGTACGTGCTTTCGTGTAAGGGATTCTACACGTTCTAACTCCCATAGGATCATGGTCTAAAATTCCCCAAAGTGTGAATTAATCATCCAAAACCCCGCCATTTGACGGACCGCTTTACTCTTGGAAATCAAGGGTAAAGAGATCCCGAATATGGCACCAAAAACATTAATTGTTTGTCCCGGCACTAGGTGATAGGATTTCAAGTACATCCTACCACCGAAATGCCCGGAAATTTAAAAGATACAAAGATAAAAGGGATGGTGAAATAAAGAGTCTAATCAAAACCAAATGAGGTCAAAATGCATTTGCCATTCTTGGTATATTGCTCGACCAAATTTGGGACATTTGTTCATAATTAAAACCAACAAACCTAGGCTTAGCAAATAAAAGAAAACATTAGAAAGGAGGTAACCGTTTTCTTAAACGGATGTCGTGGGGTGCCTAACACCTTCCCCACGCATAAGCAAACCCCCGAACCTATCTCTGGTTCAAGACCATTTTTAGTTGTAAGATGTCTAAATAAGATAAAATCTATTAGACATAGGTGCCCAATCACACCTTAAATTTCCCATGGTTGGTGGCGACTCCAAATTTGTGCTCACACGCACGCACATACACAAGTTCCCATACACGCACACAACTCGTATCTCGAAACGGAAAAGAGATAGAGAACACACACAACACTCGCCAAATGGGGGTCGGTATCTAGGAAAATAAAAGAAAAGACCTAACACCCGTCTTAGGTCGGATTTTCCGCCGGTGTCGACACTAGGTACTCTCTCTCTCTAAGCTCTTTCTCTCTCCTCCCCTCTCTCTTCTTTTTTCTCTTTCCTTGGTGGAAGTGACTAGTGATTATTCCAACAATGGGGAGGGATTCACAAGGATCCACTTTAGTTTATGTTTACTAGTTTATTTATGTTCTATTTATGCTTTTTAGTTCATTTTAGTTCATTTATGTTCTCTTAGTCCATCTATTGTTTTATTTATTGCTTTGTTTATATACTTTGAGTTATTTACTGCTTCTATTTGTAGATTTGAGTATATTTACTGCTTTATTTACATTTACTACGTTATTGTGGATATGTTATTGTGATTCCCCCCATCCCCGTGTGTTTTAGTACGGCAAATATTGAGTAGCTTTGGCGGAGTGCGTAAGACCTCTATGAGGCCGTAACAACCATGTTAGTCTACGAGGTATTTGACCCAAAAAATACACCTCCCATGTCTAAATAATGTCATTTATTGCTTTATTTATATTTACTACGTTATTGTGCATATATATTGTGATTATCCCTCCCCCCGTGTGTTTTAGTACGGCAAAACCCAAGTGGCTTTGGTGGATTATATAAGTCCTCTATGAGGCCTTAACAGCCATGTTAGCCCACGAGGTGCTTGACCCGAAAAATACACTTCTCCATTGTTAAATAATGTCATTTATCGTTTTATCTACATTTACTACGTTATTGTGCATATATATTGTGATTATCCCTCCCCCCGTGTATTTTAGTACGGCAAAACCCGAGTGGCTTTGGTGGATTATATAAGTCCTCTATAAGGCCTTAACAGCCATGTTAGCCCACGAGGTGCTTGACCCGAAAAATACACTTCCCCATTGTTAAATAATGTCATTTATCGCTTTATTTACATTTACTACGTACTTGTGAATATTGTCATTTCCTCCATTTCTCTTTGTGATTTGGGCGTAATAATCCCGATTGGTCGTGGTGGATTATGTGAGACCTCAAAGAGGCTTTATCCACCATATAATTCCATAGGCATTGGACCCATTAAAAATCCTCCGTTTTAAAGTCATCGCTTTATTTACATTTATTACGTACTTATGAATATTGTCATTTTCTCCCCTTTTCCCTTTGTGATTTGGGCGTAATAATCCCGATTGGTCGTAATAGATTATGTAAGACCTCAAAGAGGCATTAACCATTTACGTAATCCCATAGGCATTGGACCCACAAAAATCCTGCGTTTTAGATTTGTTACCATTTAAATACGTTTGTCGCTCTCCGTCATGTTTTAAATTTATTTATTGCCATTATTCCATTATTTACTACGTTGTAAATATTGTTTACCCATCCCCTTTTCCCCTTTGATTTTGGGCATGAAAATACCAACCGGTATTGGCGGTTTTAGGTAAGTCTTTCAATAGCACTAAACCCCATGTAAATCCATGAGGCGTTGGACCCGCAAATTGCAAACATACTTTTCAAAAATGGTTTTCCTCATATAAGTCCTATTTGGCGTCGAAGGTTTGGATAAGTCTTTCAATAGCACCAACCCTTCGTGTAAGCCCGAAAAGGCATTGAAGACCCCCTTTTAAAAATAAATAAAAAATGATTTTTCTCATATAAGCCCTATTTGGCATCGAAGGTTTAGGTAAGTCTTTCAATAGCACTAACCCTTCGTGTAAGCCCGAAAAGGCATTGAAACCCCTTTTCAAAATGATTTCCACTCATACAAGTCTTATTTGGCATAGAAGGTTTGGGTAAGTCTTTCAATAGTACTAACCCTTCGTGTAAGCCCGAAAAGGCCTTGAAACCCTCTTTTTGGATTGCCTTGTTTTATTCATGTAAATCCTATGGTGGGGTCGAGATTCGAGTAAGTCTTTCAATAGCATCGAATCCCGATCCCACGAGGTCTTGACCCTTTCCCTAAAAATTCTCATGAATTACATTCTGATTGAGTGTCATATTTATGTCATTTCATATTCATGATTGATGTGTTACTAACATGTCATGATCATCCCATTTTCTGTCATACTTGTGATTTATGTACTGCGAACATGCCGTGATTACTTGTTTGAACATTCTACTCGCTTTCATACTCTTTCTTATAATTATGTGCTGTGAATATGCCTTGATTACTTGCTTGATTGTTTATCGCTTTGATATAAAAATGTGATTAAAATACACTTTGCCATGAAAACTTTAAAAAGAGTAAACATGGTAATGTGGGTGTTAGAAACAAAATTGGTGCAATCCAAGGGCTACGGCTCGCCCTGGCTTTTGGACACCGTGGTATGAGTCCTTTACACGGGGGCGTGGCTGGTACGTGCTTTCGTGTAAGGGATTCTACACGTTCTAACTCCCATAGGATCATGGTCTAAAATTCCCCAAAGTGTGAATTAATCATCCAAAACCCCGCCATTTGACGGACCGCTTTACTCTTGGAAATCAAGGGTAAAGAGATCCCGAATATGGCACCAAAAACATTAATTGTTTGTCCCGGCACTAGGTGATAGGATTTCAAGTACATCCTACCACCGAAATGCCTGGAAACTTAAAAAATACAAAGATAAGGGATGGTGAAATAAAGGGTCCAATCAAAACCAAATGAGGTCAAAATGCATTTGCCATTCTTGGTATATTGCTCGACCAAATTTGGGACATTTGTTCATAATAAAAACCAACAAACCTAGGCTTAGTAAATAAAAGGGAAAACTAGAAAGGAGGTAACCGTTTTCTTAAACGGATGTCGTGGGGTGCCTAACACCTTCCCCACGCATAAGCAAACCTCCGAACCTATCTCTGGTTCAAGACCATTTATGTTATAAATGTCTAAATAAGATAAAATCTATTAAACATAGGTGCCCAATCACACCTTAAAATTTCCCATGGTTGGTGGCGACTCCAAATTTGTGCTCACACGCACACACGTACACAAGTTCCCACACACACACACAACTCGTATCTCGAAACAGAAAAGAGATAGAGAACACACACAACACTCGCCAAATGGGGGTCGGGATCAAGGAAAAATTAAATAAAATAAATAAAAGATAGAATTTTTCCGCCGGTGTCGACAGCTCCCACGAGTATTAGTCGGGGTGGATGGTCCGACTTCTGTCAGCTCCTGGAGATCGCTCATCCAGAGTATAGAGACTTTTTAGCGTAGTTGGTCTTTGCTCCCTTCCTTAGCATCCGCTACGTACATGTGTGGCACCCTTTGGTGAGGTGTTGGGTGCAGAGGTTCTTCCATCATACGGGGACTATCCATCTTAGAACTTGTGAGATGGAGGTGCTCCCTATTGACTGGAGTACCATTTTGGGCATTCGCTTTGGGGGTAGGATTCCCCCTAGTGATCCTGTACCTGACTTCGAGGCCCTGGAGATTCTGGGCATTGCTGATCCAGCCGCCGTTGTGGGTAAGAATCTTCCTTCTTTAAGGATCAGTTATCTGAAGGATCTCTTGAGGAGGGAGATAGAGGAGCCTCCTACAGAGCTGCGATATCGCCAGTGGACTGCCTACTTCATCTTTAGCTGCTTCCTTGGGAATGACAAGTCTACCATTCCCACACCCATTGTCGGCATGTTCCGAGACATTGACGCCCTGAGGGACTATGATTGGGGAGCACTGACATACGGGTTTTACATTCGGGGCTTGCGCCGCTTCTCCCGTCGACAGACCGCCAGTTTCCTTGGCTTCTGGCAGTTCACTCTTTTCTGGGCATTTGAGCATTTCCCAGTATTCGCTCCCAGCAGACTCCCAGCGACCCCTGACTCTGTATTCCCTCTTGCTAGGCGATGGGACTCGGCTTGGATCCAGCGATTGACCGTCCGTACACTTATGGAGTGCCATACGACGGTGGATTGCATCAGGGATATTGACATCGTTTTTCAGCCCTATTCCTCATTCTTGGTTGAGCGTCCCGAGGTATTCAGGGCCATGGAGTTATCTCATCTGCGGATATGGATTCGATCTCCGAGGTCTTGGGAGCTCTTGATAGGCGAGAGGACCTTGCGGCAGCTGGGTGGTGAGGCATTTGTCCCCGTGGACCCTCCTCGGCTGATGACCATCAAGGACTACATCCCACGTGCCCCGAGTGATTCTTGTGTGGAGGGAGTTGAGGCCTATCCGGACCTAATTCAGGTAGACGTGCCTTACCAGGAGTGGTTCGAGCGGGTCTCTTTGGGATCCTTGATGTCCCTTCATGAGGTCGAGGGTGGTCCAGTCATGGGCGGGATGGCTATGGATAGCCATGTCTTCCAGTCTTTTGGGGAGGTAGACTGGCTTCAGAGTGAGATACTGTGCCTCCAGCTCGAGCTGTCGGTCAGTGAGGATTGCCATGCAGTTGATATGGATCGAGTGCAAGGGGAGATGGCTCACATGCAGATGGAGGTGACTTAACGCGATGGAGCGATGGCTCGGATGCAGGCGGACTTGGTCCAGAGGCAGAGGGACTTGGACTCTCGGGATGCGAAGTTGGCCATTCGGGCTGCGACCATCCGGAGATTGGAGGAGCAACTCCAAGGTGTAGGCATTCCCCCTGTTACTGGAGTTGGCTCGTTTGGTATCGGTCAGACTTCTTCTCCGCCACCTACTGATCCCGTTTCTCGAGACTGGTTCTTTGACGACCCTCCTTCTTTGTGATGTATTTTCTGCTTTCTTTTGTCTTCTTTTGGGGCCTTGTATTCTGGCCAGACATTTTGTATTTATATGGGATGTACAGACATTGATTATTGTATATATGACATTTGTGGTTTATGGACAGTATTTGTGGTTATGTATTTATGGATTTGTGTATGGATGTGTTTATGAACATGTATTTAGGGATTTGGGTTTCTGGATTTGTATTTATGGTTATGTGTATGGATATGTGTTTATGGCTATGTGTTTATGGTTATGTGTATGGATGTGTTTGGGTATGTGTTTCTGGTTATGTGTTATGGATGGTTTTTTGTGGACATGAATGGGTATATGTTTGGATTTGTATGGGCATCGGGTCTCAATCCTTCGCAAGGCCTGGTTTAACAAATATCGGGGCTTACCTCTCCTTGGGGCCCGTTTCCATCATTATTAGGACTTACCCTTCCACGAGGCCCATTTCAGCAAATCTTGGGACTTACTCTTCCACGAGGCCCATTTCAGCAATTTTTGGGACTTACTCCTTCACGAGGCCCATTTCAGCAAATCTTTGAATTTTTCCAATTTTCCTCCGTCGAAAATGGAAAAATTTGCCCCAGTATGTAGCGTTGAATAAATTTTTCTAGCTTCTTGAAGATAGAAAAATTTTGCCCCAGTGTAGAGCAATGCATGCCGATGTGGAATTCCGGATTTCTTTTTCTGTCTTCCTTGCACCGGACTGTGATAGCTTCTTGAGGGTCGGACTACTTCCTTTCGAAATTTTTCAAAACCCTTTTGAAAAATTTTGCCCCAGTGTGCCATGAGATTCACCTGCGCGACATTTCTTGGTCATCTTTGTATTTCTCGATTTTCAGGCCGAGCTAGGGTTCCGGGGCCGGTTCTTGACCGTCGAATCTGGTTTTCGGCTCTCAGGCCACCCCTCTGGTGGAAAATCAATCCTGATTACGTTGCATCAAACGTCTCCTTATAAGATTGGCTTTAGTTCAATTTTTGACCTCCGAGCTGATTTTAGGGTTTCGGGTTGATTCCCGGCCATCGGGTCGAAATCTCTGATCATTGGATCCTCCGAGACTTCTCCATAGGTGTCTCCTTGCAAAATGGCCTTTATATAGTGCAAAACGGGCCTCCAGGAGTGCACGAATAGGGTCAAATCCGGGTGGTATGAAAAAAAGAGCCGTTGGGATTCCCAACGGGACTCGCGCGTGATCATCACGTCCGCGCGTGATCATCACACGTGAGTTTTGCCTTTTTAAGCCCTCGAGCTCTCTTCGAGCCAGTAACCATTTTCCTAGTTTTTCTCCCCTTTCTTCACTAAAATCTCTCGATTTTCCCCGTTTTTGAGTCTTTTAAGCACATGGCCTCTTCTAGCGGCAACTCCGACTCCTTGGTGACACTTCGTTTTCACGACTTCCGCGTCGAGCGGATGAGACATTGGTGGACTCTTCTTGGAAAGGATGACCACGCCGACATTGTGGGACTTTTTGGCCAGTTTCCCTCTCTTATGCTGTTGCGGGTCGATCATGGCTTGCTCGACGCTCTCGCTTCTTTCTGGGACCCGACCCATTGTTGCTTTTCCATTGGGGAGGTGGATCTTGTCCCTACCTTAGAGGAGTATACTGGGCTTCTTTAGCTAGGCAGCCCTTTCAGCGAGACGCCTGACCCATTCATACCCATTCAGAGTCCTCCTCGGTCGAACCGAGTCTTGGAGAAGTACTTAGGTTTGACTTCCGCAGTCTTGCGCTCTGAGATCATTCGCCCGGAAGAGACTTGGCGGAAAACCAATATTTCCTTGGATCTGTTGGCGAAATACTTCTCTCGGAGTGACTTTCCAGTGGAGTTTGCGAGGGACTTCATTGCAGGCAAGAAGGGATGGAAGAAATTCCGAATCAACGCCTTCAAGATTGCCTTCGCAGGTATTTTTCTTTTCCTTACTTCTGCTGGTAGGATAGACTTGCGGGTCATTCCCCTGATATTTAGTGAGGGCAGGTCTATCATCCCTGCCATATTGTGCGAGACCGTGCGGTCTTTGTCTTTCTGCAGGAGACGGGGAGAAGGGGTCTCGATGTTCTGCACACAGCTTCTTCAGCTTTGGTTCTGCAGTCACTTACAGCATTTCTACCGCCTCCAGACCCCTTATCACTTTGAGAGGCATATAGTGAGACAGACCGTGAAGATAGCACTTCCCTTCATCGGCAACAGCCATGACTGGGCGTTATATCTCCTTGACTTGCCCTTGAGTGAGTGGTCTTGGAAGGTCACTTGGGGGCCTGCAGCGTGGGCGCCTTGGACTCATTGCGCTCTTTTCGACGGAGTGCCTCTTCCTGGGGTGTGGGGTTGTACAGGCTACTATCCCAACCTCGCTCTTCTCAGTTTCGTTCAGCCTTTGGACTTGCCCGTTCAGTACCCTTGGAAGGTCCTCGTCTGCAGGTGACTTGAGTGCGGTGACTTTCGACTACATTCCTGGTGAGGATATGTGGAGACTCTTTTTCAGGATCGAGGATATTTGGGGAGGCCGCCTTTCAGAGATGGTCCTTATCGAGGGTGGTTTGTTCATGGAGATAGCTCTAGGTGATTGTTACTCTGACTGATTTTGTGGTGAGTGGAGAGAGGGGTGGAATCCTTCTTTTACTCTCAGGCCTACCGTACGGCCAGGTGCATTGTATTGTTCGGTGTCTCGTTCCCTACGGGTTTCAGCTTCCACTGGTCAGTCTGGGAGGGTTGCTGTCTTGGAGAGAGAGCTTGAGGAGGCTCGGGCAGAGCTGTCATCACTACGCCTTGCCAAGGCGTCTGAGAAAGAGGAGTCTGCAGCTCGTGTAGAGTCCATGCGGAGTACCTTGCATCACAACAGTGTGGCGGTGGCAAATCTTCGCCGCGACTTGGAGGTTCAGAGAGGGAATGTTTCTACTCTCCGAACGATCTCCGAATGACTTCATGACTCGCGAGCAACTCGAGATTTTCGAGGCAGCTAAGGATCATATGGAGGAGACCCTGACTGAGACCCAGGGACAGTTAGAGACTGAGCAGGTCGAGAGGACTCGAGTCCAGGATGAGCTTGACTCTCTTCGTTCATACACCCAGGCTTTGGTTGATCTTTCCACAGGTCATCCTCATGACATTGTGGCTCTCCGGCGAGCATTAGATGAGAGAGAGGTGGCACTTACATCTGCACGCACTTCTATGGGGGCCATGCAGGTCCAGATCAGCGTTCTTCAGGGTGACAACGGGGTCTTGCAGACTGAAGTGGACTTGGTACATGATGCTCTTGAGTCCAATGCTTCTTGGCTCAACCAGGAGGGTTTCCCTGTGGTCACGGCTCTTCATCAGGTTAACCAGGTGATGGATTCTTTGGGTGCTAGGGCTCGCGCCGTCTTGGAGGAGCACGATGAGAGGGATCCGGCCCTTTCCACTGCCTCGGGGAGATTCTGCAGAGAGACCTGCATACGTCTTGGTCATTAGTTGGTACACTTCAGGTAGCAGTGAATAGTCAGTAGTTTTTGTATTCAAATGGTGAGTCATTCATAAATTCGAGTCGGATCATGCATGGCTCCCATTTTTAACTTCTAAGTTGATATATTTAGACATGCTTTCAAGGTATCATGGAAAATCAATGTATGTGTTTATGAATGGAATGAAAGCACGGATTTTGTCTATGAATGTTTGTACAAGAATCTATGAATTTGACAAAACTTAGCCTTTTATGAATCAATGGTAAGAAGTGAGTGTTATTGTGGAACTGAATACGAAAATTTACAAATTTGAAAGAGATGAGCATGAGATGAATGGTTATGAGAATCTAATGATATGTCACTTTGAAACTGAGTGTTTGGAAGGATACACTTGTGCTCCACCTCTTGATCCCCAAACATTTTCTTTATATCGAACGAACCGTACTACTCAAAGGATAACATAGGTCGTTCTTTCGTCTAAAATCTCTTCACCGCATAACAACCCCGATCACTAGTCTTGCGCTGATTTAATGCCCGTCTTGTTGTGATACCATTTTTTTTTTTTTTTTTTTTTTTTCACGTTACTTTTGCCTATGGCGCCTCTTTCAAGGTTTTCACCACACCCGTGTTAATTTTAGCCATATATTACCCTTGGCTTACGCCAAGTCCAGCTTTCCACGTTACTTTTGCCTATGGCGCCTCTTCCGAGGTTTTCACCATACCCGTGGTAATTTCATTCGAGGGCAACGTCCTTACGGATTTTTGTTGCTTCCCGGGTCTTCTTTGGAATTATCGAAATAACAAACTGGAATTTTTTATGAATATTCCTCTTTGATTAAATTGACTAAAGTTACACATGGTACTTGATTACAGAATCAGAATTGATGGGTGACCGGAACTCTTCACCATCCATATCAGCCAGAATGATTGCTCCTCCAGAGAAGGCTTTCTTCACCACGTATGGACCCTCATATGATGGTGCGAACTTTCCTCGTGAATCTGATAAGGCCATGTTCCTCTTCTTCAGGACGAGATCTCCGGGCTGGAAAGTGCGAGGTCTCCGAGCCTTCGAGCCTTGTTGTAAGCTCTTTCAATCCGTCTCTGGTAGAGCTGTCCATGGCATAGTGCCGCCAGTCTCTTTTCGTCTATGAAATTCAGCTGTTCGTACCGTGCTTGGGCCCACTCGGCCTCCTCCAGCTGAGTTTGTGACAGGATTCTCAAAGAAGGGATCTCCACTTCGACTGGCAGTACTGCTTCCATCCCGTATACCAGGGAGTAGGGGGTGGCTCCAACAGATGTCCTCACTGATGTTCGGTAGGCACACAAGGCATAAGGCAGGTGTTCGTGCCAATCTTTATACGTCTCAGTCATCTTGCTCAGAATCTTCTTCACGTTTTTGTTGGCAGCTTCTACGGCTCCGTTCATCTTCGGACGGTATGGCGCAGAGTTGTGGTGCTGGATCTTGAACTGCTGGCATAGCTGATCCATCATGCGGTTGTTTAGGTTGGAAGCATTGTCGGTGATGAGCATTTCTGGCATTCCATAACGGCAGATAATGTTGTTCTTCACAAACTGGGTGACCACAACTTGAGTAACATTCTTGAAGGAACATGCCTCCACCCACTTGGTGGTAAAATAGTCGATGGCCACCAGTAGTATGAACTCATGCCCGTTAGACGCCTTTGGGGTAATCACACCAATCACATCCATTCCCCAAGCCGAGAAGGGCCATAGTGTGGAGGTATTGGGGAGGTGCATTCTTGCAGTTCTGATACATCTGGCATTTGTGGCATGTTTGGACATGTCTGATGCAGTCCCTCTCCATTGTCAACCAGTAATAGCCAGCTCTCATAATCTTTCCGAGCCAGGAAGGGTCCATTGGCATGGGCTCCCATCAATCCCGCGTGCATCTCTTGAATCAATCGATTGGCTTCCTCCGCATCTACACATCGTAGGAGAGTGGCGTCATGAGTCCGCTTGTACAGAATCTCTCCGCTTAAAAAGAACTGGAAAGCCATTCTTCTGATATACTTCTTCTCATTTTCGGTCCCCCGTGGTGGATATTCTCTGTCTTGGATGAAGCGCTTGATATCGTAATACCAAGGCTTGTTGTCTATCTCTGCCTTGACATTCATGCATTCTTCCACGCACACACAGTATGCCGGAATGTCTCGAGTCTCAATCCGCAATGGTCGCACATCATCCCCTCTCTATCCTAGCTTCGCACATCATCCCCTTCTACTAGCTTGATTAGGCTTGCCAGTGTGGCGAGCGCATCAGCAAAGTGATTGTGAGCTCTTGGGGTGTATGTGAAGGTGATATACTTGAACTTTGGGACTAGCCGGCTGATGTATCGTTGGTATGGGATGAGCTTGGGATCCCGAGCTTGCCATTCTCCGTTAGTCTGTGACACTATCAGCAGAGAGTCTCCGAAGACTTCCAGTTCATAAGCACCGAATTCTAAAGCTGCTTGCAGACCGACGATGCATGCTTCGTACTCAGTCATGTTGTTGGTGCAATCAAACCCCAGCTTAACAGCGATAGGAGTTTGTTGTCCCTTTGGTGATACCAAGACCGCGCCAATGCCACTTCCGACAGAGTTTGCTGCTCCGTCAAAGTAAAGCTTCCACCTGCCGTGATTATCTTCGTCAACTGTCATCACGTCCTCGTCTGGGAATTCTGAGTCCATCAGTTCTAACTGCTCAGACGAGTGATCTGCCAAGTAATCGGCTATGGCCTGTCCCTTGATCGCTTTTCGAGCCACGAATAAGATGTCGAACTCAGATAGAAGCACTTGCCATCGTGTGATCTTCCCAGTCAAAGCAGGCTTTTCAAAGATGTACTTGATTGGGTCCATCCGAGATACCAACCAAGTGGTGTAGTAGAGCATGTACTGTCTCAGCTTCTTGGAGGCCCAAGCCAGTGCGCAGCATGTCTTCTCAACCAACAAGTAGCGGGTCTCCGGCTCCATAAACTTCTTGCTGAGATAGTAGATTGCCTACTCCTTCTTTCCAGTCTCGTCTTGCTGTCCCAACATGCAGCCCATAGATGTTTCTTGGACTATGAGATATAAAATGAGGGGACGTCCTGGAGTTGGTGGAACCAGGATGGGTGGGTTGAGCAGATACTCCTTGATCTTGTCAAAAGCTCTCTGGCAGTCTTCAGTCCATTTTATCTTCACATCCTTCCTCAGTAGTTTGAACAGAGGCTCGCAGGTCACAGTGAGCTGCGCAATGAAGCGAGCTATGTAGTTGATTCTTCCTAAGAAGCTTCGGATCTCTTTCTCTGTCTTTGGCGCGGGCATGCTTCGTATGGCTTGAACCTTTGCAGGATCAATCTCGATTCCCCTGCCGCTGACGATGAAGCCTAATAACTTTCCGGATGTGACGCCAAAGGCACACTTGTTCGGGTTCAGTCTGAGCTGATACTTCTTCAGTCGCTGGAACAGCTTGCGTAGGTCTGTGAGATGATCTTGTGCAGTACGAGACTTAGCAATCATGTCATCCACGTAAACCTCTATCTCATGATGAATCATGTCATGGAAGAGGGTGACCATGGCTCGTTGATAAGTGGCTCCTGCGTTCTTCAGACCGAAAGGCATGACATCGTATACAAAGGTTCCCCAATGTGTGACGAAAGCAGTCTTGGATTTGTCTTCTTCGGCCATTTTAATCTGATTGTACCCTGAGAATCCGTCCATGAATGAGAACACGGCATTCGTTGCTGTATTGTCGACCAGGGTGTCAATGTGAGGTAGAGGAAAATTGTCCTTCGGGCTGGCTCGGTTCAGATCCCGATAGTCCACGCACATTCTAACTTTTCCATCCTTTTTCGGGACCGGGACTATGTTGGCTACCCAGTCCGAATAGGTCACTGTGCTCAGGAATCCTGCCTTTAATTGCTTTTTCACTTCCTCCTTGATCTTTAAAATGACTTCAGGCTTCATTCGTCGCAGTGCTTGTTTCACGGGCTTGCATTCTGGCTTCAAAGGAATCTTGTGGACCACTATGTCTGTGTCTAGGCCTGGCATGTCTTGGTAAGACCAGGCGAAGATCTCGTGGAACTCTCTTAACAGTGCGATGAGCGCCTCCTTTTTGCTCTGTGGTGCAGCGGGTCCCAATCTTGACTTCTCTTGGTTCTTCACCTTCATCGGCCAGATTTATGATCTCTAGCTCCTCTATGTTGGGTTTGGACCCCTCGTCTTGTCTCTCTAATGCTTCAAGGATGTCATTTGGCAATTCGATTTCTTCGTCAGAATTATCTATGTTATCCAGTGAGCAATTCGTTTTGTTGTCAATTTCGGAGACGTGGGGATCGTTTGAGGTTTTGCGTGTAATCCTGGAAAGGATGGCGGATGGAAAAACGGTAAGAAAATTAAAAAGGGAAGCCATTCGTTTTATGTGATGGCGGAGTGGATTTATTTAAGTGCATATTGGAATATTTGAGATAGAGAAATTCATGGAATAAACACGTGACATATCATTTGAAATATGAAAACGGAAATATTACAATGATGAAATGATTATGATTGTGGCATGATATCTTGAAAGCATAAAATAAACATAGAAACCCGAAATTGTTCGATACAAAAATTCCCGAGCTATTGATAGACTCAAAACCCGAGTCACCAATAGCTGGGATACCGCTTACTCATTGCTACTTGAGACACGCTGTAGCAATGGCACACAGGTCCACATCTTGGCTTCTTCTCCCTGTTGGCAGTGGCGGGTCGGTGGTGTGGTGGAATCCTCCTCCTCGGCGATGGTATGGATGCTCAACCCTTCAACCATGGGGCCAGCATATTCTTCTTCAGCAGTGGTGGTGGTGATGTTGCTTGGTGGTGGCGTCTTGATTGGCTCTTCTCTTTCTTCGGCAATGGCGGTGCTGTCTGGGTCTTTGGCTGGTGGCAGTGGCTTGGCTTTCTCTTCTTCTTCTCCCTCAGTCAGTGCTGGTAGGGATGACATGCTCGATTCTTCTTTGATCTCCACGATCACCTCATTTACTCCTGGGTCGGGGATGACGTAGGGCTCTTCCATCTTCCTTCAAACCCAAATATTCCAGAATCGAATGGGGATTGAAGCGGTACCGTTCCAAAAAGGCTCTTGCCAAATCCTCCCAACCAGTAAGGTTCCTCAGCTGATAGAACCAGGCGGCCTGCTTGTTTTGACAGGCTCTCGGGAAATACCGAGATCATCAAAAGCTCGTTCTCCAAGTGTAAGGCCATCTTCTCGCCGTACTTTTGCAAATGGGCCTCCGGATTCCCCATTCTCATAAAATATCTCAAATTCCGGCGTCTCAAACCCAGGTGGCACTATCAGGCATGGGAATTGGAATAGTTTGGTCAGAGAAATCAACGTTCCTCCATTCGTCAGTGTCATCCTCCATGAAGTATCCCCAGTCGTCTCCCTTCATCCATGTAGGTCATCGAGGTCCATCTCATCCTTCTACGATGTCATCTAGGTTGAGCTCCGCGTACCAGTCAAGATCCGACGGGTCATATGACTGGCAATCTCCTTCCAGATGGTATCTCCTCTTTCTTTACCAACCCCTTTTCCTGTCAGGTTGGCGACCTCTTTCTTGAATTCCTCGCAACACTCTAGGCTGTGCCCTCTTGCCCCCGAGTGGTATTCGCATGCATCCCCTGTTGATGGCCCCGGTGGTGCTTCCAACGAGGTGATGTGTCTCTGCTTCTCCAATGTATAAAAGAGACGCCTCCACGAGATACGCTCTTCGCCCCTTTCCTCTATCTCAACCATGTTTACGCCTCCCTCTGGATGATTGGGCAAAGGGTTAGTGGTGATGTTAGGCAGTCCCTTCAAACTTCAAGGACTCCGTGGTCGATTAGGTCTTGAACCCGATGCTTCAGTTGGTTGCAATTTTCCACTGTGTGTCCCACTTCTCCAAAGTGGAAATCGCAGGTCGAATTCTGGGTTGAAATCCTTTCTTTGTGGGCCGTTGTAAGGTCTCGGGACGACAGGCGAGATTAGGTTCTTCTCTATCAGGATCGGGTACAACTCCGTCAGGGGTATGGGTAATGGCGTGAATTGTCTTAAACTCTTTTCTAGGAAACCTATTGTCATTGGTATTGGTTTCCTACTGGCCTTGCCGGTATTTGGGGTGCTGGGGCCGGGGCTGGAACCTGAGTCGGAGCCGGAGTCGGAGTAGGCCTAGGTTGTATCGGTTGCATGGTGAAGGTTGGGAGGACTTGCCTCGGTCTTCCATTGCTTCTTCCCTATCATTTGCACATCCCCTTCCTTTTTCTTCGTCGGGGCCTTCTTGGCGGCTTGTTCGGCCAATGCCATCAGAGCCTGTCATGTCCACTATTTTCTTTGTCTTCAAGGCATCTTCAATCCTCTCACCCTACTGGTATTAGGTCAACAAAGAACTGCATTTGTAACCCTATCATCCGGTCGAAGTAAGGGTTCTTTAGTGTATCAACGAAGATCTTGATCATCTCTCTTTCGTCTAGTGGCGGGCGTGCTCGAGCCGCCTTCTCTCTCCACCTTCTGGGCATATTCCCTGAAGGTTTCGTTGCTCTTCTTCTCCATCCTCTGAAGATCGAACCGATCCGGAGCTATTTGGGAGTTGAACCCGTATTGAGCCAGGAAGGTATCTGCCAGCTCCTTCCAATGAGAGATCTTCTTCAACTGTGAGTACCATTCGGCTGCATTGCCCTGTCAGGGTGTCTTGGAATGTCTGAATCAGCAACGGCTCATTGTCGGCGTATGGTGCCATCTTCCGGCAGTACATTTGCAGGTGGATCATGGGGTCTCCTCTCCCATTGTATTTTTCGAACTCCGGGAGCCTTGAACTTGGGTGGCATCGTCATGTTGGGGAACCAAGACATGCTTGAGAAAGTCTGTGTTCCCGAAAGAGTTCAAACCCTGCATGAGCCTAATCTTCTCCTCCAGACTATCAATCATGCTGTCCAACTGGGAGTCTTTCCCCTCTGGCTTCGGTGGTGTTGGCGGTGGTGGAGTGGCGTTGGTGTTAGAATGTCCTTCTGGCTCTCCTTCGTTGGTGTCCTTGTCATCTTCCTTCCTTTGGTTCTCATCGTCCGTGTTTCGCTTTGCTATTAGTTGCACGAAGCTGAGGAGTTCGTCGAACTTTCGTTCAAGAGCGACCATCCGGATCTCTTGCTCGCTGGGTCCGGGTCCACTTGTTTCTCCAGCCATTTGATCGTGAATGTAGATACAACCTAGAGAGGTAAACAACGTCAAGTTAGATTTTGAATTCACAGTTGAGTGCATGACCTTGGCTTACTTTGCGGGTAAACCATGGCTAAGTATGCATGCGTATGTATGGTATGCATGAATGCAATATGTATTGACAAACGGATGGATTTTCCCATTGGGTTGCCAAAATTGGCGAGCCTTTCGGCTTATGGTTTCATTTTGAAATTTTGGGTGACCATCATAGGTCGATGCGGGATGACACAGGTAGATGTCTATACATAAAGTTAAGGACTTATATATGTACATGGCGGTCTTGTCAACGAAGAAATAGGTTTTCATACTACCATAAATTTGACGGGCCTTTCGGCGCCTGGTTCCATTTTTGAAAGATTTTTGGGGAACCGGTGTCAGGTGGTATGAAAGTCGTATTCTTGGTTGAACACAATGGGTGAATATCTACATTCCTATACAGAGTTTTAGAACTCTTAGGGTTCACACATGTACGGACTTATCAACGAAGAGATGGACTTTCACACTATCAAAATTTGACGAGCCTTTCGGCGTTCGGTTCCATTTTTGAAAGATTTTTAGGAACTGACGTCGGTTAGTGTGAAGGTCATACTCTTGGTTTGACATGACAGACTCTACACACTTATAGAGTTTGGAAACTCTTGGGGTTTACAAGCGTACTAACGAAAAGATGGACTCTCACATTACTGAAAATTCGACAAGCCTTTCGGCGTTCGGTTCCATTTTGAAAATTTTTGGAGGGAACCGATGTCGGTTAATGCGAGGGTCATACTTTTGGTTGGGTACGACAAGACTATGTACACAATGGTTACACGTGTATCAACGAAAAGATAGACTCTCACATTACTAAAATTTGACGAGCCTTTCGGCGTTCAGTTCCATTTTGAAAATTTTTGGAGGGAACCGATGTCGGTTAATGTGAGGGTCGTACTTTTGGTTGGGTACGACACGTGTATCAATGAAAAGATAGACTCTCACATTACTAAAATTTGACGAGCCTTTCGGCGTTCGGTTCCATTTTGAAAATTTTTGGAGGGAACCGATGTCGGTTAATGTGAGGGTCGTACTTTTGGTTGGGGTACGACAAGACTATGTACACAATGGTTACAAATGTATCGACGAAAAGATAGACTCTCACATTACTGAAAATTTGACGAGCCTTTCGGCGTTCGGTTCCATTTTGAAAATTTTTTAGGGAACCGATGTCGGTTAATGTGAGGGTCGTACTTTTGGTTGGGTACGACAAGACTATGTACACAATGGTTACACGTGTATCAACGAAAAGATAGACTCTCACATTACTAAAATTTGACGAGCCTTTCGGCGTTCGGTTCCATTTTGAAAATTTTTGAGGGAACCGATGTCGGTTAATGTGAGGGTCGTACTTTTGGTTGGGTACGACACGACTCTATACATCCCATGTAGAGTTCGGAACTCTTAGGGTTTGAGTGGTTTGCAACGGGTATGGACAACGTGGTTATCCTATCCCTTTATCAAACAATGACATGCAAACAAAGGTTTAGATAGATAGAACCTGACTCGGCTCCAATTATTTTATCACCACCTGGAAAATAGCACAACGCTTTTCCCTTGACTCATTTTGAAAAGACACATCCTATTTTTGGGTATCCTATCTTAGGTTGGATGTTCACTCGGTTGGCTTTTACCAGAGCCCTCACAGGTAAGTTTTCTACTCTATAGCTTACTATATGCAACATGGTATGACACGGCTTGGAATTCTGTTTCCTAAAGGGGCCGATGATCATGCCCATTTCGTCCTCCCGAAGGAAGTCAAAAGGGTATTGGATCACCGGGGAAGCACTTGCACGCCCCCCTCGATCTCCACGGGTGTGGAGGGAGAAGGGTGGATTCTCGTGTTCCATGTCCTAGATATAAAAGGGTTCGTGGTGGAGCCTGTACCAGCCCAGCCCCACCTGAGTCCGGGTTCGACCCAAAAGTCCAATGAGGGTAAATGTCATGATTTTGAAAACAAAAAGGGAAAAGACTTTTTTGTACAAAGCACAATATACAATATGTGTTGCATAAAATAAATCTCTATCCTATGTTCGCAGTTTATATGTACAAGAATATAGACATGCTAAAATCAAAACACTATACAAGATGAAATAAAGAATAAATCAAATAATGAATACCAACAAATATATACACACATGCTTAGCAAAGAAAACACCGAAAGACTATAGGCTTAAACCCTCTAAGTCCCCAGTGGAGTCGCCAAGCTGTCGACACCGGCGGAAAAATTCTATCTTTTTTTTTTATTTTCCTAGATACCGACCCCCATTTGGCGAGTGTTGTGTGTGTTCTCTATCTCTTTTCCGTTTCGAGATACGAGTTGTGTGTGTGTGGGAACTTGTGTACGTGTGTGCGTGTGAGCACAAATTTGGAGTCGCCACCAACCATGGGAAATTTTAAGGTGTGATTGGGCACCTATGTCTAATAGATTTTATCTTATTTAGACATCTACAACAAAAATGGTCTTGAACCAGAGATAGGTTCGGGGGTTTGCTTATGCGTGGGGAAGGTGTTAGGCACCCCACGACATCCGTTTAAGAAAACGGTTACCTCCTTTCTAGTGTTCCCTTTTATTTGCTAAGCCTAGGTTTGTTGGTTTTAATTATGTACAAATGTCCCAAATTTCCGTCGAGCAATATACCAAGAATGGCAAATGCAATTGTGACCTTCATTTCGGTTTTGATTAGACTCTTTATTTCACCGTCCCTTTATCTTTGTATTTTTTAAATTTCCGGGCATTTCGGTGGTAGGATGTACTTGAAATCCTAACACCTAGTGCCGGGACAAACAATTAATGTTTTTGGTGCCATATTCGGGATCTCTTTACCCTTGATTTCCAAGGATAAAGCGGTCCGTCAAATGGCGGGGTTTTGGATGATTAATTCACACTTTGGGGAATTTTAGACCATGATCCTATGGGAGTTAGAACGTGTAGAATCCCTTACACGAAAGCACGTACCAGCCACGCCCCCGTGTAAAGGACTCATACCATGGTGTCCCAAAGCCAGGGCGAGCCGTAGCCCTTGGGTTGCACCAACTTCGTTTCTAACGCCCACATTACCATGTTTACTCTTTTTAAAGTTTTCATGGCAAAGTGTATTTTAATCACATTTTTATATCAAAGCGATAAACAAGCAAGCAAAGTATCAAGACGGTAAAACGGTGAAACATCCAAACAAATAGTCATGGCATAGTCGCATGAAAATGAATGAGGATGACAAATATGGGTTGACATAAATATAAGGTTTACTCCAAAATGCAATTTATTACATCACAAGAATTTTTAAGGAAAGGGTCAAGACCTCGTGGGGTCGGGATTCGATGCTATTGAAAGACTTATTCGAATCTCGACACCACCATAGGATTTACATGAATGAAACAAAACAATCTAAAAAGAAGGTTTCAAGGCCTTTTCGGGCTTACACGAAGGGTTGGTGCTATTGAAAGACTTATCCAAACCTTCGATGCCAAATAGGACTTATATGAGTGAAAATCATTTGAAAAGGGGTTTCAATGCCTTTTCGGGCTTACACGAAGGGTTAGTGCTATTGAAAGACTTACCTAAACCTTCGATGCCAAATAGGACTTATATGAGAAAATCATTTTTGAAAAGTATGTTTGCAATTTACGGGTCCAACGCCTCATGGATTTACATGGGGTTTAGTGCTATTGAAAGACTTACCTAAAACCACCAATACCGTTTGGTATTTTCATGCCCAAATCAAAATGGAAAAATGGAACAATATTTACAACGTAGTAAATAATGAGATAATGACAATAAATAAATTTAAAACATGACGGAAAGCGATAAACATATTTAAAATGGTAATAAACTAAAACACGGGATTTTTGTGGGTCCAATGCCTATGGGAATTACGTAAATGGTTAATGCCTCTTTGAGGTCTTACATAATCCATCACGACCAATCGGGATTATCACGCCCAAATCACAAAGAGAAAGGGGGAGAAAATGACAATATTCACAAGTACGTAGTAAATGTAAATAAAGCGATAAATGACTTTAAAACGGAGGATTTTTAATGGGTCCAATGCCTATGGAATTATATGGTGGATAAAGCCTCTTTGAGGTCTCACATAATCCACCACGACCAATCGGGATTATCACGCCCAAATCACAAAGAGAAAGGGAGAGAAAATGACAATATTCACAAGTACGTAGTAAATGTAAATAAAGCGATAAATGACATTATTTAAACATGGGGAAATGTATTTTTCGGGTCAAGCACCTCGTGGGCTAACATGGCTATTAAGGTCTCATAGAGGACTTACATAATCCACCAAAACCACTCGGGTTTTGCCGTACTAAAATACACGGGGGAGGGATAATCACAATATATATTCACAAGTATGTAAATAAAGCGATAAATGACATTATTTAAACATGGGGAAATGTATTTTTCGGGTCAAGCACCTCGTGGGCTAACATGGTTGTTACGGCCTCATAGAGGACTTACATAATCCGCCAAAGCCACTCAATTTTGCCGTACTAAAATACACGGGGGAGGGATAATCACAATATATATTCACAAGTATGTAAATAAAGCGATAAATGACATTATTTAAACATGAGGAAGTGTATTTTTCGGGTCAAGCACCTCGTGGGCTAACATGGCTGTTAAGGCCTCATAGAGGACTTACATAATCCACCAAAGCCACTCGGGTTTTGCCGTACTAAAACACACGGGGAAGGGATAATCACAATATATATTCACAAGTACGTAGTAAATGTAAATAAAGCGATAAATGACATTATTTAAACATGGGGAAGTGTATTTTTCGGGTCAAGCACCTCGTGGGCTAACATGGTTGTTAAGGCCTCATAGAGGACTTACATAATCCACCAAAGCCACTCAATATTTGCCGTACTAAAACACACGGGGAGGGATAATCACAATATAATATTCACAAGTACGTAGTAAATGTAAATAAAGCGATAAATATACTTAGATCTACAAATAGAGCAATAAATAACCAAAAGCATGTAGATAAAACAATAACAAGACAATAAATGAACTAGGAGAGCATAAATAGACATACATGAACTAAAAAGCATAAAATAGAACATAAATGAACTAAAAAGCATAAATATAAGTGGATCCTTGTGAATCCCTTCCCATTTTAGGGATCATCACTAGTCACCTCCACTAAGAAAGAAAAAGAAAAAAGAGAGAGAAGAGGAGAGAGAAAGAGCTTAGAGAGAGAGAGTACCTAGAGAGGAGTCTCTCACTCTAAAACTACCCAAAAACCCTTCCTAAAGACCCCCTAAACCCCTATTTTCTGCCTATTCTACGCTCAAGAAGGCCTACCTAGTGCCCGAGCAAAAATTGTGTGCAAATGAGGGGGGAAAGGGCTGGTTTTATAGGGGGCGTGCACGCCTAGCGCGCCATCATGGCGCACGGCGCGTGATGATAGCGCGCTCGGCGTGCACCTGCCATGTGGCGATCTTATCCTTCCACGCCAGCCCCCCACCAAATCCTTCTCGATTTTCGTGCACGTACCCTTTTTTGACCCGATTTTCGAGGGCAGTTTTGGAGGTCTTCTGGTGCTCAAAATGGGTCATGCAGCATATCGTCGGAAAGCTCTCGATGTCTTCTTTCCAACGGTATAAAGTTTGCACGAATCGGAGTTCGGACGAGAGAGTTATGGCTCCCGGAAGTCGGGGTGTCGGAGCTGTTTTTGTGCACTTTTCCGGTGAAGATTCCGGTCAAACGGGGGATGCTATCGGCGAACCGAGAGTTCCACGTCGTAGCTGGAGTCGTTATCTTTCCAACGCACCCGGGCTCGCAGGATCAACTTGTTAGCGAGTAGGAAAGACTCTGCGCGCGAAGGCGGCTGTCCGGGAGGAAAAATGCGTTTTGCTCCCAGCGCGTTTTTTCTCAAATCTTGTCCCAGTTCGCGCGCGTATTTGACCTAGCTCCCGATGTCGGATTTCGACGTTCTTGGTACCGTCGGAAAGCTTGCGCTGCCTACTTTTGCAAGGTTCCGGATTCGCGGGAATCCGAGCTTGGGACTTCGTGAGATATGGTCCCGCGAACAGAGGCCACCGGGAGTGTTTTTGGTCCGTTTGAGGGACAGTTTTCCGATCGGGATTCCGGCTAGACCCGGTAAAATCTTGGCGATCCGAGAGTTCCACGTCGTGCATGAATGTGTCTTCTTTCCAACGTGCCCGGGCTTGCGGATCAACTTGTTGCGAGTCAGGAAGACTCTGCGCGCAAGCGTGGCAACGTCGGTGGGAAATTCCGGAATTTTCAGCACAGCCTTATTTTGTCGGCCTGTTTTTACGTGCGTGGTAGACGTAGCTCCCGATATCGGATTTCGACGATCTTGGTATTGTCGGAAAGCTTGTGCTACCTACTTTTCAACGGTACAGGCCTTGCACAGGGGCGAGCTTAGGTTCGCAAGAGCTTAGGTTCTCAAGATATGGTCCTGCAAACAGAGGCCGTTGGAATGTTCCTTACGCCAAAGGGTCATCTTTTGATTGAGATTCCGGCTTGACCGGAGGAGCTCTTGACGATCCGAAAGTTGCGTGTGGTAGCTGAAGTGACCCTCTTGCCTTAAGGGTCTTGGCTCGCGGACCAAGTTGCAGCGGGTCGGAGAGAATCTTTGCGCAAACGTTGCCTCTCAAATAGGCTGTTTTGTCAACAACACTTAACAAAATTTGGCTAAGTGTTGGACCGTTTTTTCGCAGTTTTGACCATAACTCCCTCGTTTCTCGTCCGTTTTTGGCCCGTAAAGTACCGAATCGAAGCTCTCATCATGCTTTTCAGAATGGTCAAGGAGCGGTCTGTTCGATTCAGCTTTCGGTCTGGTCAATCCGGTCAAACCTTGGTCAAACTTGGTCAACCTTGGTCAAACTTGGTCGAATTTGGTCAAAGCTCTCCAAATTCTGGGAAATGTATCCCGGACCACATTTTGAGGGTTTTTGGGCATGGTGCACCCTAGTTGGGTTGGAAACGGCTCGGTCAAACTTCGGTCAAACCTCGGTCAACCTTGGGAAAACTTGCTCGGATTTTGGGAAATGTATCCCAGACCCCGTTTTGAGGTTATTTGACGTGGCAGGCCTTCGTCAGATCAGGTCGGCTTGGTTCGGGTTGTCTCGTTTTGTGTGTCGACACCCGAGAAAATCCTGTGGGTAAAAATGGGGTTATGATAGGTGTTTGTGATGTAATTTGCTCATTTGGGTGTTTGGATGAATTTTTGTGTTGCTCACGGGTAGAGCTTGCTTTCCGCTGGGGGGTTTTCACACAGAATTTCAAATTTTGTGTTTTTCAACAAATTCTAGATGACGATCCAATGTTCTTCCTTAATTTAATAAAAATATTTAATTTAATTTTTCAAAATTTTTTAATATTAAAAAGTAAAAAAAAATCGAAATTGTGTTGATTTTGGAACCCTTAATGGTCAATCAGTGACTAACTTAAACAGAATGATTGAATTGACACAAATTGAAATATAACAGATTAAATTGAAATATTTTAATTTAAAGTTTAAAATTAGAGGATTGAATTGAATTTTACCTAAAGTTTAAGGAGTAATTTGTAATTTAATTATTTTTCAATGATGTGAAACGTGAGTGTGGGGTGAGGTGTCACCTTAGCGTAAAAGAGGCGCCACACTTTTCTAAGGCGCGCTAAACCTCAGATCAGAGCGTCATATTCGGGTGCATATTCTGTCCGCAATTACACAGGTTTTTTGTTTTCTATTTTATTATGACATTTTTGTGGGTGTCAAGTATAATATCCTCACCAAAATCCAAATCAGTCATTTTCAACGCACACGCAAATCGTCACCTATTTATATATATACAATTATACACACACAACACAAGCGTTCTCTCTCTCTCTCTCTCTCTACAATCTTTGAGGTTTCGATTGAAGCTTTGGCATCGGTGAGCAATGGCTGCCGCGACTCTGAGCGCTGCTGATGCTGAGAACCTCAATAACCTCAAATCTTCTGTAGCTGGTCTAAACCAAATCAGGTACTTTCTCATTCTTATTAATACAAAACATCTGATTCCGATTTCGCTGTATCGGATCGAATTTTATTCGATTTCATTATCTCTGATTGTTATTTGGATTTCCTTTCTCTCTCTCTCTCTTAGATCTTAGATCTTAGATCTGAATATGATTCTTCCTTGATCATCTCTATTTGTGTTTTGCAGTGAGAATGAGAAAAAAGGATTCATCAACCTCGTCGCTCGCTATCTCAGGTATATATCTAATGAAAGATTTGAGACCTGGCTTTTAAATCTAGTTTATCTTCTTCCTTCATTATCCATTATAACCAAACGGATTGCTCATTGCATCTATTTTGAAGATTTACTTATTCTTTATTATTTGGTTATGATATTATTCAACAAAAAAAAAAAGTGGCGAAGCACAACACGTGGAGTGGAGTAAGATCCAGACCCCTACTGATGAAGTAGTGGTTCCTTATGAAAGCTTGGCACCCGCTCCTGAGGGTAAACCATTTATTTTTTAATAACTTTATTCGTATATTTGAATCGTATTAAATTAAATATCTAAATGGATGTAGATCCCTCCGAGACCAAGAAGCTTTTGGACAAACTGGTTGTGTTAAAGCTTAATGGAGGTCTAGGGACAACAATGGGTTGTACTGGTCCCAAGTATGCCTTTTAACTCCACCTTCTCATATATTTGTTTCTCTTGTTGCTTATTATGTATTTGTATACTCTCCATTAATAACAGAGTAGACTCATTCTCTTCTTTCTGTTGAAGAAAACTATTTTTCATTTATTAATTAATTTATTTCATAATGGGATCCAATTTCTCAAGAAAAATTCTAAGTTGTTCAATTTATTACAAGAAAGATATATGCAATATATTTTACATTCTGTATTGTATTGCCATAATTACTAAGAATTATCTTGCTTATCCTAGTTTTACCCCTTCTTGTTCCACATCAATAGTCTGTTTTTGTATTTTTTTACTTGTGGGAGGTTTCCATTTTTTTTACTACCATGCACACGGTAGTTAAGCTTCTATTCCTTGGTGGTTTGCTTTGCATCTGGTATCCTCATATTCTATTCAGTGCCTTATCTTTACAGTTTCCCCATGGAACTTTCCATTGATAATTAGTTCTTAAAAAATAAGTATAATTGAAATGCAGGTCTGTCATTGAAGTTCGAAATGGGTTGACATTTCTTGACTTGATTGTTATCCAGATTGAGGTTATCATTTGTCTTTTTTGCTGCACTTTTTTTTTTTGTGTGTCTTGGCTTGCAACTAACACTTTCCATTGTTTGTAGAATCTCAACTCAAAATATGGGTGCAATGTTCCCTTGCTTCTAATGAATTCATTCAACACTCATGATGATACATTGAAGGTAAAATGTCTCTACTTTTGGTCATTTATACCGTAATCGCTTTTTCAATAGAATTTCCTAATGAACGGAAAAGTTTGTTGTCTATTTCAGATAGTGGAAAAATACTCTAGCTCAAACGTGGAAATTCATACTTTTAATCAGGTCTGCAACACTAGTTCTGAATTTTCTGCTTTAGAACTACTTTCTGATCGGTGAAAACTCAAAACAATGAATTTTTATAATTCATACCAAATCTTTGGATTTACACAGAGCCAGTATCCTCGTCTGGTTGTTGATGACTTTAGTCCACTGCCAAGCAAAGGACAGACTGGCAAGGATGGATGGTATAATTTACTTAATTTATTATTTGGCTTTCACACTATCATCTCATGGTCAAACTTGAATAATTTTATTGTTTTGCACTCAAATCAAGCTGATCTGTGTCTGATTCAGTTCAGTAAGCATAAAGTCTGTATTATTTAAAAGGAAAACTAGTGGAGTGCATTTCTATCTCCTTCCTACTTCATTGGAACATCATATAAAAAAAGAAAAAAAAGAAGAAAAAGGAACATCCATGGAAATGAATGCATTGACTAATTGTTGTGAGACCATACAAATGTAAAGTCATTTTTGTTCTTGAAGTCTGGTAGATGGGCACGCTACTATGCAAGATCATTCTTTTTGAATCCTTGGTGGCTGTAGTACTGGATATGATGAATATGTTAAATTTTTTTTTGATAGGTATAATGAATTTGTTAAATAATGATAAGCGTAATACTTTACAAAATATTTAGTGTTAGTTGCTAAACTACTAAATAATTAAAAGAACTAGATCGATTCTTTGTTTTTAGGTGAAACAGATAGTAAACAAAATCAATTCTCTGTTTTAAATGGTATGCTTTCATTTTTTATTTTTTTTTAATGTACAGCATGTTCTTTTTTTTTTCATATGCGTTTTGTTGTGAGCGTCACATTTGTATTTCGTCTGTCTTTGCCAATTGTCCAAAAAAAAGAACAATTTTTACCCAGTAAAAGGGTGGGAGGGGGCCAGATGGTGTGGTCTCTTGAACTTTTAGTGTCTTCTTATTCTAAAGCTTATTCTAAGTATTGAAATATATATAGGAAAACATATTCATATGCAAGTACATTCAACAATAAGAATAGATTAACTAATCAACAATAAATTATAATTGGTTTTAGATCCCATCTTATTTTAAAATAAATTAGATATTTTTTAACTAAAATATTACAAAGTTTTTTGTTGCACTTGGCGCTTTGCAGAAAGGTGTTTGGTTTTTGTGTTTAGGGTCTAGTTAATTTTATGCGGTTCACTTTAGGGGTAAGAAGCACTTTTCCTCTGGCACTTTTGCGCTTTTAACAACACTGGTGCGGTTAGTACTATATGATGTAGGATCTTTAGGAATTCAGAGCTAATTAGATTCTTGATGAGATCTGGAGGTATCGATGGTTGTTTGTTATCAAACTAAAGAACCGAACTTAAAGAAAGAAAGGTAATACACTAGGCAATCTAAGCAATCACACTTAGGTAGGAGAAGGCAATCACACTTTCGAAGCTTAAAATAAGCTGCTGGAATTTTATTGGAATCAACTCACTATGAATATAATTGACTGTAATAAAGCCTTTATATAGGCTATTGCTAAATCCTTTCCTAGAACAACTCATTACAGCCCATTCCAGAAAATCTGGAATTACCAAACTACCCTTATTAATAAACTTAATTAAAATTGTCCCAACAGCTAGACTAACTAAGCAAGGTCCCAAGAGAGCCCTCTATCATCTGAGACATCACAAATCAAGGCTTGAGCACTAGAACCAGTTTTCCCTCACCTCTTATATGTCTTTAAAGGGGGCTACGTTCCCCATCACTATAATGATCAAACATTTCTTTTGATACCTCTGTTCAATGTAAACGAGTATGTAAGTATCCTTGTGTTCATGTGTTGGACAGCATATAACTTCAAGGTCTCTAGTTCACTAATTGCTAAGGTAAGATATTGATGTATCATTTGATCTATTTTTGAGCCCCATTTCATGGACCTCTGTTTATGGGAAGCCATGTGATGATTTTAGCTTAACACTTCACCCTTTTTATCTTCTAATTTAAAGTTATAAAATTATGACAAGTGATTTTTACTATGGGCTGGTATTTGGAATTGTATCCACCACTTAATATGATAACAAATTTGTGAATTATCCAGCAATATAGAAATGATTCTCAATAAAAATGGAAAGAAGTTGGGAAGTTGGATGTTGGCACCAACCCTAGGGCAATTAATGTGGCGTACATATGAATGAGTCAATAAACTTGGTACTTTTTTTCCGATTCCAATTTTGTCTGAGCCCCAATTATGTGAGAAATATTAATCATTATTTGTTTGTAAACTTTCCCAAGTACTATTCTATTATATCTTCCCATTTCAATTTCTTTTGAACCCTAATTATGTGAGAAATTTTCACCCTCGTTTCTTCGTAAGCTCTCCCTGGTACTACTGTTATGTGAAATAATGGGTGAATTTTTATCAAGCAAAAAATCACTTTTTGTCCATATATATATAAATTTATAGGGTGTTTTCATTTTGATCTTTGTATTTTCTATTGTTTCATTTTTGTCCTTGATTTTTGTTGAGACTGTAATTTTTGTCCTCACTGATTGGGAGATAGAGGGGGTGGCTTCATTCTTTGATTTTCTTCTTTCTCATACACAGTTTAAGGAGGGTGGGGATGGTTTGCGATGGAGGTTGAAAGGTAATGGACTATTTGATATTAAATCATTCTATAATGCTTTAAGGGACTTTCACCCAGTGAGATTCCCTTGGAAAGCTATTTGGGGTGTTCACACTCCGAGGAGGGTTTCTTTCTTTGTTTGAGCTGCAACCTGGGGTTGTGTCTTGACTGAAGACAACCTCAAACAGAGGGGATGGGGATTCCAATTGGCGGCTTGGTGTAGTATGTGTCGGTGTGAAGGGGAAACAATAAATCATCTGTTACTGCATTGTGAGATCACTTATGGCCAATGGACTTTTGTTTTCTGGTCTTTTGGTATTTCCTGGGTGCTGCCAGGAAGCATTTCTGATCTACTCTTTGGTTGGCATAATTGGTTGGGCAAGAATCAATCAAAGATTTGGAATTTAGTTCCTTCTTGTCTTTTTTGGACCTTATGGCGGGAAAGGAACTCTCATATTTTTGAGAATGCGGAGCGCACAGTTTCTCAACTCTATGAACTTTTTTCTAATACTTTGTATGATTGGGCTACAGCTTGGGGCTATTCTAGTTCCACCTCTGTCATTGATTTCTTAGATTCTTTACTTCTCACATGACCTCATTGTAATTTTTCACCACTCATGTGTTCATTCTTGATGCATGCATAGTGGTTCTCATCAATAAATTGCATTATTACTTATCAAAAAAAAATTTTGGTCCTTGTCATCTCACTTACGGAATTAGATGATGTGGCTAACAGATTGCTAGTGTGGCAAGGATGAAATGAAATAGGAGAAAATATAAAGACCAAAATGAAAACACCCCATAAATAAGGGACGGAAAGTGATGTTTTTCCTTTTTATTTTGAACTGAAAATATTGAAATTTTCAAAAAAAAAAAATTCTATTTGTGTAACTCATGGAAGCT
>OU015768.1:22906680-22919180 GCA_907173295.1 Fagus sylvatica
TGTGATAATCGTACTTTTGGTTGGATGACAAGACTATGTACATGACGGGTATGATCGTACTAACGAAAAGCTAGACTCTCACATTACTGAAAATTCGACGAGCCTTTCGGCGTTCGGTTCCATTTTGAAAATTTTTGGAGGGAACCGATGTCGGTTAATGCGAGGGTCGTACTTTTGGTTGAGGACGACATGACTCTATACACGATGTATCAACGAAAAGTTAGACTCTCACATTACTGAAAATTCGACGAGCCTTTCGGCGTTCGGTTCCATTTTGAAAATTTTTGGAGGGAACCGATGTCGGTTAATGTGAGGGTCGTACTTTTGGTTGGGGTACGACAAGACTATGTACACGCGTATCAACGAAAAGATAGACTCTCACATTACTGAAATTCGACGAGCCTTTCGGCGTTCGGTTCCATTTTTGAAAGATTTTTGGGAACCGATGTCGGTTAATGTGAGGGTCGTACTTTTGGTTGGATACGACACGACTCTATACATCCCATGTAGAGTTTGGAACTCTTTGGGTTTGAGTGGTTTGCAACGGGTATGGACAACGTGGTTATCCTATCCCTTTATCAAACAATGACATGCAAACAAAGGTTTAGATAGATAGAACCTGAGTCGGCTCCAATTATTTTATCACCACCTGGAAAATAGCACAACGCTTTTCCCTTGACTCATTTTGAAAAGACACATCCTATTTTTGGGTATCCTATCTTAGGTTGGATGTTCACTCGGTTGGCTTTTACCAGAGCCCTCACAGGTAGGTTTTCTACACTATAGCTTACTATATGCAACATGGTATGACACAGCTTGGAATTCTGTTTCCTAAAGGGGCCGATGATCATGCCCGTTTCATCCTCCCGAAGGAAGTCGAAAGGGTATTGGATCACCGGGGAAGCACTTGCACGCCCCCCTCGATCTCCACGGGTGTGAAGGGAGAAGGGTGGATTCTCGTGTTCCATGTCCTAGATATAAAAGGGTTCGTGGTGGAGCCTGTACTAGCCCAGCCCCACCTGAGTCCGGGTTCGACCCAAAAGTCCAATGAGTGTATATGTCATGATTTTGAAAGTAAAAAGGGAAAAGACTTTTTTGTACAAAGGCACAATATACAATATGTGTTGCATAAAATAAATCTCTATCCTATGTTCGCAGTTTATATACAAGAATATAGACATGCCAAAATCAAAACACTATACAAGATGAAATAAAGAATGAATCAAATAATGAATACCAACAAATATATACACACATGCTTAGCAAAGAAAACACCGAAAGACTATAGGCTTAAACCCTCTAAGTCCCCAGTGGAGTCGCCAAGCTGTCGACACCGGCGGAAAATCTCCTTCTATAAGTAATTTTCTTTTTTCTTATTTTTTTCCTAGATACCGACCCCCATTTGGCGAGTGTTGTGTGTGTTCCTCTATCTCTTTTCCGTTTCGAGATACGAGTTGTGTGTGTGTGGGAACTTGTGTACGTGTGTGCGTGTGAGCACAAATTTGGAGTCGCCACCAATCATGGGAAATTTTAAGGTGTGATTGGGCACCTATGTCTAATAGATTTTACCCTATTTAGACATCTACAACTAAATGGTCTTGAACCAGAGATAGGTTCGGGGGTTTGCTTATGCGTGGGGAAGGTGTTAGGCACCCCACGACATCCGTTTAAGAAAACGGTTACCTCCTTCCTAATGTTTTCTTTATTTGCTAAGCCTAAGTTTGTTGGTTTTTATTATGTACAAATGTCCCGATTTCCGTCGTACGATATACCAAAAATGGCAAACGTAATATGACTTCGTTCGGTTTTGATTAGACTCTTTATTTCACCATCCCTTTTATCTTTGTATCTTTTAAATTTCCGGGCATTTCGGTGGTAGGATATACTTGAAATCCTAACACCTAGTGCCGGGACAAACAATTAATGTTTTTGGTGCCATATTCGGGATCTCTTTACCCTTGATTTCCAAGAGTAAAGCGGTCCGTCAAATGGCGGGGTTTTGGGTGATTAATTCACACTTTGGGGAATTTTAGACCATGATCCTATGGGAGTTAGAACGTGTAGAATCCCTTACACGAAAGCACGTACCAGCCACGCCCCCGTGTAAAGGACTCATACCTTCGTTTCTAACGCCCACATTACCATGTTTACTCTTTTTAAAGTTTTCATGGCAAAGTGTATTTTAATCACATTTTTATATCAAAGCAATAAACAATCAAACAAGTAATCAAGTATAAATCAAGAATGGTAAAATGGCAAAATATCATGGCATAGTCGCAGCACATAATCATCATGGCATAATGTCGCAACACATATATGGCATGAAAGGCATGACATAAATATTAATGCAAATGTGCAATGCATGTAATATAATGAACACAATGCATTAATGAAATGTTATTTAACATGAGAATTTTTAAGGAAAGGGTCAAGAACCTCGTGGGGTCGGGATTCGATGCTATTGAAAGACTTACTCGGATCCCGACACCACCATAGGATTTACATGAATAAACAAAACAATCTAAAAGAGGGTTTTCAATGCCTTTTCGGGCTTACACGGAGGGTAGGTGCTATTGAAAGACTTATCCAAACCTTCCGACGCCAAATAGGACTTAAATGAGAAAATCTATTTGAAAATGGGGTTTCAATGCCTTTTCGGGCTTACACGAAGGGTTGGTGCTATTGAAAGACTTATCCAAACCTTCGACGCCAAATAGGACTTAAATGAGAAAATCTATTTGAAAATGGGGTTTCAATGCCTTTTCGGGCTTACACGAAGGGTTGGTGCTATTGAAAGACTTATCCAAACCTTCGACGCCAAATAGGACTTAAATGAGAAAATCTATTTGAAAATGGGGTTTCAATGCCTTTTCGGGCTTACACGAAGGGTTGGTGCTATTGAAAGACTTATCCAAACCTTCGACGCCAAATAGGACTTAAATGAGAAAATCTATTTGAAAATGGGGTTTCAATGCCTTTTCGGGCTTACACGAAGGGTTGGTGCTATTGAAAGACTTATCCAAACCTTCGACGCCAAATAGGACTTATATGGTGAAAATCTATTTTGAAAATGGGTTTGCAATTTACGGGTCCAACGCCTCATGGATTTACATGGGGTTTAGTGCTATTGAAAGACTTACCTAAAACCACCAATACCGTTTGGTATTTTCATGCCCAAATCAAAATAATGAAAAATGGACAATATTTACAACAACGTAGTAAATAATGAAAAGAGCATAACGGGGTTTAAACAAGGAGGATTTTCGTGGGTCCAATTCCTATGGAATTACGTGGTGGTTAATGCCTCTTTGAGGTCTTACATAGTCCCACCACGACCAATCGGGATTATCACGCCCAAATTTTTACAAGGGAAGAAATGGAGGATAATAACAATATCGCAATATAATATTTACAACGTAGTAAATGTAAATAAAGCGATAAATGACAAAGCATTGCGGAAAGCGATAAATAAATTTAAACATAATGGACTTAAAAACACGGGATTTTTAATGGGTCCAATGCCTATGGAATTACGTGGTGGTTAATGCCTCTTTGAGGTCTTACATAGTCCACCACGACCAATCGGGATTATCACGCCCAAATCACAAGGGAAGAAAAATGGGAAAATGACAATATTCCACAATATAATATTTACAACGTAGTAAATGTAAATAAAGCGATAAATGACGTTATTTAACACATGGGGATGTATTTTTCGGGTCAAATACCTCGTAGGCTAACAAGGTTGTTACGGCCTCGTTAGAGGACTTACGCAACTGAGCCAAAGCTACTCAATATTTGCCGTACTAAAACACGAGGAAACCGGTGTATTTTTCGGGTCAAGACCTCGTGGGCTAACATGGTTGTCAACGGCCTTTGTTAGAGGACTTACGCGAGCCGCCAAAGCCACTCAATATTGCCGTACTAAAACACACCGGGGGAGGGGGGGGATAATCACAACAAATATTCACAAGTGCGTATAAAATGTAAATAAAGCGATAAATGACTAGAAATGTAAAGAAAGCGATAAATGACTAGAAATGTAAATAAAGCAATAAATGACAAGGAAATGTAAATAAAGCAATAAATGACAAGGAAATGTAAATAAAGCAATAAATGGACAAATAAGAAACTAGTAAAGCATAAATGAAATAAATGAACTAAAGAAATGTAAGAGAAAGAGAGAGAGAGAGAGAGAGGGGAGTGGGAAGATGAGGAGGAGGTTAGAGAGAGAAGCACCTAATAGGTGCTTCTCACTCTAAAAACCCCCCAAAATCCCTAAAGAAAAAGAAGAGGGAGAGAGAAAGAGCCTAGAGAGAGAGAGAGATTACCTAGAGAGGAGTCTCTCTCTCTAAAACTACCCCAAAAACCCCCTCCTAAAACCCCCTAAACCCCTATTTTCTGCCTAAACTAAGCTCTAGAAGGCCTAGTGCCCGAGCAAAAACTGTGCAAATGCAAATGAGGGGGGGGTCGGTTTTATAGAAAACCGTGCACGCCTCGCGCAGCACACCATCATGCGCGGCGCATGACGGTCCTGCGCGAGTTGTGGTACTGCCACGTGGCAGTCTTATCCTTCCACGCCAGCAGCCCCTCGAATCCTCCTCGATTTCCGTGCGCGTACCCTTTTTTATCCGATTTTCGGGGGCAGTTTTGGAGGTCTTCTGGAACTCAAACTGGGTCATGCGGCATATCGTCGGAAAGCTCTCGACGTCCTCTTTCCAACGATATAAAGTTTGCACGAATCGGAGTTCGGACGAGGGAGTTATGGCTCCCGGAAGTCGGGGTATCGGAGCTGTTTTCGTGCACTCTTCCGGCGAAGATTCCGATCAAACGGGGGATGCTTTCGGCGAACCGAGAGTTCCACGACGTAGCCGGAGTCATTATCTTTCCAACGCACCCGGGCTCGCGGATCAACTTGTTGCGAGCAGGAAAGACTCTGCGCGCGAAGGCGGCTGTCCGGGAGAAAAAATGCGTTTTGCTCCCAGCGCGTTTTTTCTCAAATCTTGTCCCAGTTCGCGCGCATATTTGACCTAGCTCCCGATGTCGGATTTTGACGTTCTTGGTACCGTCGGAAAGCTTGCGCTGCCTATTTTTGCAAGGTTCCGGATTCGCGGGAATCCGAGCTTGGACTCGTGAGATATGGCCCCGCGAGCAGAGTCCACCGGGGTGTTTTTGGTCCGTTTGAGGGCAGTTTTCCGATCAGGATTCCGGCTGACCCCGATAAATTCTTGGCGATCCGAGAGTTCCACGTCGTGCATGGATGTGTCCTCTTTCCAATGTGCCCGGGCTCGCAGATCAACTTGTTGCGAGTCAGGAAGACTCTGTGCGCAAGCGCGGCAACGTCGGTGGGAAAATTCCCGGAAATTTCAGCACAGCCTTATTTCGTCGGCCTGTTTTCACGCGCGTGGTAGACGTAGCTCCCGATGTCGGATTCCGACGATCTTGGTATCGTCCGGAAAGCTTGCGATACCTACTTTTTAACGGTACAGGCCTTGCACAGAGGCGAGCTTGGGTTCGCGAGATATGATCCTGCGAACGGAGGCCGTCGGAATGGTTCCTTATGCCAAGGGGTCAACTTTTGGCTGAGATTCCGGCTTGACCGGAGGAGCTCTTGACGATCCGAAAGTTGCGTGTGGTAGCTGAAGTGAACCTCTTGCCTAAGGGTCTTGGCTCGCGGACCAAGTTGCAGCGGGTCGGAGAGAATCTTTGCGCAAACGTTGCCTCCCAAATAGGCTGTTTTGTCAACAATACTTACCAAAAATTTGGCTAAGTATCGGACCGTTTTTTCGCAGTTTTGGCCACAACTCTCTCGTTTCTCGTCCGTTTTCGACCCGTAAAGTACGGAATCGAAGCTCTTGATATTCTCTATACCTTGGTCAAGGGGTGGTCAGTTCGATCCAGTTTTTGGTCTGGTCAATAGTCCGGTCAAACCTTGGTCAAACTTGGTCAACCTTGGTCAAACTTGGTCGGATTTGGTCAAAGCTCTCCAAACTCTTGGAAATGTACCCCGGACTTCATTTCAAGGGTTTCTGGGCAAGGCGGACCCTAGTCGGGCTCTGGAAACAGCTCGGTCAAACCTCGGTCAAACTTCGGTCAACCCTAGTCAAACTTGGTCAAACCTTGGGAAATGTGTCTCGGACCTTCTTCTTGGGAGTATTTGATGCGGAGAGCCCTCGTCGGATCAGACCGGCTTGGTTCGGGCTGTCTCGTTTTGCGCGCCGACACTCGAGAAAATCCCGGGGGTAAAAATGGGGTTATGACAGTTATGACAATCGGTTCCCAAAAATCTTTCAAAAAACGGATTCTCTTTATTTCATCTTGTATAGTGTTTTGATTTTAGCATGTCTATATTCTTGTACATATAAACTGCGAACATAGGATAGAGATTTATTTTATGCAACACATATTAGATATTGTGTTTTGTACAAAAAAGTCTTTTCCCATTTTGTTTTCAAAATCATGACATTTACCCTCATTGGACTTTTGGGTCGAACCCGGACTCAGGTGGCGGCCGGGCTGGTACAGGCTCCACCACGAACCCTTTATATCTAGGACATGGAACACGAGAATCCACCTTTCTTCCTCCACACCCGTGGGGATCAAGGGAAGAGTGCAAGTGATTCCCCGGTGATCCAATACCCTTTTGACTTCCTTCGGGAGGACGAAATGGGCATGATCATTGGCTCCTTTAGGAAACAGAATTCCAAACCTTGTCATACCATGTTGCATATAGTAAGATATAGAGTAGAAAACTTACCTATGAAGGCCCTGGTAAAGGCCAACCGAGTGAACATCCAACCTAAGATAGGATACCCGGAAATAAGATGTGTCTTTTCAAAATGAGTCAAGGGAAAAGCGTTATGCTATTTTCCAGGTGGTGATAAAATAAATGGAGCCAAGCCAGGTTCTATCTATCTAAACCTTTGTTTGCGTGTCATTGTTTAATAAAGGGAAAGGATAACCACGTTGTCCTTACCCATGCAAACCTCCCGATCCCCAGGAGTTCAAAACTCTACAGGGATGTATGGAGTCTAATCGTATTCAACCAAAAGTACGACCCTCACATTGACCGACGTTGGTTCCCAAAAATCTTTCAAAAATGGAACCGAACGTCGAAAGACTCATCGAATTTTGGTAGTGCGAGAGTCTATCTTTTTGTTAGTACGCTTGTAAACCCCAAGAGTTTCCAAACTCTATAGGGATATATAGAGTCGTGTCGTCCTTAACCAAAAGTACGACCCTCGCATTGACCGACGTTGGTTCCCAAAAATCTTTCAAAAATGGAACCGAACGCCGAAAGGCTTGTCAAATTTTGATAGTGCGAGAGTCCATCTTTTCGTTAGTACGTTTATAAACCCTAAGAGTTTTCAAACTCTACATGGAATGTATAGGGTCGTGTCATGTTCAACCAAGAATACGACCTTCGCACCAACGAACATCGGTTCCCAAAAATCTTTCAAAAATGGAACCGAGCGCCGAAAGGCTCGTCGAATTTTGGTAGTGTGAAAGTCTACCTCTTCGTGGATGAGTCCATAAAACCATAATGCACATACATGTGTAGACCCTAAGAACCCTGTAGGGATGTAGATACTTACCTATTGTGTTACCTTCGACTAAAAGTATGACCTTCACATCAACCGACATCGGTTCCCAAAAATCTTTCAAAAATGGAATCGAGCGCCGAAAGGCTCGTCGAATTTTTGGTGATGTGAAAGTCTATCTCCTCGTCAATGAGTCTGTCGTGTACATACACACGTTAACCCCGAGAGTTTTCGACTCTATGTGGGGAGGTAGATATATACCCATATCACCCCAACTCTCACAGTTACTCAAAGTTTCAAAATGAAACCATGAGTCGAAAGGCTCGCCAATTTTGGTAACCCGATGTGAGAGTCCATCTGCTTGTCAATGCATCATGCACCCATGCATATCATATACGCATGCATACTTAGCCATGGTTCACCCGCAAAGTGAGCCAAGGTCATGTACTCAACTGTGAATTCAAAATCTAACTTGACGTTGTTTACCTATTTAGGTTTTATCTACACTCACAATCAAATGGCAGAAGAAGCAAGCAAACTCCGAGGATTGGAGGTTCGAGTAGCAGCGCTAGAGACAAAATTTAACTTCTTGCTACAATTCATGCACCGAATGACCAAGCAAGGCGTAGAGGAGGAAAGGAAGAAAGCCACGACCAGCAGGAGACAGAAAGAGATCTACCAGGCCCTCAGCTTGCCAAAAGTAGCCCAGACTCTACCAACACCAAGAAGGCCAGCCTTCCATATCCCTAGGCCACCCCGGACGGAGCCTCGGCAGTTCCAGCCATTACCTATCCCGGTCCTGCAACTGTACACATTGCTGGTTAAGAAGAAGATGATCACGCCTGTCGGCCGGAGGACGCGTATCGGGCCACAACCTACGGATTACAAAAAGGACCTGACCTGCGAGTACCATCGTGGAGAAGTTGGACATACGATAGAAAATTGCAAGGTCCTAAGGCACCGCATCCAAGACTTACTAGATCAAGGGGTGTTGAAGTTCCGAGTAGAAGGGATCGTGAATGCAATTGGAGCAGAGAAGAGCGACGAAGTCGACATCGCCTCCACAAAAATTCCATGGGAGCCACTCTTTCACGAGCTAAGGAGAAAAGGGCTACTCACCATACTAAGAGCACCAAAAGAATCGGCAGAGGCAGATACATGCAAGTATCATTTTGGAGCTCAAGACCACAACCTACAAAGTTGCAAAGAATTCAAGAAGGAGGTCGCCAGTCTAATGTCGAGAGGACTGATAAGAAGAAGGAGAGAGCAGCCAGAGGGAGACTGCATGACGATTGACCAGTTGAGACTTAGCCCTTATGAAAGAACAAACTTCCAAGTAAGGATGGATAGGATCAAGGAGGACTTCGAGGAGTTCTGCGAGAAGAAGAAAGAAGAATTGGGGAAACTCTCACCGGTCATGCCACCAGGAATGTCCAAGCCCTGATCCGGTGGTCGTTCAATACGCTGCCAAAGAAAAGGTCGTGCTCCAAACAGCCACGGTGTCTGCGGTCCAGTCATCAGAGAAAGTCCCGAGCGTCGTGATCCAAGTCCCTCAGCCTTTCCCCTACAACAAGAGGGTTCCTTAGAATTACGAGATGAAAGTGATATCAACACGGGAAGGCAAGCCTAAAACAGAAGAAGAAGTAGTTGGGAATCTCGCATCCGGACTCGGTGGGATCACTAGGAGTGGCAGATGCTACACCCCGGAGGAGCTAGAGAGAAGGAGGAAAGAAATAGGAAAGGCGGCGGAGGATCCCGCAAAAACAATGGCTGCAGAAGATGAAGCCGCAGATTTCCTTCGAATTATCAAGAGTAGTGAATACAGCATAGTGAAGCAGCTAAGCAAGATGCCCTCCCATATATCAGTTCTATCACTATTGCTTGCATCGGAGTCCCACAGGAAAGCCTTGCTGAAGGTGCTAAATGAGGCATATGTACCGGAGGATATCACCGGGCCGTCTTTCGAGAATATGGTAACCTCCACACTAGTCACCAACCAACTAACCTTCTCTGATGATGAATTGCCTCCGGAGGGAAGAGGCCACACCAAAGCCCTATATATTTCTGTCAAAACCAACAACCATGTTGTGTCAAAAGTACTGATCGATAACGGATCCACCTTGAATGTGTGCCCGATGACGACCTTGGAGAAATTAGACATTGACTCTACTCGTGTGAGAGCAACCAGCATGGTCGTGCGGGCCTTCGACGGAACTCGCAGGGAGGTGCTAGGAGAGATAGACTTGCCAATAGAGGTTGGCCCACAGGTCTATAATATCAATTTCCAAGTGCTGAGAATTGACTCCCCTTACAACTTGTTATTGGGAAGACCATGGTTGCATACGGCCGGAGTGGTGCCCTCTTCCTTACACCAAAAGATGAAACTTATCATTAGGAATCAGCTAGTCGCCATCCTAGCCAAAGAACCCATATCTATCTACCATGATCAGGCAGTTCCTTACATCGATGGATACGCATCCGAAGAAACGTCCTTTCACAGCTTTGAGTTTGTCACTGTCATTCACAGAGTGGCGGCCGTAGAACCAAAACTGTCTAAAGCTGGGATTATGGTAGCCAAAGAATTCATCAAGGCGGGATTTCAGCTGGGATAGGGCCTGGGTTGCGCGAACCAAGGAAGAACTGCGATTGTGGCTCTTGAAGGAAACAAAGATAGATATGGACTTGGGTACACCCCCACCAGAAAGAATCGCCAGTTCGCCTATGAAGCCCGAAGACGAAGAGCCGCGGCAAAACTCAAAGGAGAGAGATGGCCCGAAAAGAAGATGATTATCCCTCACATCCGCACCACCTTCCCCGCATCTGCAATGTTTCAAGTCAACGGAGGTAGTGAGGATGAGTTGGCACTGCTTTTTGCTGAAAATCTAAGCATCAACACTACCGGCGCCGAAGAAGATTCTACCGCACCACTCAGTCACCATGACCAGTTAGAAGAAGAGAAGCAAGCCAAGACATCACCAACCAATACCATCACCATTGCCACCAATGAAGAAGATGAGTTGACTAAGCCACCATCGCCACCCAAAGACCCGAACAGCACCACCACCACTGGAGAAGTACATGCTGGCCCCATGGTTGGAGAGTTGAGCGTCAATGCCATCACCGAGGAGGGGGATTCCACCACACCACCGATCCTCCGCTACCAGCAGGGAGAGGAGGCTAAGATGTGGACCAGTGTACCATTGCTATAGCGAATCTCAAGTAGCAATGAGTAAGCAGTATCCCAGCTATTGGTAACTCGGGTTTTGAGTCTATCAATAGCTTGGGAATTTTTGTATTAAACAATTTCGGGCTTTTATGTTTATTTCAGGCTTTTAAAGATATCATGCTACAATCATAATCATTTCATCATTGTAATATTTCCATTTTTATATTTCCAATGATATGTCACGTGTTTATTCCATGAATCCCTTTATCTCAAACATTTCAATATGTTTAAACAAATCTGACACGCCATCGTACAAAACGAATGGCCTCCTCTTTTCGTTTCCTTACCTTTTTTCCATCTGTCATCCTTTCCAGGATTGCACGCAAAACCTCAAACGATCCCCACTTCTTCGAAATTGACAACAAAGCGGATTGCTCACTGGATAACATAGATAATTCTGACGAAGAAGTCGAATTGCCGAATGACATCCTTGAGGCATTAGAGAGACAAGATGAGGGGTCCAAACCCAACATAGAGGAGCTAGAGATCATAAATCTGGCAGAAGAGGGTGAGGAACCGAAAGAAGTCAAGATTGGGACCCGCTTCACTGTTGAGCAAAAGGAGGCACTCATCGCACTGTTAAGAGAATTCCATGAGATCTTCGCCTGGTCTTACCAAGACATGCCGGGCTTAGACTCAGACATAGTGGTCCACAAGATTCCACTGAAGCCAGAATGCAAGCCTGTCAAACAAGCACTACGACGGATGAAGCCCGAGATCATTTTGAAGATCAAGGAGGAAGTAGAAAAGCAATTAAAGGCAGGATTCCTGAGCACAGTGACCTATTCGGACTGGGTAGCCAATATAGTCCCAGTTCTGAAAAAGGACGGAAAAGTTAGAACGTGCGTGGACTATCGGGATCTAAACTGGGCTAGCCCAAAGGATAACTTTCCTCTACCTCACATTGATACTCTGGTCGACAATACAGCAACAAACGCTGTGTTCTCATTCATGGACGGATTCTCAGGGTACAATCAGATCAAAATGGCTGAAGAAGACAAGTCCAAGACTGCTTTTGTCACACATTGGGGAACCTTCGTGTACGACGTCATGCCTTTCGATTTGAAAAATGCAGGAGCTACTTATCAGCGAGCCATGGTCACCCTCTTCCATGACATAATTCACCATGAGATAGAGGTTTACGTGGATGACATGATTGCTAAGTCTCGCACCACACAAGATCATCTCACAGACCTACGCAAGCTGTTCCAGCGTTTGAAAGTATTAGCTCAGATTGAATCCGAACAAATGTGCCATTGGCGTCACATCTGGGAAACTATTGGGCTTCATTGTCAGCGGCAGGGGAATCGAGATTGATCCTGTAAAGGTTCAAGCTATATGGAGCATGCCCGCGCCGAAAACAGAGAAAGAGATCCGAAGCTTCTTGAGGAGGATCAACTACATAGCTCGCTTCATTGCACAACTCACCGTAACCTGCGAACCACTGATCAAGCTAGTGAGAAAAGATGTGAAGATAAAGTGGACAGAAGATTGCCAGAAAGCCTTTGACAAGATCAAGGAATATCTGCTCAATCCTCCCATCCTGGTTCCACCGACTCCAGGGCGTCCCCTCATCCTATACCTCACGGTCCAGGAAGCATCCATGGGCTGCATGTTGGGAAAGCAGGACGAGACTGGGAAGAAGGAGCAAGCAATCTATTATCTCAGCAAGAAATTCACAGAGCCGGAGACCCGCTACTTGCTGATTGAGAAGACGTGTTGTGCACTGGCCG
>OU015768.1:22924180-22961680 GCA_907173295.1 Fagus sylvatica
GGTCTATTTTTTTCTCCCACTCTAGATAAACCTCAAGGGTCAGTTCTACCTTTGGAAAGATGGTATTTTCATTTTGATGCTCCCAAGGTTTCGATCTAAACCATCCCGACCCCCTCGGTTCCCCTCATGTCCTCTTTCACGCCTAAATCGTCTATGTCTACCCGACCCAACTTCAGATGCTAAGTCTTCCTCATCCTCACCATCTCCTTCATTCTCATACTCATTTTCAACCCTAGGCTCACGTCGCCTCCTATCTCTCCCACCTTGCAGATTTCTAATCGCTGCATCTTGAAGATCCATCCTATCCCTCACTTCACCCAACACAAAGTTCAACCGCTCAAACTGTTGTTGCATGGCTTGCAACACAAAGGATGAGTTATCTGCCTTCCCCTTAGGTGATGAGTCACCCTTATGAGACATCGTAATGTGCTGCAAAAAAAAAAAAAATGTTAGTGGAAAACCTCACACACTCCCTTACGTGTTTACTCTTGAACAATGGCACTCCACTCGTATTTCACTCTTAATTGGCTATTTTTTTTTTTTTGATAATAGTCTCACACTCTCTTGCCTTTTACCTCAAGAGTTTTCCCATTCAAGTTCTTTAAGAACTAATTGAACTCAATCAAGACAATGCAACCTTGTTTTATCCCAACTAGTAATTAGGTCCAAGAAACAAGAAACAAGAAACAAGAACAAGAACAAGAACCAAAACAAGAACAAGAACAAGAACCAGAATAAGAACAAGAACAAGAGAAAAAAAAACGAATGAAAAAGTAATAACTATAATGATGTATGTAGCCCCGTTGATGATAAGGCTCATAAAAATTTTCGGATTTTTTTTTTTTTTTCAGCAACTGATTTGATCACAATCAAACGAATAAGCAAATGACAAAACCTGAACCAACACAAACTCTTGAATAAGAGATTTAAGCCAACACAAACTCTAGAATAAGAAGTTTTAGCCAACACAAACTCTTGAATAAGAGGTTTCAGCCAACACAAACACTAGAACAATGCAATTCGGCAGCCACCTTCTTTTTTTTTTTTTTTTTTTTTGTAACCCTAGAACAATGAAGCCCTAGAATCAAATACGCAAGAAACAAAAGATAAAATCGAACCTGATAGGAAACCTTGCTCTGATACCAAATGATATGAATCCGCAGAATGGAATCCCTTGAACCCATAATCAATTTGAAAACTCACCCAAGAAAGCTAAGATCAAGTCAATGGATGGAGAATCTAGACCCGTTGAGAACCCGTTTCAAGAACCTAGATTATATTAAAATCTAGACCCGATGAAGAACCTATCTCAAGAACCCAGATTACAAGGAGGAACGCCACAAAGGTTGTGATTTACCTTTGATAAGTTCAAAAGTTCAATCAAGAACAAGAGGAGAAAACTCAACTCACTATGAAAATTCAATATATTGTCTCCCTTCAAATGAGGCTACAAAGAGTATTTAAACCAAAACCTAATTAAAATCCTAACCAAACTAGAACTCTTTTTTCCCAAAAATACCCCTGCGTGAACAGTGCCACGCAATAGTAATTAGGCTACAGTAACTTGGGCTATAATACAAGGCCTCCTTGTAGCCCACTTATTCTAAACTAATAAAATAAATCTTTTAATAAATTGAAAGCCTTGAATAACAATAGGCCCAAACTTCCCTAAGTCATATCTTCCACAGCTTGTATCAAGTGGATCAAAATTGGTTCTCCTTCTTTCAAACCCACTTTGATTGTTGGGCTCTTACCAGCTTCATCCTAAGTGGATTGCACCAATCCTTGCATTGCTTCCTTGATCTTCTTGGCTCTTGATCTTATAATTGGCCCAACTGGAACTTGCAAAGGATCTTTAAGGCTAGGCCCACCTTGGTTCCCATCACTAAACAACCGCATGATGGACCAGCTATGCCAGCAGTTCAAAATCCAGCACCACAACTCTACTCCATACCGCCAGAAGATGAACGGAGCCGTGGAAGCCGCCAACAAGAATGTGAAGAAGATACTGAGCAAGATGACAGAGACATATAAAGATTGGCATGAGCATTTGCCATACGCTTTGTGCACCTACCAGACATCAGTAAGGACATCTGTTGGGGCCACCCCCTATTCTTTGGTATATGGGATGGAAGCAGTGCTGCCAGTTGAAGTGGAGATCCCTTCTTTGAGAATCTTATCACAGACCTAGCTGGACGAAGCCGAATGGGCCCAGGCGCACTATGAGCAGCTGAACTTCATAGATGAAAAGAGATTGACGGCGCTGTGTCACGGACAACTCTACCAGAGGCGGATCGAAAGAGCTTACAACAAGAAGGCTCGACCTCGCACCTTCCGGCCAGGAGACCTCGTTCTGAAAAAGAGGAATGCAGCCCTTTCAGATTCGCAAGGAAAGTTCGCACCATCATATGAGGATCCGTACGTGGTGAAGAAAGCTTTCTCAGGAGGAGCGATCATTTTGGCCGACATGGACGGTGAAGAGTTCCGGTCACCCATTAACTCTGACTCTATAATCAAGTATCATGTATGACTTTAGTCGAATTAATCAAAAAGGAATATTCACAAAAAAATTTCCAATTTGTCATTTCACTAATCTCAAAAAGACCCGAGAAGCAACGAAAATCCGTAAGGACGTTGCCCTCGGATGAAATTACCACGGGTATGGTGAAAACCTTGAAAGAGGCGCCATAGGCAAAATTAACGTGGAAAGCTGGATTTGGCGTAAGCCAAGGGTAATATATGGCTAGAAATTATCACGGGTATGGTGAAAATCTTGAAAGAGGCGTCATAGGCAAAAGTAACGTGGAAAAAAAAAAAAAAAAAAAAAAAAAGCGGTATCGTAGTCAGACAGGCATCAAATCAGTGCAAGACTAGTGCTCAAGGTTGTTATTCGGTGAAGAGATTTCGGTCGAAAGAATGACCTATGTTATCCTTTGAGCAGTGTAGTTCATTCGATATGAAGAGAACGCTTGGGGATCAAGAGGTGGAGCACAAGTGTATCCTTCCAAATATCTAGTTTTAAGTGACATATCGTAGATTTTGATACTCACTCATACTATGTTCATCCATAAAAGACCAATCCCTTTTGAATTCGTGAATTCCCACATTCATTCCCACAACGACATTCAATTCTCATCATTCATCCATAAAAAGCTTAAACCTTGACAAATCCGTAGATTCTTATATAGACATTCATAAATAAGATTCACTTTCAACATTAATTCATAATCCATGTCCAAATTCATAAATATTTACATTGATTTTCCATGATGTCTTGAAAGCATATCTAAATATATCAACTTAGAAATTAGAAATGGGAGACGCGCATAATCCGACTCGGATTTATGAGTGACTCTATTTGAAAACAAAAACTACTGACTACTCATTGCTACATGAAGTATGCTAACTAATGACCAAGACGTATGCAGGTCTCTCTGTAGAATCTCTCCAAGGCAGTGGAAAGAGCCGGATCCCCCTCATCATGCTCCTCCAAGACGGCGCAAGCCCTAGCGCCCAAAGAGTCCACCACCCGAGTAGCCTGATGAAGAGCCCTAACCACAGGAAGACCCTTATGGTTGAGCCAAGAAGCGTCAGACTCAAGAGCATCCTGCACCAAGTCCACCTCGGTCAACAGAACCGCATTGTCACCCTAAAGAACACTGATCTGGACCCGCATGGCCCCCATAGAAGTGTGTGCAGCTGTTAGTGCTGCCTCACTTTCATCTAGTGCTCGCTGGAGGGCTACAATGTCATGAGGACGACCTGTAGAGAGATCAACCAAAACCTGGGTGTAAGAACGAAGAGAATCAAGCTCATCCTGGACTCGAGTCCTCTCCACCTGCTCAGTCTCTAGCTGCTCCCGAGTTTCGGCCAAAGTCTGCTCTAGGTGATCCTTAGAAAGTTCCAGATGAGCCAATTACAAGATCAAGAGCCAAGAAGATCAAGGAAGCAATGCAAGGATTGGTGCAATCCACTTGGAATGAAGCTAGCAAGAGCCTAACAATCAAAGTGGGTTTGAAAGAAGGAGAACCAATTTTGATCCACTTGATACAAGCTGTGGAAGATATGACTTAGGGAAGTTTGGGCCTATTGTTATTCAAGACTTTCAATTTATTAAAAGATTTATTTTATTAGTTTAGAATAAGTGGGCTACAAGGAGGCCTTGTATTACGGCCCAAGTTACTGTAGCCTAATTACTGTTGCGTGGCACTGTTCACGCAGGGTTTTTTTTGGGAAATAAGAGTTCTAGTTTGGTTAGGATTTTAATTAGGTTTTGGTTTAAATACTCTTTGTAGCCTCATTTGAAGGCAGACAATATATTGAATTTTCATAGTGAGTTGAGTTTTCTCCTCTTGTTCTTGATTGAACTTCTGAACTTATCAAAGGTAAATCACAACATTTGTGGCGTTCCTCCTTGTAATCTGGGTTCTTGAGATAGGTTCTTCATCGGGTCTATATTTTAATATAATCTAGATTCTTGAAACGGATTCTCAACGGGTCTAGATTCTCCATCCATTGACTTGATCTTGGCTTTCTTGGGTGAGTTTTCAAATTGATTGTGGGTTCAAGGGATTCCATTTCGCAGGTTCATATCATTTGGTATCAGAGCAAGGTTTCCAATCAGGTTTGATTCTATCTTTTGTTTCTTGTGTATTTGATTCTAGGGCTTCATTGTTCTAGGGTTACAAAAAAAAAAAAAAAAAAAAAAAAAAAAAAAAAAAGGAAGGTGGCTGCCGAATTGCATTGTTCTAGTGTTTGTGTTGGCTTAAACCTCTTATTCAAGAGTTTGTGTTGGCTGAAACTTCTTGTTCTAGAGTTTGTGTTGGCTGAAACCTCTTATTCAAGAGTTTGTGTTGGCTGAAACTTCTTGTTCTAGAGTTTGTGTTGGCTCAAATCTCTTATTCGTTTGATTGTGATCAAATCAGTTGCTGAAAAAAAAAAAAATCCGAAAATTTTTTATGAGCCTTATCATCAACGGGGCTGCATACATCATTATAGTTACTCTTTCATTCGTTTTTATTCCCTTATTCTTGTTCTGGTTCTGGTTCTTGTTCTTGTTCTTGTTTCTTGGACCTAATTACTAGTTGGGATAAAACAAGGTTCTTGTTCTTGTTTCTTGATTGAGTTCAATTAGTTCTTGAAGAACTTGAGTGGGAAAACTCTTGAGGTAAAAGGCAAGAGAGTGTGAGACTATTATAAAAAAAAAAAAAAAAAAAAAAAAAAGCCAATTAAGAGTGAAATACGAGTGGAGTGCCATTATTCGAGTGTAAACACGTAAGGGAGTGTGTGAGGTTTTCCACTAACATTTTTTTTGTGCAGCACATTACGATGTCTCATAGGAGTGACTCATCACCAAAGGGGAAGGCAGATAACTCATCCTTTGTGTTGCAAGCCATGCAGCAACAATTTGAGCGGTTGAACTTTGTATTGGGTGAAGTGAGGGATAGGATGGATCATTAAGAAACAGTGATTAGAAATCTACAAGGTGAAGAGATAGGAGGCGACGTGAGCCTAGAGTTGAAAATGAGTATGAGAATGAAGGAGATGGTGAGGATGAGGAAGACTTAGCATCTGAAGTTGGGTCGGTTAGACATAGACGATTTAGGAGTGAAGAGGACATGAGGGGAATCGAGGGGGTCGGGATGGTTTAGATCGAAACCTTAGGAGCATCAAAATAAAAATACCATCTTTCCAAGGTAGAACTAACCCTGAGGTTTATCTAGAATGGGAGAAAAAAATAGACCTCATGTTTGATTGTCATAATTACTCTGAAGAGAAGAAAGCGAAGTTGGCGGTAATAGAGTTCACTGATTATGCTATTATTTGGTGGGATCAATTAGTGACCAATAGAAGGAGGAATAATGAGAGGCCTGTAGAGACGTGGGGAGAGTTGAAAGCTCTCATGAGACGGAGATTTGTACCTAGCCACTTCTATAGGGACCTTTACCAAAAGCTCCAAAATCTTATACATGGTTCTAGGAGTGTGGAGGATTACCATAAGAAGATGGAGGTGGCGATGATTCGGGCTAATGTAGAGGAGGATCGGGAGGCCACCATGGCTAGATTTTTGAGTGGTTTGAATAGGGACATAGCCAATGTAATTGAATTGCAGCATTATGTGGAAATAGAGGACATGGTGCACATGGCTATGAAGGTGGAGAGACAGTTAAAGAGAAAAAGGACAGCAAGGTACACTTCGGTTTCTAATACTACTTGGAAATCAAAGTGGGATAGGAATAATTCAGCTGAAGCAAAGAGAAACACCGAACCACCTAAGGGAAAAGATGAGGGAACTGAGAGTGAAAATGAGAAAAAAGAAAGAGAGTCTGCAGAGAGAAAAGGAAAGACAAAAGTGAGTTTCTATGCAAGAGAGAGTGAGGTTAAGAGGGCTTTCTTCGCAGATCGCCCTATAATTCTTCTTGTCTATAAAGAGTCTTATCTTAATCTTGATGAAACTAACAAGTCTCTTCCTAGTTTGGCTGTTTCTTTGTTGCAGGAGTTTGAGGATGTATTCCCAGAGGAGATGCCTAATGAGTTGCCACCCATTAGAGGCATTGAACACCAGATTGATTTTGTGCCCAGAGCTGCTATTCCAAACCGACCAGCCTATAGGAGTAATCCATATGAGACAAAGGAGCTTTAAAGGTAAGTTGAGGATTTGATGAGCAAGGGGTACGTGAGGGAGAGCATGAGCCCATGTGCAGTACCAGTGCTACTAGTGCCAAAGAAGGACGGGACGTGGATGATGTGCGTTGATTGCAGGGCGATCAACAATATCACAGTAAAGTATTGCCATCCCATTCCTAGATTAGATGATATGCTTGATGAATTGCATGGCTCATGTATTTTTAGTAAAATTGATCTTAAAAGTGGGTATCATCAAATTAGAATGAAAGAGGGTGATGAATGGAAAACTGCTTTTAAGACTAAGTATGGGCTTTATGAATGGTTGGTTATGACATTTGGCCTTACTAATGCACCCAGTTCTTTCATGAGATTAATGAACCATGTCCTACGTGCGATCATAGGCAAGTTTGTGGTTGTGTACTTTGATGACATCCTAGTATACAGCAAAGACTTAAATGAACATATTGAGCATTTGAGATATGTGTTTGATGTGTTGAAATGTGAAAAGTTGTATGCTAATTTCAAGAAATGTAACTTTTGCATGAAAAAAGTTGTTTTTCTTGGTTATGTTGTTATTACAACAGGTATTGAGGTGGATGAAGAGAAAGTCAAGGCCATCAAGGAGTGGCCAACGCCAAAGAGCATCATTGAGGTAAGAAGCTTTCATGGCTTAGCTAGCTTTTATCGGCATTTTGTTAAAAACCTTAGCACCCTGGCTGCACCACTCACTGAGATAATTAAAAAGAATGTTGGGTTTCATTGGGGAGTTGATCAAGATAATGCTTTTGCCACTATTAAAGAAAGGTCGTGCTCTGCACCTGTGTTAGGATTACCTAATTTTAACAAAGTTTTTGAGATTGAATGTGATGCCTCAAGAATAGGGATTAGAGCTGTTTTGATGCAGGATAGGCGGCCTATAGCCTTCTTCAGTGAGAAGCTTAGTGGGGCGTCCCTGAAGTACCCTACTTATGACAAAGAGCTTTATGCTCTTGTTCGTGCATTAGAGACTTGGCAGCACTACTTGTGGCCTAGGGAATTTGTGATCCACACCGATCATGAATCATTGAAGCATCTCAAGGGTCAAGGTAAGTTGAATCAAAGGCATGCTAGATGGCTGGAATACATTGAGACCTTTCCATATGTCATCCGTTACAAGTAAGGTAAGGAGAACATTGTTGCTAATGCTTTATCCCGGAGGTATGTACTTCTTACTTCTATGAGTGCTAAGATGCTTGGGTTTGAATATGTGAAAGACATGTATGCTGATGACGCTAACTTTTTTGATGTGTATAAGGCATGTGATAAGACGGCATTCAGTAAGTTTTACAAGCACGATGGTTATTTGTTTAAAGAAAGCAAACTCTGTGTGCCAAGTTGTTCTATGTGTGAGTTATTGGTACGTGAGGCACATGGTGAGGGATTAATGGGACACTTTGGTGTCAAGAAAACTTTAGACATTTTGCATGATTATTTCTTTTGACCTAAGATGAAGAAAGATGTGAATCGCATTTGTGGCAGGTGCATTACATGTAGAAAGGCCAAATCTAAGGTTTTGCCACATGGGTTGTATACACCCTTACCCGTTCCTAGTGAGCCATGGGTAGACATATCTATGGATTTTGTTTTGGGGCTGCCTAGGACAAAAAGGGATAGAGATTCTATTTTTGTGGTTGTGGATAGATTTAGTAAGATGGCACATTTCATTCCATGCCATAAAACAGATGATGCCACAAACATAGCTGACTTATTTTTCAGGGAGATAGTGTGACTCCATGGTGTACTTTGGAGTATTATTTCTGATAGGGATGTTAAATTCCTTAGCTACTTTTGGAAGGTGTTGTGGGGTAAATTGGGTACTAAGCTCTTATTTTCCACTACTTGTCATCCGCAGACAGATGGTCAGACTGAAGTAGTTAATAGGACTTTAACTCAGCTTTTACGCACTGTTGTTCATAAGAATTTAAAAACTTGGGAGGATTGTTTGCCATTTATAGAGTTTGCATATAATAGGGCTATGCATAATACTACTTCATATTCTCCTTTTGAAATTGTTTATGGTTTTAATCCACTTACTCCTTTAGATTTGATGCCTTTACCTGTTGATGGAAGGAGTAGCTTGGATGGACAAAAGAAGGCGGAGTTGGTGAAGTCATTTCATAAGAGGGTACGGCTTCAAATTGCCCAAAAGAATGAAAGGGTTGCTGCCCAAGCCAATAAAGGGCGAAGGCGTGTCATCTTTGAACTAGGAGATTGGGTTTGGGTTCACATGCGCAAAGAAAGATTCCCAACCCATAGAAAGACTAAGTTGCATCCTCGAGGAGATGGACCTTTCCAAATTCTTGAGAAAATTAATGACAATGTTTATAAAGTGGACCTTCCAGGTGAGTATAAAGTTTCTACTACTTTCAATGTTTCTGATCTTTCTCCATTTAATGTAGGTGAAGATTCGAGGTCAAATCCTTTTGAGGAGAGGGGGAATGATGGGAACCAAGGTGGGCCTAGCCTTAAAGATCCTTTGCAAGTTCCAGATGGGCCAATTACAAGATCAAGAGCCAAGAAGATCAAGGAAGCAATGCAAGGATTGGTGCAATCCACTTGGGATGAAGCTAGCAAGAGCCCAACAATCAAAGTAGGTTTGAAAGAAGGAGAACCAATTTTGATCCACTTGATACAAGCTGTGGAAGACATGACTTAGGGAAGTTTGAGCCTATTGCTATTCAAGGCTTTCAATTTATTAAAAGATTTATTTTATTAGTTTAGAATAAGTGGGCTTGAGGAAGGCCTTGTAGCCGAAATACTGTAGCGTGGCACTATTCACGCAGGGGTATTTTTGGAAGAATGAGTTTTATTTTGTTTAAGGTTTTAATTAGGTTTTTAGTTTAAATACTCTTTGTAGCCTCATTTGAAGGTAGACAATATATTGATTTTTCATTGTGAGTTGAGTTTACTCCTCTTATTCTTGATTGAACTTTTGAACTTATCAAAGGTAAATCACAACTTTTGTGGTGTTCCTCTTTGTAATCTGGGTTCTTAAGATAGGTTCTTCAACGGGTCTAGATTCTCTATTCATTGACGTGATCTTGGCTTTCTTGGGTGAGTTTTCAAACTGATTGTGGGTTCAAGGGATTCCATTCCTACGGATTCATATCATATTGGTTATATAGATTCTGTTTTCCAATCAGACCGTGATTCTAGAAAATCCACATTAGGTTATGTGTTCACCTTGGGAGGTGGAGTCATTAGTTGGAAGAGTATTAAGGAATCTTGCATTGCTGACTCCACCATGGAAGCTGAGTATGTTTTTGCCTGTGAAGCAGCAAAAGAGGCTGTTTAGCTCAGAAAGTTCCTATCTGATCTTGGTGTTATGAGAATTAAGAAGCAAGTTCCCATTATGTTGTTCTACGACAACAGTGGAGCAGTTGCACAATCCAAGGAACCAAGAAACTATAAGAGAGGAAAGCACATAGAGCGCAAATATCACCTCATTAGAGAGATAGTGACATGTGGAGATGTCATAGTAGCAAAGATAGCTTCGGCAGAGAACCTGGCAAATCCCTTTACCAAGACCTTGCCTCAAAGGACTTTTGAGTCACATTTAGAGGGTATGAGAGTCAGATGCGTGCCAAATTATGTTTAAGGACAAGTGGAAGATTGTTGGGATTTATGTCCTAAAACAATTTAGTTTGACATTTTAATTATTAATAAAAGAGTTTTATTTCATGAAAATAAATGTGTGACTAATATGACATTATGTAAAGTCCATGAGATGCATTGACTGTGATTAACGGTATGCAAATATGATTTACATACAGAAGATCTAAATCACAAGTCCTTGTAAACTCATAAACCTATGTTCATAGTCAATGGTGAAATTGGGCTTTTCATCTGGTAAGACTATAACATATCAATTAAGATGATTTGTCTTAATCATGGAAGTGAAGACTTCTAATTGATATGTTGATGTATTATGAATACATTGAACAGGACCACCGTAAGTAATTATTCTACTAACTACTATCGAATGAATTAATTAACTCAAAAACTGTTTAAGACATTAACTCTGAATCCTGAGAGAATGGTGAACTCAAATGTAAAATGTAGATTGTTTTGATGTATTAAAGGATGCGATTTTATATGGTCAAATAGATCCCAATACATTGGGTGATCACATGTAATATTGTGGGAACACTATTACTCAAGAAGGAATCTATAATCTCTTTTTAGAGATATAAACATCCCATTAAGATAGATTTAATGGTGTTACTCAAATATCAACCTAAGAGGGGGGGGTGAATTAGGTTGAGGGAAACTTTTGCGATTAAATACGGAATTAAAACAATTATGAAACCACAAATTAATTGCTACACAAATATAATAGGTAATTCTTGTATCATTTTGAGTTCCGGTTGCGAAATTGCGGGTTTCGGAATAAGGGCTGTCAAAGAGATTTCCTTGTTGGCAATCCATTTTTCGATGCTGATTCTGGGCAACTCGGGTATGCTTTTGACGAACAGAAAGAACTTTCTTCTAAGTAAACTTATTATGTTCGAAAATCTATTTGCTTTCTGGGAACTCATGGAGTAGATTTAGAAGACTCTGCGCACAAAGGCGGCTTCAAAATAGGTCTCTTTATGTCCAAAATACTTAGTGAAATTTCACTAAGTGTTGGGCCTTTTTCCGCGGCTTCGACCATTTCTCCTTCGTTTTAAATCCATTTTAGGCCCGTGAACTATCAAACTGAACAACTTCATGTACTCTTCCGAATGATGGTAAAACGGTCAATCAACTCTTGATGGAGCTTAGCTGTGGCTTCAGTCAAACTCATCAAAATCCTCTTAACCTTGAAACGCAGTCTTGGATTGATGGATTTCAACATGTTTGAGTATTTTCAGCCGGTTCTTGCATTAATCGGGTCACCTCGGTTTGCATGTCGGATTTCCAAGAAAATCCTTAGGATAAAAATGGGGTTATGACAGTATCGAACACTCGCGTCATGGCGCCTTAACGTAAGGCTCAGTCTTAGTATTAGTGTGGACCAATCCATATGCGTTACATTGTTTTTATAGTACCATTTTTTGGTATTTTTAAAGTTTGCATGAAAATTTGTTTAGGTATTTTGCATAAATAAACAATTGCATAATTTATTAGGCAAATAGGCAAACCATATGGCATGTGAAAGTGTATACATAATCATGAAATTAGGGTTTTAGAAATGTACCTAGACATGATTCTAGGGTGTTAATGCATGATGTACCTAGACATGTTTCTAGGGTTTGGTAGAATGTACCTAGACATGCTCCTAGGATTTAATGGAAATGACATATTAATGATGATGTAAATGTAACAAAATGAGATTTTGGGTTTTATGGATAATGTTGTAGAGAAATGGTCATTTACAAACATTAAAACATGTGAAAGGACCTAGGCATGCATGCTAGAATTTTAGGGTAATATTCATGAAGAAACACAAAGATACATTTAAGAATGCTCAAAGTAAGGAAGTGAACCTAGAAGTGAATTCTAGGGTTTTATGCAAATAGAATGGCATGTTCCAAAATGCTTAAAATAGGCAAACCTAGAAGTGAATTCTAGGGTTTTATGCGAATAGAATGACATGTACCAAAAGTGCTCAAAATAGGCAAAGAACTTAGAAATCTCTAAGATTTACACAAAATGACATATTCACAAACACAAGTATGTAGTTGGAATAAAGAGAGTAAGGTTTGGGGTTTACCTAGTGCGGATTCAGAATTTCGGTGGCGCTTCAGTGTAGTGAACGGAAAGACAGACTCGGATCCTTGGGAATTGGGCAGAGTTTCGGCATAGCAATAGAAGGCTTGAGCCCAAAGGTCCCAGATTCGGAGTGCTTGGAATCCAGAAGGCTCTTCAATAACGGTTTTGAAACCATGCTTCAATTAGGGCATGAACGACCCGATTTCTCTCTTGGTTTCTCGATTACAACGGTGTTTTCTCTTAAAATGAAGCTGCTTTTGGCTTACACCAACATGACCTCAACCAATATCTAATTCTCTCTACCCCTCTTTGCCTCGTATTTAGTGTTCTATTAATAGGAGGCTTCACGTAACATGATGTTGTGTCATGCAACATGAGGTTGCATGATTGCCTTAGGGGCTTGCTTGGTTGCTTGCTCCTCGAGTTTCCCCCTGTTTTTCCTCCCATTTTGGCCATTCATATGGACCTTTTTTGGGCTGAAATTTGAAGGTCTTCTCGTGCTTGGATTTGGTTAAACTTGGTGTCTACGGAAAGCATGCGCTATTTTCTTTTCAACAAGATTGACCTTGCTCGATTCTGAGTTTTGTGCAAGAAACTGCAGCTTTGAGAAGTAGGGCACTTGGGCTAATTTTTGTTATCAAGACAGTTTTTCCCAATTTTTTGGTGTAGATTCTGGTCGGCTTGGAGATGCTCGCCGCAAACTGGGAGAACCACGTTGTAGACAAACTCGCTATCTTTGAAAAGCAACCTGCTTTCTGGAAACTCATGGTGCGGATCAGGAAGATTTTGTGTGCAAAAATGGTATGTCGGATAGTCGTTGTCGACAAATTTCTAGCATTTTGGTTTGTTTTCGTCATTTTCCCTCTTATGGTTGATCTAGCCCCTGAAGTCAGATTTAGGCAATTTTGGTATTTTCCGGAAAGCTTGCGATGCCTACTTTCCAATGGCACAAATCTTGTAATGTTCTGAGTTCCGGTCGCGAAACTGCGGTCTTCGGAATAAGGGCTGCCAGAGTGATTTCCTTATTGCCGGTCCGTTTTCCAATAAAGATTATGGGCAACTCGTTATTTTCGAAAAGCTACTTACTTTCTGGAACTTCATGGTATGGATTAGGAAGATTCTACGTGCAAAGGCTTTCAAAATGGGTCTTCTTTTGTCTTGTTTTCGTGGTTTTGGCCCTAACTTCCTCGTTTTAAGTCTGCTTTGGGCCCGTGAACAATAAATCTAAAGATCTTTGTGTGCTCCTTTAAATGACGGCAAATCGGTCGACCAATTCCTGACAGAGCTCAGGCATGGCTTTGGTCAAACCTCGGTCAAATTTGCTAAAACCCTCCTATCCTCGAGATGTGGTCTTGGATTGGCAGATTTTGGCATGTTTGGGTACTTTTGGACGGTTCTTGCATTGGTCAGTTGCCTCGATTTGCGTGTAGAATACCAGGAAAATCCTTAGGGTTAAAATGGGGTTATGACAACGCTGAAAACTCCAAACTGACTAATATACATCTAAAACTTCTAGAATGACCAAAATACCCCTTGAAACTTCAAAAATGATGAAAATTCAATTGGACCTCCAAAATGACCTAAGGAAACCTTTAAAATGTTTGGGTCATTTTCTAGGTTTTAGAGGTACTTTGGTAATTTTTTTTTTAAAATGTATTTATTTCTTATTTTAAGGGGTATTTTGATTATTTTGAGGGTTTCAAATGTATATTGGTCTTTTTTTTTAGAGGTTTAGGGTTATATTGGGAGTATATTGTTCATTTTTGAAGTTTCGGGTTTATTTGAGTCATTTTGGAGGTTTTGGGTATATATTGGTCATTTACGAGGTTTTATGGGTATTTTGGTCATTTACAAGTTTCAAGGGGAATTTTGGGTGGTTTTATTAAATTTTTAAATATTAAAAAAATTATTAATTTTAAAATAATTGTTTAAAAATTAATATACAAAATTTTAAAAACTAATTTATTAAAAAAGCTTGATTTCTCAATTTGATCTCTCTCTAATTCAAATAGCACAACTCTTTGAATTAGAGGGAGAGAGAGAAAAAGCTTCGATTCAAAATTCTTCTCTCCAATTCAAAAAGCTTGGATGTTGGGCTCTCGATTCAACACTCAACCTTAATGTTGGCACCGTGTATGGGCTTCGCCGATCTAAGCTCCAATGTGGGCTTCATAGATCTCCTCGTATGCGATATGGGCTTTTCCCCTCCTCTTCTTTCAGCCCTTCCCATGATCTGAGTCTCGCTAGTTACCACTACTAGATCTGGTGAGATCCCTCTCTCTCTCTCTCTCTCAAGGTTTGGTCGAATTTAATGGTGGCCCACATTTTTGTTGGCATCGTATGTGTATGCTTGGACATTACAATGAAGTGATGATGTTTTTGTGATGTAATTTTGGTGGTAGTATTATTGGATTCAGATTCAAATGAGTTGTGTATTTAAAGTTGAAGTTCAAGTGTGTTGCTCACTAGGTGTTTGTGATGTAATTTGCTCATTTGGGTGTTTGGATGAATTTTTGTGTTGCTCACGGGTAGAGCTTGCTTTCTGCTGGGGGGTTTTCACACAAAATTTCAAATTTTGTGTTTTTCAACAAATTCTAGATGACGATCCAATGTTTTTCCTTAATTTAATAAAAATATTTAATTTAATTTTTCAAATTTTTTTAATATTAAAAAGTAAAAAAAAAATCGAAATTGTGTTGATTTTGGAACCCTTAATGGTCAATCAGTGACTAACTTAAACAGAATGATTGAATTGACACAAATTGAAATATAACAGATTAAATTGAAATATTTTAATTTAAAGTTTAAAATTAGAGGATTGAATTGAATTTTACCTAAAGTTTAAGGAGTAATTTGTAATTTAATTATTTTTCAATGATGTGAAACGTGAGTGTGGGGTGAGGTGTCACCTTAGCGTAAAAGAGGCGCCACACTTTTCTAAGGCGCGCTAAACCTCAGATCAGAGCGTCATATTCGGGTGCATATTCTGTCCGCAATTACACAGGTTTTTTGTTTTCTATTTTATTATGACATTTTTGTGGGTGTCAAGTATAATATCCTCACCAAAATCCAAATCAGTCATTTTCAACGCACACGCAAATCGTCACCTATTTATATATATACAATTATACACACACAACACAAGCGTTCTCTCTCTCTCTCTCTCTCTACAATCTTTGAGGTTTCGATTGAAGCTTTGGCATCGGTGAGCAATGGCTGCCGCGACTCTGAGCGCTGCTGATGCTGAGAACCTCAATAACCTCAAATCTTCTGTAGCTGGTCTAAACCAAATCAGGTACTTTCTCATTCTTATTAATACAAAACATCTGATTCCGATTTCGCTGTATCGGATCGAATTTTATTCGATTTCATTATCTCTGATTGTTATTTGGATTTCCTTTCTCTCTCTCTCTCTTAGATCTTAGATCTTAGATCTGATATGATTCTTCCTTGATCATCTCTATTTGTGTTTTGCAGTGAGAATGAGAAAAAAGGATTCATCAACCTCGTCGCTCGCTATCTCAGGTATATATCTAATGAAAGATTTGAGACCTGGCTTTTAAATCTAGTTTATCTTCTTCCTTCATTATCCATTATAACCAAACGGATTGCTCATTGCATCTATTTTGAAGATTTACTTATTCTTTATTATTTGGTTATGATATTATTCAACAAAAAAAAAAAGTGGCGAAGCACAACACGTGGAGTGGAGTAAGATCCAGACCCCTACTGATGAAGTAGTGGTTCCTTATGAAAGCTTGGCACCCGCTCCTGAGGGTAAACCATTTATTTTTTAATAACTTTATTCGTATATTTGAATCGTATTAAATTAAATATCTAAATGGATGTAGATCCCTCCGAGACCAAGAAGCTTTTGGACAAACTGGTTGTGTTAAAGCTTAATGGAGGTCTAGGGACAACAATGGGTTGTACTGGTCCCAAGTATGCCTTTTAACTCCACCTTCTCATATATTTGTTTCTCTTGTTGCTTATTATGTATTTGTATACTCTCCATTAATAACAGAGTAGACTCATTCTCTTCTTTCTGTTGAAGAAAACTATTTTTCATTTATTAATTAATTTATTTCATAATGGGATCCAATTTCTCAAGAAAAATTCTAAGTTGTTCAATTTATTACAAGAAAGATATATGCAATATATTTTACATTCTGTATTGTATTGCCATAATTACTAAGAATTATCTTGCTTATCCTAGTTTTACCCCTTCTTGTTCCACATCAATAGTCTGTTTTTGTATTTTTTTACTTGTGGGAGGTTTCCATTTTTTTTACTACCATGCACACGGTAGTTAAGCTTCTATTCCTTGGTGGTTTGCTTTGCATCTGGTATCCTCATATTCTATTCAGTGCCTTATCTTTACAGTTTCCCCATGGAACTTTCCATTGATAATTAGTTCTTAAAAAATAAGTATAATTGAAATGCAGGTCTGTCATTGAAGTTCGAAATGGGTTGACATTTCTTGACTTGATTGTTATCCAGATTGAGGTTATCATTTGTCTTTTTTGCTGCACTTTTTTTTTTTGTGTGTCTTGGCTTGCAACTAACACTTTCCATTGTTTGTAGAATCTCAACTCAAAATATGGGTGCAATGTTCCCTTGCTTCTAATGAATTCATTCAACACTCATGATGATACATTGAAGGTAAAATGTCTCTACTTTTGGTCATTTATACCGTAATCGCTTTTTCAATAGAATTTCCTAATGAACAGAAAAGTTTGTTGTCTATTCCAGATAGTGGAAAAATACTCTAGCTCAAACGTGGAAATTCATACTTTTAATCAGGTCTGCAACACTAGTTCTGAATTTTCTGCTTTACTAACTACTTTCTGATCGGTGAAAACTCAAAACAATGAATTTTTATAATTCATCCCAAATCTTTGGATTTACACAGAGCCAGTATCCTCGTCTGGTTGTTGATGACTTTAGTCCACTGCCAAGCAAAGGACAGACTGGCAAGGATGGATGGTATAATTTACTTAATTTATTATTTGGCTTTCACACTATCATCTCATGGTCAAACTTGAATAATTTTATTGTTTTGCACTCAAATCAAGCTGATCTGTGTCTGATTCAGTTCAGTAAGCATAAAGTCTGTATTATTTAAAAGGAAAACTAGTGGAGTGCATTTCTATCTCCTTCCTACTTCATTGGAACATCATATAAAAAAAGAAAAAAAAGAAGAAAAAGGAACATCCATGGAAATGAATGCATTGACTAATTGTTGTGAGACCATACAAATGTAAAGTCATTTTTGTTCTTGAAGTCTGGTAGATGGGCACGCTACTATGCAAGATCATTCTTTTTGAATCCTTGGTGGCTGTAGTACTGGATATGATGAATATGTTAAATTTTTTTTTGATAGGTATAATGAATTTGTTAAATAATGATAAGCGTAATACTTTACAAAATATTTAGTGTTAGTTGCTAAACTACTAAATAATTAAAAGAACTAGATCGATTCTTTGTTTTTAGGTGAAACAGATAGTAAACAAAATCAATTCTCTGTTTTAAATGGTATGCTTTCATTTTTTATTTTTTTTTAATGTACAGCATGTTCTTTTTTTTTTCATATGCGTTTTGTTGTGAGCGTCACATTTGTATTTCGTCTGTCTTTGCCAATTGTCCAAAAAAAAGAACAATTTTTACCCAGTAAAAGGGTGGGAGGGGGCCAGATGGTGTGGTCTCTTGAACTTTTAGTGTCTTCTTATTCTAAAGCTTATTCTAAGTATTGAAATATATATAGGAAAACATATTCATATGCAAGTACATTCAACAATAAGAATAGATTAACTAATCAACAATAAATTATAATTGGTTTTAGATCCCATCTTATTTTAAAATAAATTAGATATTTTTTAACTAAAATATTACAAAGTTTTTTGTTGCACTTGGCGCTTTGCAGAAAGGTGTTTGGTTTTTGTGTTTAGGGTCTAGTTAATTTTATGCGGTTCACTTTAGGGGTAAGAAGCACTTTTCCTCTGGCACTTTTGCGCTTTTAACAACACTGGTGCGGTTAGTACTATATGATGTAGGATCTTTAGGAATTCAGAGCTAATTAGATTCTTGATGAGATCTGGAGGTATCGATGGTTGTTTGTTATCAAACTAAAGAACCGAACTTAAAGAAAGAAAGGTAATACACTAGGCAATCTAAGCAATCACACTTAGGTAGGAGAAGGCAATCACACTTTCGAAGCTTAAAATAAGCTGCTGGAATTTTATTGGAATCAACTCACTATGAATATAATTGACTGTAATAAAGCCTTTATATAGGCTATTGCTAAATCCTTTCCTAGAACAACTCATTACAGCCCATTCCAGAAAATCTGGAATTACCAAACTACCCTTATTAATAAACTTAATTAAAATTGTCCCAACAGCTAGACTAACTAAGCAAGGTCCCAAGAGAGCCCTCTATCATCTGAGACATCACAAATCAAGGCTTGAGCACTAGAACCAGTTTTCCCTCACCTCTTATGTCTTTAAAGGGGGCTACATTCCCCATCACTATAATGATCAAACATTTCTTTTGATACCTCTGTTCAATGTAAACGAGTATGTAAGTATCCTTGTGTTCATGTGTTGGACAGCATATAACTTCAAGGTCTCTAGTTCACTAATTGCTAAGGTAAGATATTGATGTATCATTTGATCTATTTTTGAGCCCCATTTCATGGACCTCTGTTTATGGGAAGCCATGTGATGATTTTAGCTTAACACTTCACCCTTTTTATCTTCTAATTTAAAGTTATAAAATTATGACAAGTGATTTTTACTATGGGCTGGTATTTGGAATTGTATCCACCACTTAATATGATAACAAATTTGTGAATTATCCAGCAATATAGAAATGATTCTCAGTAAAAATGGAAAGAAGTTGGGAAGTTGGATGTTGGCACCAACCCTAGGGCAATTAATGTGAGAAATATTAATCATTTTTTTTCCGATTATGAACTTGGTACTTTTTTTCCGATTCCAATTTTGTCTGAGCCCCAATTATGTGAGAAATATTAATCATTATTTGTTTGTAAACTTTCCCAAGTACTATTCTATTATATCTTCCCATTTCAATTTCTTTTGAACCCTAATTATGTGAGAAATTTTCACCCTCGTTTCTTCGTAAGCTCTCCCTGGTACTACTGTTATGTGAAATAATGGGTGAATTTTTATCAAGCAAAAAATCACTTTTTGTCCATATATATATAAATTTATAGGGTGTTTTCATTTTGATCTTTGTATTTTCTATTGTTTCATTTTTGTCCTTGATTTTTGTTGAGACTGTAATTTTTGTCCTCACTGATTGGGAGATAGAGGGGGTGGCTTCATTCTTTGATTTTCTTCATTTCTCATACACAGTTTAAGGAGGGTGGGGATGGTTTGCGATGGAGGTTGAAAGGTAATGGACTATTTGATATTAAATCATTCTATAATGCTTTAAGGGACTTTCACCCAGTGAGATTCCCTTGGAAAGCTATTTGGGGTGTTCACACTCCGAGGAGGGTTTCTTTCTTTGTTTGAGCTGCAACCTGGGGTTGTGTCTTGACTGAAGACAACCTCAAACGGAGAGGGGATGGGGATTCCAATTGGCAGGCTTGGTGTAGTATGTGTCGGTGTGAAGGGGAAACAATAAATCATCTGTTACTGCATTGTGAGATCACTTATGGCCAATGGACTTTTGTTTTCTGGTCTTTTGGTATTTCCTGGGTGCTGCCAGGAAGCATTTCTGATCTACTCTTTGGTTGGCATAATTGGTTGGGCAAGAATCAATCAAAGATTTGGAATTTAGTTCCTTCTTGTCTTTTTTGGACCTTATGGCGGGAAAGGAACTCTCATATTTTTGAGAATGCGGAGCGCACAGTTTCTCAACTCTATGAACTTTTTTCTAATACTTTGTATGATTGGGCTACAGCTTGGGGCTATTCTAGTTCCACCTCTGTCATTGATTTCTTAGATTCTTTACTTCTCACATGACCTCATTGTAATTCTTTCACCACTCATGTGTTCATTCTTGATGCATGCATAGTGGTTCTCATCAATAAATTGCATTATTACTTATCAAAAAAAAATTTTGGTCCTCATCATCTCACTTACGGAATTAGATGATGTGGCTAACAGATTGCTAGTGTGGCAAGGATGAAATGAAATAGGAGAAAATATAAAGACCAAAATGAAAACACCCCATAAATAAGGGACGGAAAGTGATGTTTTTCCTTTTTATTTTGAACTGAAAATATTGAAATTTTCAAAAAAAAAAAATTCTATTTGTGTAACTCATGGAAGCTAGGAAGCACCGGTACGGCAAAATGGGCGCCGTACCCGTACCGGGTACGTCGTGGGTACGTATACCGCCGGGGTACCGTTGCATGCGTACCCCAGGCGTACCCGTTTTCGGCCAAAAAAAAAAATTCCCGGTACGGTTTTGGTACGGGTCCGGTACGGGTCGGGTCGGGTCAGGTACGGGGCGAGCCAAAACGGCGCCGTTTAAGGTAAATCTCAAACTTAAATATCATCTCCCGATTCTTCTCAGGCACTCGATCTCCCTTCTCTGCAACACTGCTTGACTTCTTCTCTGCAACGCCACCGCCGCTCGATCTCTGTCACTCCACGCTGCTCGACTTCTTTCCACCTCAATATTGAAAAACAAACGACTTAGCAGCCTTTGGACACAGCACTGCAGAAGTGATTCCCCATTTACCACATAGAATTCTATTCAGAATAGAGGCAAAAATATTACTTGTGCTTTCTACTCTTCCCTTACCATCCCTCTTGATGTCTCTAAAAATTTGCTCTTCAGTTCTAATCCTCCTGCAGTGGATGATAGCCGTAAGGTTAGATGGGTAAAGCCAAGAAAATATCTCGTGGCTTTGGGGCTTTGGGCAGTCCGCCCAATATAAACTTTTGTCTCTCTTATCTCACTTTACACGTGGCCACATCTCCCCCATCTTTTGGTTTTTAAATTTTTTTTTTTCTCAATTAAACTATCAACCAGCTGGCATATAGCATGATCCGGATATTATTATTGTCATTTTAAAGATGTTTAGCAAGTTATATGGAATTTAGTACTAATTATTTTGGTTTCAATGTTTAAATGCTTATTTCATTTACTCTTTTAAATCTTGGATGATAATATAAAGACCATTTAATGGTATTTTATTATTTATAATTATTATTAAATTCACATATATTTAAAAATATATGCATAAAAATATATAATTAAAAAATACCCCGCCGTACCCGTACCCTAGTTTTTCAGGATTTGTCGTACCGCCGTACCATACCAGTACCCGTACCCGTACCCGAAAACGTACCCGTGCTTCCTAGCATGGAAGCCATTTATGCAATCCAGCACAAGCAAATACCTTGTCAAGAGTACTAAGAGTTCTTAATTATTTTTTAGTTATTTATTTTAATTTTGCCTTTCGGCCTTTTCCATCTATGACTACTGTATGCACATGAAGGTATCCACCTGGCCATGGTGACGTGTTTCCATCCTTGAGAAACAGTGGCAAACTTGATGCACTGTTATCCCAGGTTGGTGCTATGGTAGTTATATATATTTTTTTATTTTACTGATATACCAGTACATGCATAAAGCTTTATCCTTTGCTGTATTCCTATCTTTTTCCTGATTCAGGGTAAGGAGTATGTGTTTGCTGCCAACTCGGATAACTTGGGTGCTCTTGTTGACTTGAGTATCCTCATACTTGTTCTCAATGATCCTTGTGGTTTCTAGCTTTGTTTTTTATAATAGTGCATAAAGAACAAATCTTTTGCCATTGCCCATTATCCTTAGCTGGATTTCTTAGAAATCTTAAATCATTTGGTTCACAACAAGAATGAATACTGCATGGAAGTGACACCCAAAACCTTGGCTGATGTGAAGGGTGGTACTCTCATATCTTATGAAGGAAGGGTTCAGGTATATAATGACTTAAATTTTTGGTGCTGTTTCTTTCACAATCTCCTGATTTGTTTCATTAGAAGCATGATAGGTTTTGAAGATAATTTTTATTTAGATGCTCAATTGTGCATTACTTCGGATAAATTGAACTTATAGCGTAAGTGTTATGTTGCTTATGATCTTGACTTAGAAGACAACTGTTAAGCATTAGTTGCTTTTGTTTTCCAACATTTATGCTGAAGAAAGTAATTGTATCAAAGGATAGATGCCAATGGGCTGTGCACACAAAGTATAAAAACAAATTTGAATGATTTGACATTGGTTAACATTTACCATAGAGTCGTATTGTCAGAATTTATTGCTATGCAAATAAGAGCTCTAGATAGACTTCCTTTGGAGAAATCCTTCAACTATGAAAGATATGTTTAAATTTTTTTGAGAAACCTGCTTACGTTTTTTGTGTAGTAATCCTTCATATTGATCTTCAGCAAAAAGATGAAAAGGTCAAAAAAGTTATTAGAGAATTCCCTACAACTTCCATTGGTTACATAGATCCATATCAAATTTTTGTTATCTTTGCCTGGAAGATAGGGATGAACTGCTACCCAGGGCAATTTTTATTTTGCAAACAGTGGCTCATTAGTCAAATCTCTCAAGCAACCTTTTCGTTCTTTTTCTTTTTGTAGCTTTTTCTGGTTTCCTTATTTTTTTTATTTTTATAATTTGAGAATATTGAGCTGAATTTATGTGCAGTTTCCATTTATATAATGATTTGCTTTTTGCTTAAAATTTTGGGAACTTTATTTGAGTGTGAAACCAATTTGATTTTATTTATTTTTTATTTTTTTAATTCAATAGTTAGGGAAGAGGGGATTTAAACCCTTGGTGTCCTCTTTGGAAACACCAAGAGGTGCTAGTTGAGCTACAAGGCTCTTGGTTGAGCGTGAAACCAATTTTGGTTGTGAGTGCCAAATTTTGTCTTCGATATTTCTTATATGATACATATAATCTTTTAATATTAACTAAAGTTTCTAATTTAAATAAAATAATACTGCCAAATTCTATTAATTCTTTTCCGAAATTTCTCATTTTATTTTTTTGATAACATAGGAGAACTTCGCTTAGAGAGTTGCATGTATACTGTAAAAGATAACAAAAATTTAAATCTTTCTTATAGTTTGTAGGATTTACCTTTTTGTTGGGCCCGATTGCTCTATTCTCAATGATATTTAACTTGAGAATGATTTCAAGGCTTGCACCTCTTAGGGTATAGATTCAAAAAGGAATCTAAAAGAATTTAAATCGTGCTTATAGTTTGTGGGAGATGTGAATTTGCTTTTAAGATATTCTGGAGTCTAGTACCTAGGAGAGTTATATATAACTGTAATATATTCAAGACTTTATATTTTTATTTATAATATTTTTGAATTAGTGGTGTTTAATAACATATTTACCTTAATTATGTGATGCAGCTACTGGAAATAGCACAGGTTCCTGATGAACATGTAAGTTCTCGTTCTATTCTTCCACTCTTTTCTCCTCTTCCAGTTTCCTTTGCCATTTTAATTCACCTGCATAGAGTGGGTAATATGTATTATATGGATATATTATAATTGGCATAAATCAACCACTGAGGCATCAACTAGCTAATTTTTATTGGTTCTATGTTTGGCATAACTAAACACTAAAAAGAACTAAAGTTCATGATGCAAACAGTGATGTGAAACAACAGAAGAGGGTGGTGCACTCAAAAAATATTCAGCGCAACTACTAATAACTATTTATAGGTACCTCTAGTATACTTGGAGGTTCTTTTCATCAATAAAACTGTATTACTTAAAAAAAAAAAACACTATTTATAGTTACCAATTACAGAATCCTATAGAGAAAAGAATTATGAAAGAAAATTAAAGTATCAATTTAATGAGGGATGTGATATTATTATGCAGTTAAGTTTTGAGTAATTATGTGTTTGTAGCTCCACCAGTCAACAGGAAAATTTAGGTCAGATTATCTAAGCAATGAACATAGACAAACTTCTTATTAATTGTGTTGAGATATTGCCCTAGATTTGCAATGATAAGCTAGTTTATAGGTACTGAATTGCTAAAGAAATAAAAATAAAAAGGAAGTATATTTCAGATAATAATGGAAATGATGTAATGAATGGAACACACCTACTCCTCTTCTTGGTCCTTTCTTTATGTTCTGTTCTGAAAATCCCTAATTAAACTGTCATAATAGTTGGTCAAGCATAGACTCATGTTCAATATCTGCACTGGTTCTTGCCACTCCATCTCCTGCCTGAGTTAGGGCTCTATTTTTGTAACAAAGACCATACTATTTCTGAACTCGCCTTTTTAAAGATGCCATATGCTGGCAGATCAGCTTGGATGACACTGAGATTGTCATACCAGAGAAAATATATGGTGATCACCAGGCCTTAATGTAGAGAAAATATATGGTGATCACCAGGCCTTAATGTTCCTGGCTCCCCCTTGAGGGTGCTCTACAGTTACTAGCGTTAGCTTGATACAAGCAGAGTGCTTCACAATGAGGTCATATTAATATAAATTTTATGTAGAGAATGTCTTTGGCGTGTGATTGATGTGATATGCTTTCTTTGAAACAGGTCAATGAATTCAAGTCAATAGAGAAGTTCAAAATTTTCAATACGAATAATTTGTAAGTCATGTTGGCCTAAGTGTAATTAACATACATTTATTGAATACTAACAACATTTCACACAGGTGGGCTAACTTGAAGGCAATTAAGAGGCTTGTAGAAGCTGATGCATTAAAGATGGAGATTATACCAAACCCAAAGGTATATTTTATTTTCTTAAGGTGATGCTTTTATTTGTCGGCTGGATTTCTGATGCTTAGATGGGCAAGTAACTGGGAAAGGTTGAACTTGTTTGTAGGAAGTAGATGGTGTCAAAGTTCTTCAGCTGGAAACTGCTGCTGGTGCAGCAATTAGGGTACTTGTTATACATAAATTATTCTTAACGTGTTTGTAGAAGTAAAAAATTGGTCTAGTAATTCTTACTGTCTTGTGTCAACCAGTTCTTTGATAATGCCATTGGTATCAATGTACCTCGATCTCGATTTCTTCCAGTGAAGGCAACTTCAGATTTGCTTCTTGTCCAGGTTATCATCTTCTCTGGCATTAGGCTCAGGTTCTTAGATGATTATTTGATGCTAGTCTAACATATCTCTCCCCCCCCCCCCCCCCCTTCCTCTTGTTCTTTGGTGAAGTCTGATCTCTATACATTAGAAGATGGCTTTGTTATCCGGAATAAAGCGAGGAAAAATCCTGCAAATCCTTCTATTGAACTGGGGCCTGAATTTAAGAAGGTGAAGATTATCCTAATGATTTGGTGTTGTTAGATGCATGAAGCTGCTTGACATTAATAATGATTTTTTAATTTCCTTAATAGGTTGGCAACTTCTTGAATAGATTCAAGTCTATCCCTAGTATTGTTGAGCTTGATAGCCTTAAGGTGACTGGTGATGTATGGTTTGGTATTGGTATTACTCTCAAGGTATGATGTACTCTCGTTTCTTTTCAGTTGCTGATTTCTTAAGACTATGCCAATGACATCTGGATAGATTGTTATGTGGCATATAATAATGGAATTTTTGATAAATTCTGAAATCAATCTAATTCATTTGCAATTTTTACCTCCTTAGAGAATTCCCATCTGGTTAGCAATAATTCGTTTACTTTAGCTCTTCAAAAACCCATTTTTCTACTTTACCTATCAACTTTTACGACATACCTCACATCCTACTCTTTATTTTGGATTAAATCTTATTAAAATATTATAAAATAATTATTATTTTATTCTTTTTTTCCCCACACTACCCAAACCAAACCTCACGCTGGCAGCACTTCCCAACCAAAACTCACGCTGGCAGCACTTCCCCAACCAAACCAAAACTCACGCCGGCAACACAAACCCAACTATCACACCCCACACCACAACCCATGCCCAACCATCACAATCTCACCCTCATGCTGGCAACACAAACCCAACCACCACACCCCACACCCAACCACCACAAATGCAATGAATCAAACACAAATCAGCAACATGGATCAAACCCATACCCTCCATTATCACTAGCACACAAAACCAATCTTGCACACTCACCATGATGAACACTGTTGAGCGGAGGAATTACATGAGCATTGACCGATTCAATGAATTTGACATCAGAATCATTGATTGAGCCTTCGTGAGACAGAGTTCAGAGATGGTTCTAGATTTCGGAGGAGCGAAACAAAGGAGGAAGAGGAAGAAACGATGTCGTTGGGCAAGAGACATTTGAGAGAAAGTGTGTTTGAGAGAGAGAGAGAGAGAGAGAGAGAGAGAGAGAGAGAGAGAGAGAGAGAGAGAGAGAGAAGCAATAAACAAATAGAAAATATATTTACCTCTCATGAACAATATATTTTTGGCAATAAAGCATCCCAACCTAGCATTATACTCATCCACAAGCCACATCCATGAGTCCTTACAAATGTATTAATAAAGTGATTTTAACTAATCCAATTAATCAAATTATTTTATTCTTATATAAAATAGATGGATGGAAAAATAAAATAAATAAAATAATAAATGTGATACATTCATTTTTACATGGTGTCATCTTTACTAATTTAGCTAATGAGGTATTAGAGTTTCATAGTGGCTCTTGCCAGGGAGTCATCCACATCCCAAAAGGCATGGATGGAAAGGTTGGGTTGCATTTGTTGGGCAATGCAAATCTCATTCGTGGGGTGACTGGCCCTCCACAGGACTCTAGAACTGTGCTAGTTGGGTTTGGTGGCTGTCGGTTTGAGGAGGAGCACAACAGAGCTCGTGCAAGAACCTATGAGGATCACACAAAGGGGGATCCGTTATGGATGCTGGCGGGATCATTGGGATACTTTTAGGAAATCTGATCATTCTTGGGACTCCATGAACGACAAGTCTAAATTTTAAATCTCGACCATTGCATATCATACTGTTTAGGCGGCTCGATGGGTTGGGCTGAGAATTGAAGCGACTCACAAATGGGTTAAAAAAGGCCCAGATCGAGCCCAAAGCTCCAACTAGTGAGCCTTTTTCAATCCAAACCCATAACTTATTGTGGGCTCAAGTCATGAGCCTGGCCTTGGGTCGGGCTTACCTGAGGTGGGTCACACAAGAACTCGTGTGTGGGAGAAGGGTGAGACCTCGAAAGTTAACAAGGAGATGGGATCAGAGCAACCACAGGTGGGTCACATAAGAACTCATGCCTGGGAGAAGGGTGAGACCTCGAAAGTTAATGAGGAGATGGGATCGGAGCAACCACAAGGAGTTAAGATGGCGATATCTAGCTTCAAGGAGGTGGCTGCTAGGTTCTAGGCTCGTCGTTGGTAGAGGCAAGCTCCTCGCCTTTCCTAATGTTGTCTGTGATCGATTTGTGATCGCATCACACAAAGGGGGTTGAGGACGCCCTGACTTGCTTCGAGGAGGCGGTCGTGAGTGTTTCTAACTCGCCGCTGGTGAAGGAGGATTTTTTGCTTGACCGTGAGGCGGTCACTTTGGGACGTCGCGAGTTGCACCGTGATCTCCTGGTGCCGAACATGGGGATGCCCTTCCTTAAGTTAGAGTTGAGCTCAAAGGTCTTGCTCCTTTCGTGGGTCGCACCTACTCTTGGTGTTGATGAGCTCCTGTGTTGCCAATACTCGTGTGGTTCAAATCTAGAGGGTAGTCCAGTTTTGAGAGTCCTTTGGATAACAAGAGACTCCCCTTGATCAACATAGGTCATTTCTTCTTTGTAATTAGCATCCTCAACATTGGCTAAGGTTGAATCTTCACCATTCTTTGCTTCAACTTCTTCCTCCACAGACAATCAATATCAATATGTCCAAAGCCTTGACATTTGAAACATCGGCGGTTGGTATTGAAGATGTTAGGGTAACTAGAACTTGTTATTGCTTCATTCTTTGGGGTTGGTTTAGTGGTGGTTGCCTTGGGCATGGCAATGGCCTTGGAAGTGGGACCACTCCCTCAGTAAGAAACTCCCTCTCGATTTAAGGATTGAAAGTTTCTATTACGCTTTTCCTTTGACTGCTTCTCCACCTTTATAGACAGGTTACAAACATTGTTGTAAGTCCAATATGGATGCAATTGCACTGCATTGTGGATTTCAGCTCGTCACCCACCAAGATAACAAACATTGGATCATAAAATGATCAAACTCTGTTGTGTATTCTTCTACGAAGAGTTCTCTTTGCTTGAATTATGGAATTTCATAAAGGCATCTTGTCGGTGGTGTTTCGACAAGTATTTGCACTTGAGCTCCCGCTTTATTTTTGGCCATGTCACTATGCGATCTCTTCCTTCACGCATTCGCTGTCGTCGGAGATGTTCCCACCATATTGAAGCGTGCTTCTTAGCTTGATGGTAACAAGCTTCACTTTACGATTTCTAGAATATCTTTGAAATCAAAGGTTCTTTCAAAGGTAGTCAACCAATCAAAGAAATCATCTGGTTGCATTCTCCTATCAAATTAAAGTATGTCCACCTTCACATCATAACCTCGTTGGAGGTTTCTGAAATGACGAGGATGGGGTGGAGTGCTCTCAGTAGAAGAATGAACATGGTGGAATGGATTTGACTTCTTCCTCATCAGAATCATGATGCCTTGGATTTTCATAATACTCCAAACGCTGCTGGAGTTGTTGGAGCTGTTTCCTTAGTTCATCCTCTTCAAAATTTGGATTACCTCTCCTTGGTTCCTCCATATTAAGATCATCTTGATGACGTCCAACCATTGAACCAAAGTTTCTGAAATTGGTGGAACTCAAGGAACAGAAAACAAATGAAATGGATAGATAATCCACGGAGCAGAACTTGCTTTGATACCACTTGATAACATAATTTAGTATGGAAACACCAAATTGATGTCGATAGTATGAACGATGGCTAGATGTGTTTTGTTATGTTTTGGAGTAGATGAAATTATACAAGGAAATAAAAGGATAGGTAGTTCACCACCAAAGCAAAAGATCAATGGGATACAGATTTCACCACCCAAGGTATGCTACTAAGGATTCAAAACTGAAATAAGCTCACCACTCTATGGAATTCACCAAAAAGATAGAAAAAATCCTTCTTAAAAGACAGGCTACGGAAATTTTGATTAACACTTCCCCCCAAATACAAGAGTAGCTAAGCTATTTATAGAGCTGAACTCCAAATTAAAACACTACTAGTTGCTGGACATCTTGCACACAATTACAACAAACAAAACACATTAGGCAAGGGTAGCCAACATCTTTGACAGATCTGTGCAACCACCAACCTTGACAAATCTGTGCAGACACTATGTTTGACTCATCATTGCAGCCACCATACTTGACTAATTAAGGCAGGCAACGGATCTTTCATTGCTGGACAACACTAGCTGGTTATTGAAGGTAAATAGAATCTTTTAACTTTGAAATATCATCTGAATTGGAGGCAATTTCCTTCCAATTAATGGGCCTTGATTGATGGGCTTAAAAACATCTTGATTGAGCATTTTTACTAAGATTGGGCTGTGTGTAGCTTTAAGAACATCTTGTTTGGGCTTCAACTCAGATTAGGTTGGACTGGATCATCATTAGGGGACATTCCTGTGTCAGTTCTGGTGGGTTTGCAGTGGGTTGTATGGTCCCAAATCCCAATGATGATAGTCTCCTAAATAGATTGTGGATTGAGTTAAATGCAGTGAGATAGCGGTGGGACACAACTTGGTCCATAGTGGGTGATTTCAATGTGGTTAGATTTCCAAGTGAGAGATTGGGGTGTAACAATTTTAGCACGGCAATGCTTGCCTTTTTGGACTTCATTGAGGAGCATAATTTAGTAGATCTACCACTTAGTGGGGACAATTATTCATGGTTTTTGATAACATGTGGTTGCAGGTGGAGTGGTTTGTGGACAGAGTTGATTCTTGGTGGAAGGGCTACTCATTTAATGGGTCCCTATCTTTGTGCTTGCATGAAAATTTAAGGCGCTCAAAGAAGACTTGAAGCGGTGGAATCAGCACAAGTTTGGGGATGTAAGTTTTAAAAATAAGGTTTATTGTGTGATTTGATGAGCCTAAACATGAAGGTGGGATCTCAAGGGCCAACTCCGGGGGAACATGGGTAGAGGCAGGTGGTGAAGTCTGATCTTGAATGCTTAGCCACTCTTGAGGAAATTTCTTGGTGCCAGAACTTGTGAGCTTTGTGGTTGAAGGAGGGGAACTACAATACCAAATTCTTTCATAGATTAGCTAATTCGAATAGAAGAAGCAATCATATGAGAGGTTTGGAGGTGGATGGGGTTTGTTTTGAGGAGTAGGAGGATGTTCAGGATATGGTGGTGCAATTCTACAAGTCCTTATACCAGGAGTCAAAGTGGTGGTGACCTTTGGTTGAAGTTTTGTACTATAGTCGAAGAGGATAAACTCTGGCTAGAAAAACCTTTTGAAAGGATGAGATTCGTCATGCCTTGAAGTAGATGACTTGTGACAAGGCTTTAGGTTTGGATGGTTCACTATTGCTTTCTTCTAGCAATGCTGAAGGGTGGTGGTGCTGATGCTTTGGCAGTCTTTGCGGATTATTGCCAGGGTGAGTTGGAAAAGTTTCTTAACGCTTCTTTCATTGCATTAATACCTAAAAAAGTTAATGCATTCAATATTTGGGATTTTCTCCCTATTAGCCTAGTGGGGAGTGTTTATAAATTATTGGCTAAGGTGTTGGCTATTAGAATGAAGTGTTGGACAAGCTTATTTAGGAGTCACATAATGCTTTTGTTAGTGGACGACAAATCTTGGATTTGGTTCTTATTGCTAATGAGTATCTTGATAGTCGGCTTAAGAGCCATACTCCAATGGTGATTTGTAAGTTGAATATTGAAAAAGCTTATGACCATGTGAACTTGGATGCATTACTTTATTTGATGAACAAGATGGGCTTTTGGGAGAAATGGAGGAGATGGATTCAGGTATGCATCTCTACTGTTCAATTTTCTGTTTTGGTGAATGGCTCTCCATCAGGTTTCTATAATATCTCTTGAGGATTGCGCCAAGGGATCCTTTATCCCCTTTGCTCTTTATTATAGTTATGGAGGTGTGCTTTATCAATGGGTTTAAGGTAGGCAATGCGATGATTGAGGGGCTAGATATCTATCACTTACTCATTGCAGATGATACCATTTTATTCTGTGATGAAAATACAAACAAGTTCTATAAATCAGAATGGTGTTACCTTATTTTGAAGCTGTCACAGTTTAAAAGTATATCTTGGGAAAAGTGAATTTGCCCTAGTAGGCAATGTTAAGAACATCGAGGTCTTTGCAGATATTCATGGTTGCAAAATTGGGAGTCTGCCCATGACTTACCTTGGCATGCCCTTGGGAGCATCCTTCAAGGAAAAATCGGTGTGGCTTCCTATTATGGAAAAAATGGAATGTCAGTTGTCAAGGTGGAAGAAATTTTATTTATCCAAGGGTGGATGTCTTATGTTGTTGAAGAATACGCTCTCTAGCTTACCTTACCTACTGCCTTTCCCTTTTTACTATTCCTATTTCTATACGAGGGGCTGAGAAGTGAAAAGGGCACAATTACTAATAAGGTTCAATGGGAATTGAATAGTGGACACTGGACAGAGAATTTTTCCTATGAATATATCGCAAATATTGAAAACTTAGAGATTTGGAAGTTTAATCCAATATTTCCAAAAATTTCACCCCGTAGTTGGATTGAAGCTTTGGCCAAAGAAAGTAGGGAGAACATTATCTCCTCAAGTAGCAAGTTTTTTTTAACAGTTAGTTGACAACTTAACATGGATGTGAGAGAGAAAACGTGGGGGGAGAGAGATAAACCCGGAGTTAAGGGAAGAGAGAGATAAATGCAATGAGAGAGAAAGTAAAATAATGTTATAAATTAGGTTAGTTGACTTGGAGAGTAATAAATTATTGGTTTATTTTTAACCCTTAGATATATTGGAAATCAATGGTTTAGAAAATGTGTAACTCTTTTAAAGTTACACCGTCTCTCTCTCTCTCTCTCTCTCTCTCTCTCTCTCTCTCTCTCTATATATATATATATATATATATATTTTCTTTGGACTGCTATAAATAAATACCACGATCAATTTGCACAGGCTTCTTTAATATGCATAAATAATTATTTAATTCGCTGGAAAGGTTTGTTTCTGGTCCATGTGTACTCTTACTTATCTTTAGATTAAAATTCCTTTTTCTTGGTAACTGACTTTTGGTCATATTGGTCGTATTTTTAAGGGGAAAGTGAGTATTGTAGCTAAGCCTGAGGTGAAGTTAGAAATACCTGATGGAGTTGTACTTGAAAACAAGGTAAAACGCTAGAATCTGGGGACCTTGAAAACGTTACCATGATGCTTTAGTGATTTTTTATTTTTTATTTATTTTTTATGATAAGTAATGTTGTAGTGTTATTTGGGCTGAGTATATATATAAATTTTTTTATCCAGGAAATCAATGGTCCTGAGGATCTCTAAGCAAGTTGGTTTGAAAAGATTTGGGGAGAGTGCTCTTCACGAAGATCTTTCTTTGTTGTGCAATGCTGTGTGGTCATAGGAAATAAAGGCACAGTTTTGTTGGCAGTGTGTTTAAATTATGGCAGGCATTTGGTCTTGTTACCAATTACCTTATTGTTGTATGAATGAAAATTTAATGGAAAGCATTAAGTATGCTAAAATGAGTTTTTATGTCAAGCACGTTTTGATTGTGCTAAAGTCCAGTTTGCGGCTGCACCAATTTTGTTTCTGTTTGCGGTTATTGCCTCTCCCCATTCAACTTGCGGTTTGACTCTTCTATTTCACCCAAAATGAATTTCCTCCCCACGGCTACAATTTTAATAGGTTATAAAATAACCTCTCAACCTCCTAGGGCTTTTCCCTCTTACAGCCAGTCCCACTATATCGGGACCATATCTGTTGTAAGAGTTTAATATACAATCTTTGTAATGCTCCAATAATAAGACGTCACCTAATAAAAAAAATATAACTCAATATCTGACATGTTTGTTGGGTTTAACAAATCACATATTTTTTATTAGATGATATTATTATTGGAACATTGCAGAAATTGTATATTAAATTATCGTAATTGATATGTTGTCTACTATTTCACATCCCCTCATTGTAGTTGATATGCTATCTCCTTTTCTTTCTCTCTCCCTTTCTCCAATATCTCTCATGCCATTGTCCAAGAGCAAGAGCAAGAGCAAATTGCAAACCATATAATCCAAGAACACCAAGAACAATGTTCTTTAAGGTTTTCATATCTAATGTGTTTTGATTCTTCTTATGTTGTTTTTTTATGGGTTTAAAGTGTTTTTTGAATGGAAAAACACAAGATGGGTAACATCTGTTTAACGAAACACACCTTAGGTGGGTAAAGTGACAAAGCCCAAACCACAGGTAGGTAAAGTTAAAACATGTGGGAAAAGCGTAATTAACCCTAAAATTTAAGACTTTGTTTTAAATTAATTTGAAGAATCGAGCCCCTATCAGAGAAAGCTATTGCGTGCTAGTCCCTTGTATAGGGTTATTATATATATATATATGGGTTTAAGTTATACTCGGTGTAACTTCACTAAAGTTACACCTTTTTTAGACCGTAGATTTCTAAAAGATCTAATGATTAAAAAGAGTCTAACAATCCATGCCATTATTAATAATTTCTAAAACATTTAGTTCTCTTTACTCTCTCCTTATTTGTTGCAAATTAGGACTCTCTAAACGATAAAAGAGAGAAAATCTCCCCCCTAAATTCTAGAGATTGTCATTAACAGTTTTTTAGGCAGCATTCCTCTTTACTTTAACCTTCCCATCATCTCATAATTTCCAAAGAAAACATCTCTCTCCTCCATGGATTCAAAAAAAAAAAAAAAAAAGAAAAGAAAAAAGATGGACTACTAATAATATTCTTGTAGCATGTACGATCACGTTTTTAATCTAACACCGTTTATTTACCTATATATGATGCTGTTACCAGGAATTTGTAGAAATTAAAATTTTGGTTTACAACAATGGAGGAATATATTGTAAACGAATCCAAGAAAGAACGGCAAAGATGAAAATTTTGAAGGATTCCATCAAACGGGTTACAACCCTTTTTAAACCTATCTTAGGAATTTGCAGAAATGGAATGGAATTACAATATCTTGTAAAGTCACTCCATTTCTTGTAAAGTCACTTTGCAGAAACGAAATGGAATTTACAATTTCTGCAAATTCCCAAGATAGAGTTACAAACTCGGGTTTATTAAAGCACGTTTGGCAACGAAATGGAATGTGTGCTGTTGTCAACTTGTCACTCCCTCCAGTAATTAGAGAGAGGGAAAAAAAAATCTGCTGTCGCTATGCTAAACTCATAAAACAATTTGTTTAGCTTTAACCCATCCATCAACTAAACTGGGTTGCTTAGCTTGCATTTCCCAAAAATAGAGCAGAGAGAAGGGAGAGGAATATTTTTAAAGGTAATGAAGTAGTAGATGGAGAGGGAGAGGAAAGACGAGCAAGGTAAGAAGCTCGTAATTTAATGATGAGAGAGAAAAAAAAGGAGAGAGAATGAATGGGGGAAACAAAAAGAGCATATTTCGGGAAATTAAATTGACTTAATAATATTGTCTTGCACATGATTGGATCTAATGGAATCAACAGCTCAAAAAGGGTGTAACTTGAACTTATTTTATATATATATATATATGTCATAATCCTATTTTCACCTTCAGGATTTTTTCAGATATTGGCACATAAAATAAGGTGATTTGACTAACTTGAGATCAGTCCAGAAAGCTACTCGAATGTAGTGTGAGATGTTGCGTTGGTCAACTCTTCTTCTTTAAGGGGTCGTTCGTATTCTCAAACCATTTTAGGGTTAGGAACAGAGGAACAAGGAGTCGACACTTGGTTTATTGGTCCAAGAATCCATAAATATGACTTCATGCACAAAAGGACTAGTCTTGAGCTAGGTCCGGAGCTAAGGTATGTGTCTTGGGAAGGTGTTAGGCACCCAAGAAAGCCTAACCTAATGGTTAGCCTTCCTCTATATTACTTGATATTCTTGAAGGAGTTTATTAAAGAACCTTTAAACATTCAAAAACACGTAAACCTAATTCAAGCACAATCAAGAGACAAACAAAACATGGCATAGTATTCATATTGAGATCAAAGGAGGAATCTTACTTTGAATCTAGCTCTCACCAAGTTGTAGGGTTCATCCCCACAACAACATAGGTCATAATTCTAACCTAGAACACAAATTAAATAATAAACACACAAACATGGCATAACTCATTGGAGTGTGATTAAACTTGAAAATTAAACTTGAAAATTAAACAAAGATTTAGTTATTCTAACTAAACTTAGAAAGTGGTTAAACAAACAAAAATTCATGGAGGTTGGTATGGCCTATTGAGAAGATCCATACCTAGCCTTTAGGGAGCTTGCAACAAGCTACTAGATTATCACCAGTCTCTTAGACTTGATCTCTTTGACAAAATTATGTGTTGATCTCCAACAACAAAGGCTTTGAACGCCTAGGTTTGTGATTTGAGTTTCGTGAGAAAGGGGTTATCCTTCTAGTTCTTCAACTAGAGAAAAGCTACTTGCTCAAGAACTCTTCTTCACTACCTTCTTCTAGGCAGGGCTTCGCTCCTCTAAGACTACTTCTTCTTTCTTCTACTATAGGCTTCTACTTCAATAGAACTTTGCTACTTTAGGACTACTTCTTCCTACTTGTCTTTATTCTACTATACCAGTGCTTCTTGGTATTTTTAGTGTTTCTGTGGAGACTTTCCGGGATATTTTGAATATGAGGCGAAGACCTCTTTATATAGTAGTAGTAGGAGGCTACTAGGGTTTCTTGAAGAATAAGTTGATTAGGGTTACAAGAAGCAACCCTAACTGTGGCTAGGTTCTTTGAAAATTAGGGTTGAATGTGAGGCGAAGACCTCTTTATATAGTACTAGTAGGAGGTGTTAGCCTCAAGGTTTCAATACCTATTATTTGGTGGGTCCGGCTCCCCTCCCATTCTCTCCCATTTTTAACTAGATGAATGACATATAGCAAATAAACCATCCAAAGGCTAAAATAAAGACACGTCAATACACAATTTTTTTCCTCATGATTTTTCTCTCTCCTCCAAGACTTTCTTTTCTTCTTTTTCTCTCTTTCTCCTTCTCTTTCTCCAACATAAAATCACCAGTTCACCAGTCACCTTCAGAGGCGCAAGATCTTCCCGGAAAAGAGAATGGGATCAACATTGTAGATGTTGCCCCCTTTTTACCCCTTCTTATAATACTAAAATCTTAATAGAATAAATCATCACCACATGCAAAGAGCACCAGGAGTGAGTCAAAATCCACAAACACAACATCAAATACAATAATCAGTTAAACTGAAAGGTTCCCATGATTTTGGACTTTTGTGGCTGACTGTTATTTTGCTATCAAAAGGTAGAACTTGGAGCTGAAACACATGAAAGCAAAGAAAGTGAAGGAAAAATTGTAGGATTGTCTTCAAGTTGCTTTAGATCTTGAAGATCGAGAGGCTCTTGAATACTACCCCTCACTACCAAACCCATCCATATCCACAGTTTTTTTTTTTTTTTGAACTCCACGAAACCCAAAAATTGAAAAGTCCTAATAACAACTAAATCTAAAAATAAATAAATAAACAAATTAATACTAAGAATCTGAAAAGTTACCACTTGAAATCTTTCATAGTGAAATAAATTTGTTGGGGTTCCTGCTTAGATTGTCATGAGGTAGATGAAGATCTGTCAAGTGAATTCAATTGGGTATGGTTAGTCATGGTAGAGCAGAGAGAGAGGGACAGAGGAACCAGAGCTTTTGGCCCTTCTTCTCCGGCAAGATCTAATATTGGCGCCTCCTATACTTAGGTCAAGTTACAGTGGTGTTGGAGAAAGAGAAGGAGAAAGAGAGAGAAGAAGAGAAAGTCTTGGAGAGAGAAAAATCATGAGAAAATAAATTGTGTATTGACGTGTCTTTATTTTAGCCTTTGGATGGTTTATTTGCTACATGTCATTCATCTTGTTAAAAATGGGAGAGAATGGGAGGGGAGCCGGACCCTTATTTGGCTAATTAATCTAATGACATTTATGTAATTTTGATGATAACATTACTTTAAAGATATTCATAAATGATAT
>OU015768.1:22969180-23009731 GCA_907173295.1 Fagus sylvatica
GCTTGGAGATGCTTTTATCTTGAGACGCTTCTGGTTCTTTCTATCTTAGAGATGCTTCTTTATTGTGACACTTTTGGCTCTTTGAACGCTTATATCTTGAGATGCTTCTGGCTCTTTAAGTCGAGATGCTTTTGTCAATATTCATTTTGAAGATGCTTCTATCTTGGGACAATTCTGGCTTTGGGACGCTTCTGTCGAGGTTCGTTTAAAGATGCTTCTATCTGTAGACTTTTGGTTTGATTATTCTGAGATGCTTTTGTTGTAGCACTTCTTGCTGGACATTTGAGATTTCTTCTCGAGATGCTTCTATCTTTAGCACTTCTTGCTAAGTATTTTGAGACTTCTTCTCAAGATGCTTCTATCTTTAGCACATCTTGTGGGGTATTTTGAGACTTCTTCTCAAAGATACTTCTGTCTTTAGCATTTCTTGCTAGGTATTATAAGACTTCTTCTCTAAGATGCTTCTGTCTTTAGAACTTCTTGCAGGGTATTCTGAGACTTTTTCTCAAAGATGCTTTTGTCTTTAGCACTTCTTCTTAGGTATTCTGAGACTTCTTCTCAAGACTCTTCTGTCTTAGCACTTCTTGCTCATTACTTTGAGACTTCTTTTCAAGATGCTTCTGTCTTAACACTCCTTGTTGATTATTTTGAGGCTTCTCCTCAAGACCCTTCTGGCTTAACACTTCTTGTTGATATATTGAGGCTTCTCCTCAAGACGCTTCTGTCTTTAGCACTTCTTGCTGATTATTTTGAGGCTTCTCCTCAAGACTCTTCTGTCTAGTTCATTCAAGACACTTCTGTCTAGTTCAATCGAGACGCTTCTGTCTTAATTCTTTTGAGACACTTGTGCCTTGATTTCTTGGAGACGCTTCTATCTAAATTTCCTTGAGATGCTTCCATCTAATTCATTCGCGATGTTTTCATCTTCTTCATTCTAGATGTCTCCATCCACTTCAATCTAGACATTTTCGTCTTCTTCATTCTAGATGTCTCCATCTACTTCAATCTAGACGTCTCCATCTTCTTCTTGATGATAATCGTGGTGCTCATGTTGCTTGTACCTTGTCCTTGAAGACTTGGTCTAACACATTTCCATCATTGTTGAATATCTGCAAAACAAATGAGAACAAAGATCTCCCTTTCTCATATCATCGTGGTGCTCATGTTGCTTGTACCTTGTCCTTGAAGACTTGGTCTAACACATTTCCATCATTGTTGAATATCCGCAAAACAAATGAGAACAAAGATCTCCCTTTCTCATGCATGTTAAAGCTTTATCAAAACAAATGAGCTGAAGAGATAACATGTTTGCAAGAAGTGTTTTGTGCTTTATGAATTTCTGACAACTGCTTTCAATTTCGAGCTTAGTCGACTTAGGGTGACGAATGAGACCCCTAGTCAGATCTACATGATGATTTCCAAATGAGCTTATTCATGAGAATTTTTTTGGTTTGAAATGCATTGATTTTGTTAAAAAAACTTGTGGAGTAAAAAACCTTTTTTTTTTTTGCATTATGGTGCTTCGGAAAAATCTTCTTTCTTTATCAAGCAAGAAGGATTTTAGGAAAATCTGAGATTTAAATGCAAAACCATTCTCTTTTGTTAGGAAAAACTGAGATCATTAAAACTCTTGTAAACAAATTAGCTTCTTCTTGCATGCATCATGAAATTGGATCTTTGTAAAATATGATGAATTTTCTTTGTTCTTGTGCTTAGTGCTTTTATTGATGAGCAATAATCCTTAAATGAATCACATTATCATTTGCAAAGATCTTTCTTCAAAAGAATTCTTTTAAGTGCAACTTGAAAAGACTTTTAAAATTTTCTGAAAAGCAATTTTCCAAAAACATTAAGCACAAATTCTCCTCTATGGCTTTGAAACACATCGTGCCACCCCTAGAGTTCAATGAGTGAAGTAGAATTGATTTAGACCTTGAGTCTTTTGCATTTATGTGTGTGGGAACACTTATTTACCCAAATTATCTTCATTCATGATCTTTATCTTTTTTATTATTCTTTTTATCACCTCTTGCCTTGGGATAGTCAACAATTTACCATGACTCATAAGAAAAGAGAATCAACCAAGTGAGTCAAAAGAAGTTATGGGCATGGCCGAATTTAGACACATCAGTAGGTCTACTGAAAAATGAAGCATTTGACAATGTTCAAGTGAATGATTAAGAAACAAGGGATTGCTTCGACCTATAAGAATTTGTGTTTGACAGGATTTGAATGAATGATTGAAAAACAAGGGATCGCTTCGACCCAGAAGAATTCGTTCTTAACAAGATTTGAATGAATGATTAACAAATAAGGGATCGCTTTGACCCAAATGACTTCATGTGTCAATATGTCTTCTATTTGAATTAACCTTATATGAATTTTCTAATTTTCGCATTGGTTGGTAAAAATAAGAAATTCAGAACGCAACTGTTCTTTATAGACCTAATTGTTAGCTTTGATTGACCATGCATGTCTTCTTCTCATTCCAAATCTTCTTGTGTCCTCAATAGTGAATTTCGTTATGATCTTTCATGAAAATTGCTCTACATGGCTTAGCCCTTTGATGGCGTAGTCATTCTTCACTTCGTGGCCACCCCTAGTTTGGAGTTGAGCTTGTCTTCTACCTTTTCATGACTATTTCTTCATCTCTTCTACTTGCAATCTCTTTCTAGGTCACCCCTAGTTTATGGCTAATTCCATGTCTTCCTTGCACTCTCTTCTGTTTTGCTTAGATCTCCTTTCTTGGATTTATCCTCATTTGCTTCTCTATTTTTTTTTCATTTGCCCTAACTTTTGCCTAGGATGCCTTTGCGGGTTTTCAACCTACCAAGCCCTTTTATCTTCTTTTTTCTACTTCTTTCTTTGCACGCTAAGGTGGACTGATTTAAAATTTGTTAGGCTAAACAATTTTGACTGATTAGAGAGGTCTTTATTATGGACTGAAAGGAGGCTTAGGTTTCTAAGGCTTAAGAAAGAAAGGTATTAAAGGCTCAAGATTTATTTCATTGTTAAGGTGTCCTAATTGCCAAGGATTACTTCTCATCCTATTCTTGTGTTATTCTTTTCCTTTTTCAACTTCTTTTATTTTTTCATTTTCATCATTTTTTTTTTATTACATACCCCTAGTGTATTTTTTCTTCCAAATGCTCTTCACATTTTCTTTTTATTTCAAAGCACACCCTTGGTGCAGGGTGAAAACATCAAAATACTTTACTCCTAGTATGAGCAATCTATACTAGTATTTTTTTTCTTCTCTTTCAGAGTATGCCTCCAATGTAGGGGGTAATCCTTGGCAAGGGTATATGAAGAAAATTAATTTTCAGGCTCAAAGGGTTAACAATGGGAGATAATTTTCTTGAGAAAACAAAGGTAGTAGAAATGATGGCCTCTCATCTTCAGCCTTAACTGCTTAGCCTTTCCAAATTTAGGTTAGTCCTAATGCATTATTGAGTGTTCATGCTTGTAATGAGTTGCGAGTCATTCTTTCAATTGTCATCATCCTCATCATCTCCACTTCTCGCATTGAGTGATACCCATAGAATTCACCATTTTCTTTTCCTTTGCTTCTTTTGCTGACTAGATGATCACATTCTGGTCTATCAAATCTTGGATCCCATGCTTCAGTCGTGTACATTCATCAGTACTGTGCCTCGTCTTCTGGTGGAAATGGCAATACAAGCTCGTGTCCCAATTCTTTGGAAGCGGATTCGGGTATGGAGTTGGATCCATTGGATTGAGATGACCTCTTTTGCACATGTGATAAAAGATCTCGGATATGGAAGTACCCAAGGGATCGAAGTGCCTTCTAAGTTTAGGTGCCTGTCCGGGATGGCCACCATATTGAGTTTGATACTGCTTCTAATATTGGCTTGGGCGTTGGTATGGGTGAACAACATTGATATCGGCTCAGGCATTAGGAGCATTGCTTGAACTTCTGAAAACCTTCTTTGTAGGTGCAAACACCTTTCCTTCATTCTCTTCAATTCTATCACCATGAATGGTGTCTTCAATCCTCATCCTGTTGTTGTATGGTTGTTCAAAATCCATGATAGGTGAGACACACACCTTGTTAGGCAATAGATACTTTATCTCATCATTTATCTAATCCCTCTTAGCAAGTCTGTTCATCATCTTTGCAGCTTTCGCCCTCCATCTAGCTTGGAATTCTGGAAACGTCTCATTGTTATGTTGCATAATCTCCAAATCTTTGAATTTGACATCAACCATGGTAATATGCAAACTGCTTCATGAACAAGTTTATAAATTCCTTCTAGACTTTGGTCTTCTCTACATCCAAAGTGTAATACCATTTTGTTGCAATTCCGGATAATGACAGTGGAAAAGCATATAACACTTGCTACTCGTTTAACCCCTCCATTTTAACGAAGCATAGATACTAGAGTAGATGTTCCTTAGGGTCTTCAGTACTTGTGAACCTATCAGTTTTTGGGATGGCAAGATTGAATGGCAATCAGATGACTGGTTCAGATGCAATAGCTCCCATAGAAAAGATATAGTCATCTATTTTTTAAGACTCCATGAGAGTTGCATGTATTCGATCCACCTTTTCTTTCAACTCATCTGCCTCAATAGCTGTCTTGTCAAAGTACATGATCTTTTCTTCTTTACCCATGTCTAGATCATTCTAAATATTCTTTTCTTTAGTTATTGGCAACTTCTGGTGGATCTCTTCGAGCCTTTGCATTCTTGAGTTCATGTCCTTCATAAATCCTTCTATTAGTGTGAACATCTAGTTCATGGTGATGCCATTCTCAGCCATTGTTTGCTTCTAGACTTCTTGAATAGTTGAAGATTGGAATCGCACAAGATTCTGGGATGTGCTTATAAGAGACTTGAGGTACTATCATAACCCTATTTTTACCCTTGAGATATCCTCTCATGTTGGCACGCAAAACAAGGCCACTAGACTGAGCCAAGTGCGACCCGAGAGTGTCTCAAATACATCAAAAAGTCCTCAAAACATGGCCGGAGCGCATTTCATGAGGTTTGGAAAGGTTTGACCAATGTTGACCAAGTTTGACCAAGACTATAACCAGGTCAAAGGCAAGATTTGATTGACCACTTTCTGATCATTGAGAAGAGCACATCAAGACCTTCGATTCGACACTTCACAGGTCGAAAACGAACGATAAACGAGAAAGTTATGGGCAAAACCGTAAAAATTGGTCTGACACTTAACAAAATTTTGCTAAGTATTATTGACCAAAATTGGCCCATTTTGGGGCAATGTTCGTGCACAAAGTCTTCCCAACTAGCTACGAGTTGTTCTGCAAGTTTGAAACTTTAAGGAAGAAGGTAGGTTCAACTACAACATGCAACTCTCAGATCGCCAAAAACTTCTTCGGTTAGGTCGGAAGCTTGATCGGAAAATGACTCCTCACCATGAAAATCACTCTAGTGGCCTCTGTTCGCAGGGCTGTATCTCATGGGCCCGAGCCCGATTCCTCATGAGATTTGTGACACTCCGTAGAAGACATCATGAGCTTTCCGTAGACACTAATATCATAAAAAACCGACATTGGGAGCCACGTCAACCATGCGCTGGAAAATTGACAAAGGTAAGGAAATTGTGCTAGAAATTCGACACATTTTTCCACCTGGGAGACCAACTTTGCGCGCAGAGTCTTCTTAGCTCGCTACGAGTTGACCTACAAGTTTGAAACTTGAAGAAAGAAGGTAACTTCTGCTACGACATGTAACTCTCGGTTCGTCGGTAACATCTTCGGTTTAGTCGGAACCTTCGTCGGAAAGGTAGAGAAAAACTGCTCGAACACCCTTGATTCCGGGAGCCATAACTCTCTCATCCGAGCTCCGATTTGAGCGAACGTGATATCGTTGGAAAGAATACTTCTCAATCTTTCCAATGTACCAAGAATGACCTGTTTTGAGCACCAAAAATCCATAAAAAGCTGTCCCAAAAAAGATGGGAAAAAGCTGTCAAAATTTTCGAGCTGAAGAGATAAGATTGAGGAGGAGCTGCGTTGGCGGATAAGGACAGAGGTCTCACGCCGCATGATGCTGCGGCATGCAGCATGAAGCTGCGTGAAGCTAAAAAATCCCTTCTATAAATAAAGGGAGCCCCCCCCACCATCATACCACACCCAATGTGAGAGAAAAGAGGCAGAAACTCGGGAAAAGGGTCTATTCTCTCTAGTTTTTAGGCCATTTTGGGTAGAATCAAAGGGATTTTACTTAGGTAATCCCTCTCCCTCAAAGCTCCTCTCATCCATTCCTTCTCTTCACTCATACACTCTCCCATACTCATTTTTCATTTCATAATGGAGATGATATGTGATGATCCTACAATGGGAGATGATTCACAATGATCCTTGGGTTTATTTATCTAATGCTTTCATTATTTGTTTATAGCTTTCACTATGTGTTTATAGTTTTCACTATTTTTTTATAGCTTTCACTATGTATTTATAGCTTTCACTATGTGTTTATTGCTTTCACTATGTGTTTAAAACTTTCACTATGGATTATATGCTTTTCCTATTATGTCATTTACATTAACTATATGGTTGTGTGAATGGGGATGATATGTGAGGATCCTATAGGGAAATGACTCATAATGACCCATTATTTAAAGCTTTAACTATGCCTTTATTGTTTTGCTATGTGGATTATTTGCTTTTTTCCTATTATGTCATTTACATTGACTATGTGGTTGTGTAAATATAGGAGGATCCTACAATGGAAATGACTCATCCCCTCTCCCTTTCTCTTTGATTCCATGAAAATCCTAATTGGTCTTTGGAGGTTTACGTAAGACTTTCAATAGCATTAACCTCCATGTAATCTCATAAGGTATTGGACCCTTAAGAATCCCCCTTGGTTTAATTTCATTATTATCCCCTCTTTGTTGATTTCCCCTTTTAATTTGGGGATGAAAATCCTAATTGGTTATGGAGGTTGAGGTAAGACTTTCAATAGCACTAACCTCCATGTAATCCCATAAGGCAATGGACCCATGAGAATCCCCCATGCTTTAATTTCATTATTATCTTCTGTTTATGGTTTTTCTCCTTTTAATTTGGGGATGAAAATCCTAATTAATCTTGGAGGTTTATGTAAGACTTTCAATAGCATTAACTTCCATGTAATCCCATAAGGTATTGGACCCTTGAGAATTCCCATTTAGATTAAGTGTTGTAATTATGTCATATCCATCCCATACTTGTTATTTGTGATTAAAGTGCTTGCAAACATGCCATGATCACATGCTTTGAATGCTTACTTGCTTTGATATAAATGTGGTTAAAATATGTACATTTTGCCATGAAAACTTTAAAAAGAGAAAACATGGTAATGTGGGCGTTACAAATGAGATTGGTCCATCCTAAGTTCTATGGCTTGACCTAGTCTTGGGACACTATGATATGAGTCTTTTATGTGTCGATATGGCTTGCCGTTGACACACTATAAGAGATTCTACACGTTATAATACCCATAATATTATGGCATAAAAATTCCCTAAAGAGAGAATTAATCATCTAAAAGCTCGCTATTCGACAGACCACTTTGTTCTTGGAAATCAAGGATAAAGGGATCCCGAATATAGCACCAAAAACATAATTGTTTGTCCCGACACTTAATGTTAAGATTTCAAGTGCATCCTACAATCGAATTGCCCAAAACCATAAAAAATACAAAGGTAAAGAAAAGTGAAACAAAGAATCTAAAAAAAACCAAATTAATTCAAATTGCATATACCGTTCTTGGTATATTGCTTGACGGAAATTGGGACATTTGTGTCTAATTTAAACCAACATCCATGCTAAGCGAACATAAAGGAACACTTGAAGGGAGGTAACCGTTTTTAACGGATGTCGTGGGGTGTCTAACACCTTCCCCATGCATAATCTAACCCTCGAACCCATCTCTGGTTCAAGATCATTTTTAATATGTCTAAGCAAGATAAAATCCATTAGACATAGGTACCCAATCACACCTCAATTTTAGGGGTGTAATCGGTGAGGTGTGGTGCGGTTTTCTCCGGATTTTTGCACCTACACCTTATAGTGTGGTTTTTCTATTACACGCATCTGCACCTGCACCTGCACCTACTAAGATCGGTTTTGATGCGGTGCGGTGCGGTTTGGTGCGGTGCGGTGTAGGTGCGGTCTTGCGGTTTGGGTTGGACTCATTTGGGCCGGATTGGGCCAGCCCAAATGTCAATTTTAATCTAAAAAATCTATTTTTACAATTCAAAAATTTGGCTAACTATAGTCTACAGCATACAAATATAAATGTTTTCAATATCAACCTGGATATTTAAAAAGAAAAAAAAAATTATAACATGCGTATCTCAATTGCATAAATCATAATTTCCAATCTCAAGTCTTCCACAAAAAAAATTGTCTACTACTTTAAAGTTTAAATAACAACCCAATAAAAAATGGTATACTTCCAAAAAAAATAATAAAAACTAAGATAGCATGTCGTATCCTTTATTCTTGGAGCAAGCAGTCAAGCACATTCCATTCAATCTCCAACTCCAACGCTCCCAACTTCATTCAAACATCAGTATTAACCTTAGTTAATTCTAGGAAAAAGAAAAAGAAAAAAAGAAATTTTAGCAAATAAATAAACAAGTAAAAAATAAACTCATAAAGAATTGCAGATATAGATATAGTATAAATAAATTACCTGATTCAAGCTCTTCATCAATACTTTGCACTTCGTCCATGGCTTCCCGAAGCTTGACTGGTGAAGATGTGCTTCTTAACCAATTTTGACAACGAAATAAGAGCCTCAACGGTTAAAGGAGACAATGAACTCCTAAAAGAATCCAAAACACGACTCCCTGTGCTAAAGGCCGACTCAGATGCAACAGTAGACACCGGAACTGCCATGACATCTCGTGCTACATGGGAAAGGATTTTATATTTGGAGGAATTCACCCTCCACCAACCCAAAATATCAAAACCCAAAGCACATGGTGGCTCACTTGCTTCTGAAAGATACTGGTCCACCTCAGTTTTGCATTCACCAATATCCTCTTGAGCCAAGTGGTGTTGGAACTCCTCAACAGCTGACTTCCATGGATCATGTGTATCACTAGCACTTGACATAGAGCTTGAAACAACATCAGAAATCACACAACTACTACTGCCATTAGCACCTAAGGATGCTGTTTCAAATTCAGTTGCATAATGAGCATACAACCTATCTATAGCTCCTCTCACCTTCTCAACCATACTCTCTGCCTTTGGTTTAGCATACCACTTATTGAACCAATAAACAATATATTTCATCTTGTATCTTGGATCAAGAACAACAGTTACAAACAACAACAAATTCATCTTCTCAATATTTCCCCAATATTTCTCATATTTCATCTTCATACCTTCAGCCATACTCTTCAAGAGAGAATCACCATCAAGATTGCACAATTTATACAATTCATTTTGAATACCCACAAGCTCATGAAAATAAGAATTAGAAGTGACAATTAATGATCCAGAGAAACGTAAAGTTGCTTCATAAAAGAAGTCTAAGAAACTTACAAAGCAACCGAGCATTTTCCCAATCAAGAGAGCAGGGAGGACCTTTGGGCTTTTTCCCATTTCCATCAGGTTCTTCAAAATAATCCATGTATTGCTCATCATCAATGATCAACCTATCAAAAGCTCTCTCAAACTTCTCAGCCGCCTCTAGCATAAGATAAGTGGAATTCCACCTGGTAGGAACATCCAATGAAAGCAAACTCTTACTCTGAATGTTTGCATCCTTAACAGCTTCTAAGAATTTTTCAAACCTTTTTGGAGATGATTGCGCATACCGCACTGCATTTCTCACCTTAGCAATAGATTCATGGATGTCTTTCAATCCATCTTGCACAATTAAATTCAATATATGTGCACAACATCTCATGTGCAAGAACTCACATCCCACAATGCAACTCTCCTTCAATTTCATCTTCCTCCTCAAATAATCAATAGCCACATCATTGGAGCTTGCATTATCAACTGTAATTGTCAAGACAATATCTATACCCCACTCCTTCAAACACTTCTCAACCACTTTCCCAATTGTTTCCCCCTTATGATTAGGAACTAAACAAAAGTTCAAAATTCTCTTTTGATACTTCCAATCACTATCAATAAAATGGCATGTCAAACAAAGGTAGTTAAGGTTTTGTAGTATCAGTAGTCAAACAAACCTTTTGCCCCTTCTTACTCAAAACATCTTTCAATTGTTTCCTCTCATTAAGATAAAGTTTCATGCAATCTTTTGCTACTGTGACACGAGAGGGAATGGGAAACCTAGGCTCAACCACGTTCATATAATAATTAAAACCTTCATGCTCTACAAATCTGAATGGCAGTTCATCTACAATGATCATCCTAGCAAGAGCCAACCTTATTTTCTTAATAGAAAATTGGTGCACTTCAATTTCTTTAGTATCATTCTCTCCCTCAACAACAGCCTTTTTGTAATGATAAGAAATTGTTGGTTGACTCTTGTCATTGTTTTTATTATTCAGATTCTTCTTACAATTTTTGACATGTCCCCACAAGGTCGAGGTCCCATTCTTTCTAGAATGACATTTATATGGTTTTTTGCAATAGTTACATGTTGCCCTAGGCTCTTTTGGATTACCTCCACCTAGCTTAGTAAAATGCTCCCAAACCTTTGATGTCAACTCTTTAGATTGTTTCGTATTACTTGGAACAGGTTGTGATTCTGTGGGGAGGGTTGATTCATCTGGTATAATAATAGGGTCAGTCGGTATAGGTGGATTTGGTTCATTTGGATTAGGATTTGATGAAGCATCCATCTAGGGGAAAGGTCATTGAAAAAGAAAAAAAAAACACGTCACAATCAAACTAAAGAACATTAGAATATTAGAATTTAGAGCAGCAGTGCATCACAACAACAATTCTTTGCAAGCACTGCAACTGTGCAAGTGTGCAACACAACACAACACAACAGTCAAGTGCATCACAACAACAATTCTTTGCAAGCACTGCAACTGTGCAAGTGTGCAACACAACACAACACAACAGTCAAGTGCATCACAACAACAATTCTCAGCAAGCACTGCAACTGTGCAAGTGTGCAACACAACACAACACAACAGTCAACAACAACCAAATAAAACAATCAATTCTTAGTGAAGGTTCTGAAATTAAACAATCAATTTAAGCTCATTGCTTTCTAATTCTCAAATTAAACAATCAATTCTCAAATTCTCAACAGCACAATTAAAAAATTCTCAACAAAACACGTTTAAAATTCTCAAATTCTCAACAGCACAATTATCAATTTCTCAACAAAACAACTACAAAATTCTCAATTTCTCAAATACCCAAAGAAATTCTAACCTGTGTTGACTGTTGACTTGAAGCTCTGTTGGGTAATAAATTGGGACTTGGGTGTTCCTGCTTGTTGCGGGCCGAGATGAGCAAAAAAATCCCTGCTTGCTGCGGGCTGGTGAGTGGTGAGTGGTGACTGGTAAGGTGTGAGAGAGACTGAGACGGTGAGACCCAGAGAGAGAGAGGCTGGCGGCTGACTGGCTGAGGGTGCGAATGAGAATGAGAAAAGAGAAGAGAGAAATAGAAAAAGAAAATCCCCAATTTCCTAGGGTTCATTGTTGTCGAATTTGGAAATTTTGAATTTTGATTTTGTGAATCACTAAATGTCTGAACGAATCGGTGAAAATCTTTATCCAAATCACTTAATTTCCGTTAGTTTTGCCCATAATTTCCTTTATGGGTTCTTCGGTTGGGGGTAAAAGGGGAATATATATAAAAAACAAACTTACACAAAACCAGGGGCGGTGTGGTTCGGTTCATCGGCGGTCTGAGAATTCTATCACTGCTCGCCGCGCCGTACCAGTCGGTCTGGTGGTCTTCCTTGCCGATGAAGGGGATCGGTGTCTGCGGTTGTTGGTGGAGCAGGTGCGGTTCAGTTTGGTGGGCTCGATTTTGTCGGTGGCAACGGTTTGCCTTACACGCCTACTCAATTTCCCATGATTGGTGGCGACTCCAAATTTGTGCTCATTTGCACACTCACACGTGTTCCCCTCACACCCACACACACATTGCATATATAAATTCGCCAATGGGGTTCGAAATAGGATTGTTTTTGATAATGCCTAAAAATCAGTGGGCTCGCGCGCTGATCAACTCGAATGGACGATACTCTTACTGAAGAGTGAATACCTGCAAAACAGAGAAACAAGTAAAAGGGTGCACCGGCGGTGGTCCGGTGGGGGGAGCCTCCGATGCTTAAGTTAGCAAAGAATGCAATAGTTCGGAGCAAGAACACGGACTCAAAGAGTATAGAGGTGAGAAAAAGAGTGAATACCTTGACCTCAGAATTTCTTGGGTTTATATAGGGAAGCTCCAGCCTTTTAGCCGTTTATTGGCATTAAATGGTCTTTATGTCTGGATTTGTAACCGTCCGGTCGTGATTTGTAACCATTCTGGTCCTTGATTTCCGTCCTTCAATTATGTTTTTGACTTTTTCCGTGGGATGTAAAAGCTGGCTTATTTGGCATGTGGGCATAGGGCTGTATACAGCTGTATAATTTAATACTATCGTCTGTGCTGTGTTATTCGTCGTTAGGGTTTGGTGTCGTCAGTATCAGATGCCCCCCACTCCGTATTGTCGTCATAAAGTGACGACGTGCGGGGTTTTGGGTTGGAGAGGGGGTTTTTAAGTAATTTTCCGCGTATCTCGGGGAGTGGACTTCATTTAATGGGGACTCGTCACTTCGGGTGGTGCGTGACACGTGTCGTCGCACGACTGGTCGATATGTTCGAAGTGACGTTTTGTCAGTTTTTGGCTTTTAATGAAGAGGCGTAGCTTCAGCGGTGAGTGCCACGTGTCGTCATGCGACTGGTCAATGCGTTCGAGGCATTGTTTCGTCTTTAATGAAGAGGTGTCGCTTCAGGCGGCGAGTGCCACGTGTCGTCATACGACTGATTGGCGCGATCGAGGCGTTGCTTCATCAGATCTTGCATTAATATAAAGGTGTCGTTTCAGGCGGCGAGCAACACGTGTCGTCACGTGATTGGCCGGCGTGCTCGACGCGTCGTTTCGTCGGATTTTTGGCGGTTTTTTGGAATTCGAAGGGTTTTTGGTCTAGGGTTTTTATACCAATTTTGAGTTTCATTTTTTCATTCACATTCGAAAAAAGAGTTCTTGGGGCGAGCGACTGGGGTTTCTTCTTCATTTTTCCGGTGAGTTTTCCCTCCGATCTTTAGCTCTTTCTGATTAGTGTTTTGTGTTTTCCATTCTAGTACATTCTGGCTTCGTTCAGTCCGTCTTTTAAGTTGTTCCTCGTAGGCGTCTCTAGGTTTGCCGAGGGTAACTTAGGTCCGCCACCGTTAGAAGGCTACGTTTCTTCCGATAGTGTGCTCCACCGATTAGCGGCGAAGCTATACTCTATAGTTTATCCGGCTCTCTCTACTTGGGAAGCGGTTAGGAGTAGGATGGCGGCGAATGAGACTGAGTGGTCTCTTCCGCTGTCGGAGGAGCTGCCGGAGGGGCTCTCCGATGAGTCTGCAGGGGGGGCGATGGGGGGAGTCTCGTCTGACGCGGTCCCTAGCACGTCGGGTTCTCGTCAACCGCCTAGGGCGAATAGGTCTTGGAAGGCCCTGTCCTTTTTCAGCAAAATAAGGCGGGACGAGGATATAGATAGGATAAGGCGTCGTTATCAGATACCTGATGACGTCGTCTTAAGAATTCCTGACGCTGACGAGAGAGCGTGTTGCCCTAAATATGAGGGTGACGTAGCTTTTTACGAGGCCGACCTTCGGGCCGGTCTTCGTTTTCCCATACAGCCCTTTGTTAGGGAGCTTCTAGATTACCTCTCCTTGGCGCCGGGGCAAATAAACCCAAATGGCTGGCGGACGATCATCTTCTGCATGGTCATGTGGAGGGTCAGTAGTAACGGGGAGGAGGATCTAACAGTGGACGAGTTCCTCTTCTGTTACAAGCCCGTCCAGATTGCACTCTCCCGGGGCTTCTGGATGTTCAAAAATCGAGATGCGAATTCTAGGGTCGTCCAAGGACTACCTTCGTCCAACAGAATCTGGAAGGACGGGTATTTCTTCGTGTGCGGCGACAACTGGGAAAGGCTGCCGCAAGAAGACCCTAGGGACTTCGTAGGAGTCCGTAGGTCTTGGGGGACACCTTCGCCGTCTGGTGTGTGTCTTTTCCTTTGGTTTTGCTCTTTTTTTTTTTTTTTTTGGTATCGTCAGTGCGTGATTTGTTTTTCTCGTTCCCTGCAGCTTTGAATCGTCCGTTGTTGAATTCCGTCTTGGCAAGAGAGGATTTGGAGGATATTGGACATCGAAGACCATCGATACAATATCTTCATTGAGCTGGACCTCCTCGCTACTTTCTCCCTTGGACCCGTCCCCAGCTCCTCCGTCAGAGCGTTGGTGAAAGCCAATAAGAAGCGTAAGTCGTTATGCTAGAGGCTGAGCTTTTTATTTGTTTATTATTATATATGTATATATATATATATATATATATATATATATTATATATATATATATATATATATATATATATATATATATTTTTTAACTTGGGTATGTTTCTTGCTTGTAGGCGTGAACACCATAAAGCTTAATAAGAACCGGCTGAAGCAACTTGCTCAATCAGGGGAGGTGGCGGTCGCTCCCGTCAGTCTGAAGCGGAAAAAGCCAGACAAGGGGTCTTCGAAGAGGGCTGAGGAGGTGCCCCCTCGTCCCTCTGTTCCGATCGTTACTCCTCCCGTCATCCCGACTGCCGTCCCCTCAGGCCAAGGAGCTCTACCCGTCATCCTGGTGCATTCTGACTTCACTCCTCCATCTGCGGCCTCTACAATAAATCAGAGTCCTCTCGTCGCAATGGACAGAGCGAAAGGTGCCATATCTTCTCAGGATATGGACGAGTATGCTGTGGCCCATATGGAAGATCTCTCGCTGCTTATGGTTCATTCTTTGATGCGGGTACGGTCCTCTGTCCTTTTGTTATTATTTTACGTATTTTGCTTTGTTGTCTTATTTTTGGCTTCTGACCTAGCCGTGTATGTAGGGTCTGACGAAGGCCATGGTGATGGCCCGGAGGTGCGCTTTAGTTGAGGAGGATCTGGCTATGCTTAGAGCAAAGTCCATTGCAGACGAGGCGGAAATGAAGAATGCCAAGAGAGCCGTCATGGAGCTGACGAGGGATAGGAAAGAAGCTCTGGCTGAGGCGGAGAAGTTGAGGAAGGAACTCAAGGCCAGAGATGACGACGTTAAGGCGGCGGTAGATGCTAAGGATAAAGCTGTCGCCGATCTCAAACATCTCGTTGGCCAGATTGAGGGAGCCAAGGAGGCGGCGGTGTCTGAGTTCAGAGCGTTTGAGGCTTTTGAAGACATCAACACTCGCTATTTTCTGTCTGGCTTCGAAGCTTTCAGAAAACAGGTCGTCCAGCGCCTCCCTGGTTTAGATTTCTCCGCTCTTCAACCCTATGATGACGAGGACTCCGTGGCCGGCGTTTCTCAGGACCAGGCTGGCGACGAAGACGTGTCGTCGAAATAGGGATGTTGGATTTTTTTGAATGTGTTGGGAATTTTTAGACAACTTTTCTTTTTTGAATGTGTTGGAATTTTTAGATAACTTTGGGGCCCGTGTTTAGGGCGTTTTTCTTTAAGATCCTTAAACAATTTGTTGGGGCCCGTGTTTAGGGTGTTTAATTTTGTTTTGACATCGTTTTGTGCATGTTTCGTTGTTTTTCAGACGGTGCACAGAACTTAGGTTTTATTTTGATGAGAACTGTTTTGAATGAATGGTGTATTTATGGTATTTTCCTATATGTTTATGTTTTTTTTTTGAGAGATGGCCTATATTTCTAAGTGTTGCGTAGGACGGTTTATTCGCAACTTTAGCTTTCCGAGCGATTTGTTTGAGTTAAGAGATGGCGCAACTTAACTTGGTTCAGGTTAAAGGATCGTGTTTGGACGATGCAGCTCACCATGAGAAAGTCAAAAGGTTGTTTTGGACGACGCGTTTTAGTTTTTAGGTTAAAAGATCATGTTTGGACGATACAGTTTAACATTATGTGTTCATCTAAGCTAAAAGATCTCGTTTGGGCGATGCAGTTTAGCATTAGATATTCGTCAAAGCTAGAAGATCATGCTGGACGATGCAGTTTAGCTTTGTTTAGGTTAAAAGATCGTGTTGGACGATACAGTTTAACTTGGTGTACTTATTCAAGTTGAAAGATCGTGTTAGACGATGCAGTTCAACTTGTGGATTGTTTGTAGGATATGTAGATACAGGTTGGGACACGTGATTTACCGTGGTTCGGCAACAGTGCCTACGTCCACCCTTATTTCTTTATTCAAAGTTCATATGTTTCCTTTACAAGGTTGGCCCCTTTTTAGGGGTAATACTTCCTGAGGTGTTCGGCATTCCATGGGTGTGGCAGTCGTCGTCTGCTCATGTCCTGCAAATGATATGTTCCTGGTCGTCGTATTTCTATGACTTTATAGGGTCCTTCCGAGTTTGGACCAAGCTTTCCTTCAGAGGGATTTTGGTGGCTAAGGTAACCTTTCGCAGGACGAGGTCACCAATTGATAACTGCCTGGGCTTGACTTTTGAGTTGTGGTGTCGTGCCATTTTCTCTTGGTATCTCTTCATTCTTGCCTCCGTTGTTTCTCTGACTTCATCGATTAGGTCAAGGTTGAGGCGGAGTTGCTCTTCATTTTGTTGTTCGTCATACACCGAAGTTCGTAATGTCGTCAGTCCTATTTCAACGGGCACTACTGCTTTGCTTCCGAATGTCATTCGAAATGGTGTTTCACTTGTTGGTATCCTGACTGTTGTTCTGTATGCCCAGAGTATGCTTGGGAGTTCTTCTGGCCACAGTCCCTTTGCCCCCTCAAGTCGGGTTTTGATGAGTTTGAGTAGTGAACGGTTCGTGACCTCGACTTGTCCGTTAGCTTGTGGGTGGCCAGGAGATGAATAATGGTTGTGGATGCCTAACTCTTGGGAGAACTGTCTGAATCTGGGATTGTCGAATTGCTTCCCGTTGTCTGACACGAGCACTCACGGAATTCCGAATCTGTAGATCACTGCCTTCCATACGAAGTTTTGAACGTTCTTCTCTGTGATGGTTGCTAGTGGTTCTGCTTCCACCCATTTGGTGAAGTAGTCGATCGCCATGACGAGAAACTTGAGTTGGCGTCTTCCAATGGGAAATGGCCCCATGATATCTAGTCCCCATTGCGCGAATGGCCAGGGTGCCGTCATTGGTACTAGCATTTCCGGGGGCGAGTGTACCAGATTGGCGAACCGCTGGCACTTATCGCAGTGTTGGACGAATCTGATGGCGTCAGCTTGCATGGATGGCCAATAATAACCGGCTCTGACGACCTTCTTTTGTAAGGCCCGTGCACCTGAGTGGTTGCCGCAGATACCTTCGTGTATTTCCCTCATGACATAGTTAGCCTCGTCTGGCGCCAGGCATCTGAGGTAGGGGAGGGAGAAGCCTCTCTTGTATAGTGTCCCCTGCAACATGAGAAAGCGTGAAGCGCGTACCTTTAATCGTCTGGCTTCGTGTCGATTGTCTGGTAGTGTCCCTCCCTGTAAGTATGAGATTATTGGTGTCATCCAAGAAATTTCAGCGTGGATAGGGTTCACCTCAGTCGTTTGTAGGCTTGATTGTTGGACGGTCTTGATTTTGTCGTCGGCCGTCGACGACGAGGCAGATTTGGCCAGTTGGTCTGCCTCTGTATTTTGTTCTCGTGGTACGCGATAGAGCCTTACTTCACGGAATTGACGTATTTGATGTCGGACTAACTGTAAGTATTGCTGCATACGCCCTTCTTTTGCCTCATAGTCTCCGTTTACTTGTCCTACGACGAGCTGCGAATCACTGTGCACGTCTAGCTCTGTGGCTCCCAGTATCTTGGCCGTTTTGAGCCCCACCAAAAGAGCTTCATATTTAGCTTCGTTGTTGGTGGTTGGGTACTGCAGTCGTATTGCTTGTTTGATGATGTCACCTTCTGGGGATCTCAAGACTATGCCTACTCCGCCTGAGTCCTTTATTGACGACCCATCTATGTTCACCGTCCACTTCAATGCCTGTTCGACGTCTTCCGTTGGCTCGTCATCTCTCGAGGTGAACTCTGCTATGAAGTCTGCCAGGGCTTGAGCCTTGATCGCTGTTTGTGGTCGGTAGTCGATGTCGAATTCACTGAGTTCAATCGACCACTGGATAAGCCGTCCGGTTTGTTCATTGCTTTCCATAATGGGTGGTTGGTGAGCAGCACAATCGTGTGAGCTTGGAAGTATGGGCGGAGTTTCCTTGCTGCCGTCACCAGGGCGAATGCTAGCTTTTCCATAGGCGGATATCTTTCCTCGGCCCCTCTGAGCGCTCTACTTGTGTAATAGATGGGCAACTGTCGTCTTTCTTCTTCTCGGATTAGTGCGGAGCTGACGGCAGTTGGTGAAACGGCCAGGTAGAGGTAGAGCTCTTCACCTTGTTTAGACGGGCTAAGTAAGGGCGGTTTCGTCAGGTACTTCTTGAGCTCTTCAAATGCTTGGTGGCACTCGTCAGTCCATTCGAACGCCTTTTTCAATGTTTTGAAGAAGGGTAGGCATTTGTCTGTGGACCGAGACATGAACCGATTCAGTGCAGCTACTCTTCCCGTCAGTCTTTGGACTTCTTTGATGTTCTTTGGTGGCTGCATTTCTAAGATTGCCTTGATCTTTTTTGGGTTTGCTTCTATGCCTCTCTACGAAACCATAAAGCCAAGAAATTTTCCTGAGTAAACACCAAATGCACACTTACTTAGGTTCAGCTTCATCTGATATTTGCGGAGCGTTTGAAAAGTCTCTTTGAGGTCGTCCAAGTGGCCGTCTTCCTCCTTGGACTTCACTAACATGTCGTCGACGTAGACTTCGACATTTCGGCCAATTTGGTCGTGGAACATTCTGTTCATCAGTCGTTGATAGGTGGCTCCGGCGTTCTTCAGCCCGAATGGCATTACTTTGTAGCAGAAGAGTCCCCTGCTGGTGATGAAGGACGTCTTCTCTTGGTCGCTTTCGTCCATCACTATTTGATTGTAACCTGAAAAAGCATCCATAAACGTTAGTAGTTTATGACCAGCTGTCGAGTCGACTAGCTAATCTATTCTTGGAAGGGGGAAGCTATCTTTAGGACATGCTTTGTTTAGGTCGGTGAAGTCGACACACATTCGCCATTTCCCAGTACTTTTCTTCACCATGACTACGTTGGAAAGCCAGTCGGGGTAGAAAACCTCCTGGATAAAGCCCGCCGCTAGGAGTTTGTCCACTTCTTCCATGATGGCGTTGTTCCTATCGGGTGCGAAGACCCTCCGTTTTTGTTTTACTGGACAAAGAGAGGGGTCAACGTTTAATTTATGCGAAATAATGGAAGGGTTGATATCTGGCATGTCTTCATGACTCCATGCGAAGACATCCTTATTGTCTTTCAGGAATTGGACGAGGGATTCTTTCACTTTTGGGGGGAGGTTAGTTCCGATTTTGGTCGTCCGCTTTGGACGCCCTTCTTCTAACTCGATTGTGTCCAGCTCTTCGGATGGCTTTACCAGGATCTTCTGTTCTTCTATGGTCATTGTTTGGTTCAGTCCTCCTGACCCTAATGACACGAGGTAACATTCTCTGGCAGCAACTTGATCTCCTCTGACTTCCCCTATCCCGTGTTCGGTGGGGAATTTGAGGAGGAGATGGTATGTGGAGGTCACGGCTTGGAGTCGGTTGAGGGTTGGTCGTCCGATTATTGCATTGTATGCTGAGGGACAGTTGACGACGAGGAAGTCAACCGTCTTAGAGACCGTCTTTGGATGTGTACCGACCGTGATTGGTAGGGTCACAATGCCGACCGGGCAAACCTTGTCACCTGTGAATCCCACGAGTGGTGCATCCATGGGGCGCAGTTTGTCCTTGTCGAGCTACATCTGTTGGTAGGCTGGGAGGTAGAGTATGTCGACCGAACTCCCGTTGTCCACCATTACTCGTCTTGTGGTGAAACCTGCAATGTTAACTGTTATTACGAGGGCATCGTCGTGTGGCTGATGTGTACCTCTGGCGTCCTCTTCACTGAAGGATATAATCTGGTCATCAAGGCGGACGTTCTTTGGTGGCCGTTGGACGACCATGATGTTGTGCGCCTGTCGTGCATATGCTCTCCTTGAAGCTCGTGAGGTTCCTCCTGACGCTGGTCCTCCAATGATGGTTCTAATTTCTCCCACTGGCTCGGGCCTATTGGGTTCCGCCTGTTCCCTTTCTGCTGGGGGCTTCGCTGGACGGGCATTTGCTGGACGGCTGACGTACTTTTGCAGTTTGCCCTGTCGGATGAGTGTTTCTACTTGTTCCGTTAGGGCTACACAATCTTTCGTGAGATGCCCATGATCCCTGTGGAACCTGCAATACAAATTTTTAGGTCGGTTGTTAGGATCTGAGCGTATCTTACCTGGCCACCGAAGTGAAGGGTCGTCTTGTATCTGCAAGAGGAGTTTGTCGATAGGTGTGTTCAGAGGTGTGAAACTACTGAATTTCACGGGGGGTGCGGTCGTCCGTTTACGTTCCGGGGTTTCGGTGAATTTCGGAACCTTTTGCTTGGCGGGTTCGGGTTTACGATCTTCAGTTTCCTTACGCCTTTTCGGTGGTGGGTCGTCCATAGCCTCTAGGGCGTCCTCTGCATTCATGTGTTTCGTGGCTTCGTACATAAGTTCTGACATTGTCTCTGGGGGGTCCTTACAGAGTTCGTAAAGGAAGTCCCCTTTTCGCAGACCTGCCATGAAGGCTGTTACCGTGACGTCTTCTTTTGGACGATCGATCTTCATTGCTTCTTCGTTGAAGCGGTGTACGAATGTCCTTAGCGATTCTCCTTCCATTTGTTTGACGCTGAGCAAGTGAGTGGGCGGTCGTCCCCTTCGTTGGCTGCCAATGAAGTGATCGATGAACGCACGGCTGAGCTGGATGAATGAACCGATCGACTCTGACTCGAGCTTGTTGAACCACACCCTTGCAGATCCCTTCAGTCCCAGGGGAAATGCTCGGCACATTATTTCTTCAGGGACGGCTTGCAGTTGCATAATTGTTTTAAAGGCTTCTAGGTAGTCGAATGGGTCTTTGGTCCCATCGAAGTTTTCTAGTAATGGTATCTTAAATCTGGATGGGAGCAGGAAGTCAGCAATACTTGGGATGAACGGAGAATCAGCCCGGTGTACGAGGTTGTCTAGGTTGCGAGCAGCTTTCGCTCTCAGGCTGTTCTTCATGTCCCCCATTTGTTTCCTCATTTCTCGCAATTCTTTCTCCAAACGTGCCGTTTTATCATCCGGATCTCTTGAGGATCGATCTGGATGATCAGGTCGTCTGGATGAGCTTCCCCGTCGGTCCTCTCGTTCAGGCTGTTTGGACGACCTATCTGGTCGTTCTGGCTGTTTGGACGACCTCGTTGTTTTAGCTGTCTTATGCCTGCTGTTTGGAACTTCCTGCGCTTTCCGCTCTATGCCTGCTCCGGGGCGGAGTTCTCTCAACTTCACCGCCCCTACGACGAGTGACTTGATGGCTGTCAGCTTCCTGGTCATTCGACCTATTTCCACCCCGCGGAAGAGGTTGGTTGTTGTCATGGGGGGTTGGGGGCCCCTTCCTGATGGCTTGCCATAACTCTTGATTCTGACGAGATGTTTCTCGAGCGAGGTCCTGAATGCTGGTGGCGATGACCTGCATTTGCCTCTCAATTGGGGTCATGGCGAGGTCAGCACTGGTTCCGTCGTTGGGAGCTCATTCCATGATCGCTATTGATCTGTGTGCGGCCCTTCTTGCTCTAAGAACGACAGTGGCTTATTAAGTCGTTCCCACAGACGGCGCCAACTGATAATGCCTAAAAATCAGTGGGCTCGCGCGCTGATCAACTCGAATGGACGATACTCTTACTGACGAGTGAATACCTGCAAAACAGAGAAACAAGTAAAAGGGTGCAACGGCGGTGGTCCGGTGGGGGGAGCCTCCGATGCTTAAGTTAGCAAAGAATGCAATAGTTCGGAGCAAGAACACGGACTCAAAGAGTATAGAGGTGAGAAAAAGAGTGAATACCTTGACCTCAGAATTTCTTGGGTTTATATAGGGAAGCTCCAGCCTTTTAGCCGTTTATTGGCATTAAATGGCCTTTATGTCTGGATTTGTAACCGTCCGATCGTGATTTGTAACCATTCTGGTCCTTGAATTCCGTCCTTCAATTATGTTTTTGACTTTTTCCGTGGGATGTAAAAGTTGACTTATTTGGCATGTGGGCATAGGGCTGTATACAGCTGTATAATTTAATACTATCGTCCGTGCTGTGTTATTCGTCGTTAGGGTTTGGTGTCGTCAGTATCAGTTTCCATTTTCATTAATCACGTCATATCATGCAAACCTCCCCGATGTGGTGGTAAGCGCATCTTATTGAGAAAAAGTGATGAGAAAGGAAATTCTCTGGTGTCGACAGGTGCTATTACTACGTTTGAAACGAAATTAAATTGAATAAATATGTGTTCCCATTTTTTTTTAGACCCAAGGTTTTAATCAATTCTTCTTATTTGTGAGCATAGGAATAGCATAAGCCATGTTAATCTTTCAAGAAAAATATTTTTCTTAAATCTTTCCTCATTTGAATCCAAACTTGAAATCCCTTTCTTTGAAATGTAGGCCAAATCTATGTGAAAACATTTTTTTTTTTCGAAAACATTTTTTTTTGAACAGCAAACAATTAATTCTTCTTTTCGAAAACCTTTTTTTCTTTAAAAAAAAAAAACATTTTATTTTTCTTTTGAAAAGCAATGCATTCTTCTTTTTGAAATTTTTTTTTTTTGAAAAGCAATGCATTCTTCTTTTTGAAAACATTATTTTTTTGAAAAGCAAACAATTCTTCTTTTTGAAAACCTTTTTTGTTTTTTTTGAAAACTTTTTTTTTTTCTTTTTAAAAACAATTTTGTTTGACTCGCTCAATCTTTTCCTTTGAGCAATGTTTTTTCTTTTGGCAAGCTTCATTTTCACAATTTTTCTTTTCCCAAATTTTGCTTTAAAGCTTCTTTAGTTTTTATTTTTATTTTTTCAAAAAATGTATTCAAGATTTTTTTTCCTTGCAAAACCCAAAACTTTTTCGAATTTTTTTTTTTTTTTTTTTTTCAAAACTTTTCAAACCCCATTTTTATATTTTTCAAAAAACAAACCTTCAATTTTGGAAAAACACATTTTGTTTTTCAAAAAACTTTTTTTTTTTTTTTCTTTCAAAAACTTTTTCAATTTTCAAAAACAAATTTTTTTTTCAGCATTTTTTCTTTTGAACTAAAGCAAAAAGACCTAAAAAAATGCATTTTTTATTTTATTTATTTTTTATTAAGCAAACAAACAAAAGAAGTAAACACACAGATGCAATTGGACAGCACCACTGATCTTAGACCTAGGGTTTATCAGTGTAAACGGTTTGCCTCTAAGTTCCATCCTTATCACTCCAAAAAGGTCCCTCATTTCGACAAGAGCATCTCTCCTAGTATGTAAACACACTAGCTTAGAGACTGATCCTTAATTGTGCACCAAACCCATCATAGGCAAGGTACACAGGCCATGAGGTAACAATACCAACCCTATGCCCTGCAGAACGATTGGAACTCAGGATTGGTAGGTTTGGCATCGTCGAGTATCTTACGTTTAAAAGAGTTCACTTGTGTGCATTTAGATTCATAAAATAAACAATTTCAAGAATAATCAAGTAATAGCAGAAATTAAGCTTCTTTTGTCCCCAGTGGAGTCGCCACTGTGAGATGTCGCGTTGGTCACCTCTTCTTATTTAAGGGGTCGTTCGTATTTTCAAACCTTTTTAGGGTTAGGAACAGAGGTACAAAGAGTCTCCACTTGGTTTATTGGTCCAAAAACCATAAATATGACTTCATACACAAAAGGACTAGTCTTGAGCTAGGTCCGGAGCTAAGGAATGTCTTGGGAAGGTGTTAGGCACTCAAGAACGCACAACCTAACAGTTGACACTGGAGAATTTCCTCTGTCACAAATGTACACAATAATGTGTATTAGTAATGATGCGCTTACCACCACATGACTTGATGACATGGCATGATGCTTATGGAAACAATCCTATTTCGACCCCTATTGGCGAATTTCTATTGCAATGTGGGTGTGGGTGTGAGGGGAACACACTCCCGAAGAACGGCAACATTCTCCTGTTGGACCCTTAGGTCAAGACGGAGATTCGCCTTCTCTACCTCACTACAGAGTAACGTGCATCGCATAGACTGCTGTAAAGAATAAGCATCACTCTAGCTCGCTCTCTCAGCGTGTAATGTCTCCAACTCAGCTTGTGCATCATCAATCTCTCCCTCCAAGCCTATGATCCTCTCAAGGTGACCCTCAAAGGTTAGGTCCCGAAGAGAAGTATGCGCTGAGGGGTAAACAACATCTGGCTGAAGGATAGGCTTGGGAATGAAAGGAGAACTCCACTCTTCCCTCCACCGAAGGAACTCAGGTGTAGCCCACTCGTCCATGGGAAGGCCAACATCTATGAAATCTATCTCAGATACACATTGAGCTCAATGGCCCTTGACATTCGCTAGACCCTGTGTTAAGACCCCAACCATCCCAAAACCGTGGGCTTGCATGCCCTAGCCTTTAAGGCACGGATTGGAGTAGCTAACATTTGATTAAGAGCTCTAATTGCATTTCTGAGCTTATTTTCATGCTTAGTAAGTCCAAGCTATGTAAGCTTGTACCTAGGAGGTTATTTGGGTGCATTGGGGGTCTAGTACATTCCTAGGCTTTAACCCCTTGTACTTGTTTGTTAGAGCTTCTAAGCATTGTATCTTGGTTGTTACTAGACGAGCCAATAGGAGGCTTGATCTAGGAGAGCCAATGGGAGGCTTGCATGGGAATATCCCATGCATCCTGAGGGGTTATCTTCCCCATTCCTCCATTGTTGCTCATTATCCAAATATATCCATTGAAATGCTTAGAACTCTCTCTAGGAGATTAGATAGAATAGCTTAGTTAATCTCTTGGTAATTAGTGCATTTTCCATCATTAATAGAATCAATTCAACCCTCTCCATTTGTGTGTGATTTGTGAGATCAATAGAGTGAATTAGAGAGAAAGGAAGTGGGATCCTTTCACCCTGCCACATGGTGTTTCCTCCGATGTACTCGAAGGATACCCAGCTCATGTTGTCCAAGTGAGGTAAATACTAGAGGCCTCCAAACTGTCTCAGAGCAAGACTAGGATAATAGCTAGGGAAACCCCACACTCCTGGCAAGGGGATCCCAGCTAGACGACCGCAATGAGTCCAAGACCTCCACTATGCACGTCCCCTGGTCACTTTCCATGACCACTTGCTCAGAGGCAAGTCTAAAAGGTACAACGCCAACTCTTCACCTGTGTTGGTGAACAGAAGAGCAATATCCATAGTTTGCCTAATGGTGTGTCTCGCGAGGTAATAAGGAGTCTGGAGGACGCAAATGGCTATAGAACCATAACTAGAACAAGTGGACGCAGAACATTGGAATGCCCTCACCATGGCTCCGACAATAAGATAACAACCTTACGGTCTCACTAATAATGGCCGATACAATAGAAATATCTATACTCAAGCAAGAAATCAAAGGAACTACTCCTAGATCTATTCTGTCGATTGTAGAAGGAAATAGGATGATACATGAAAATGAGATCTTAAAGGCAGTGACCCAAATGCAGTCCACCCATCGTCACCATCAAAAAAATCTCCAAGAAGGTTCATCGAGCACTGAATCCGCGAGAAGTGCACTGTAAGGAAATCATGTGAGATGTTGGCCTTCTGCCAAGTTGCGTCTTGCAAACTTCCTGTTTCACTACGTCATGTGTCAGGCCAAAGACTTTCTCCAAGACCTTATTTTCCTTATACCCTTGCGTGGGTACGTAGATATCATTGGAAGAGTCACTAAGTTGGAGAAGTTGAGAATACTCCTCCACTATTGGAACCAAGTCAATTTCTCCTATGGAGAGACGGTAGTGGGATGGATCCCAAATGGATGCGAGAGCTTGGATCAAGCCCCAATCCACCCGAATGTCTTAGAAGCAAGGTGATTTTGCCAAACACACTTTTGATGTGAGCATGATCCGCTGCGTTAAGGAGATCCCACCAAACTCGCATTTGAACGACACAGAAGTCATGGTAGTCAAGGGCAACCAAGGGACAAGAACCTCTACTAGAAGAAGCCATTATTACAAGAATATTCAAAACCGAGAAATTCTAGACAAAAGGGACCAAATATGGTTGCTGGTCCGAATAATATAGCCCTTTTTAAATAGACAAAAGCCATGCAGATCCAAGCTGCGAGAAGACCGTTGTAATTTCAAATTTCTCTTCTTTCCTGTTTAGCCCTAGCACGCTATTTTAATGGCAGATTTTGGACGGACTAGGGAGCAGATTTTGAAAAATCAAATGGGAGAGAGACAATGACAGCTTGACACTTAGAAAATGGTGGTCCGAGAACCAAGAAAATCGAAAAAATGAGAAAAGCAAGATTTGCATAGGCGATGACTGCTAGGCTTTTTCCTCGATGAGTGAACGCCACATTGGGGCAAATTTTTTAGTAAATTGAAAAATTATGAAAAGAAATCAGGTCGAGACTTGAGCAGTCGTTTTGAACTGAACCAAAGAGTATGCGTGTTAAAGGTTTGACAACACTCACTGATCGAGATAATGCCATACTGGGGCAAAAATTTTCAATCTTCAGGAAGCTGGAAAAATTTATGACGTCATCCAATACTGGGGCAATTTTTCCATGGCTAGAAAAATTTATAAGACCAAATATTTTTTTGAATGGGCCTCGTGAAGGAGTAAAACCCAATATTTCCTTAAATGGGCCTTATGAAGGAGTAAGCCCCGACATTCAAACACAATCCATAAACACAAGACATACATCCATATATCCATTCAGAGACATTCATATATTCATCCATATACACATCCATATATTCATCCATATACACAATCCATAAACACAATCCATATAAATACATGAAGTCATCCCATAAGTAAATATCCATAAAAGATGTCTATACATAGATGGTCCTAAGTGTAGGTACAAGAAAAAGAAAATGAGCCAGGCCAAATACATGATTGAAAGTACAATAGGAAAGCAACTCTAAGTACATCATGGAGTAGGCAGACTAGCATAAAAAAACCAATCACTAGGGATGCCATCAGGAGATAATGAAGGGGAAGTAGAAGTCTAGCCCCTAGTAGATGATCCTGCTCTGCTGGTAGGAGACACACCCATCCTCAAAAATTGATCCTCCATCCTCCACAGTTACGCCACATAACCTCGGGTTATGTGATCCCTCTCCTAATGCAACTGGGCTTGAGTAGCCGCCAGTCTACTCTCAGAAGCATGTAACTCAGACTGAAGTCGTACTATGTCAACCTGAAGTCTCTCTGTCTCACCGGAAAGCCGCATTTGAAGACTATCATGGGCCAATCCACCCAATACTCAACCTCCCTCAACCTGATGCGCAGTCATTAGAGATACTATAATGTAGGGGAAACCACTCATGGTAGAGGATCTTAGAATGGACCAAGCTTGGAAAGTAGTCTACCCTCGCCAAGTGAATATTTGTCAGTGTATCCAGGATATACCCCTCAATGGTCGTCACTGGTGGAGGATCAACTGGAATGACAATATCAATGTCGAGCTGCCGTATACTCCTCTGAGCCATGAAAAGCTCCCATGACCTAGTAGTCCGTAACCACACCCTTTGGCGAGAAAGTTGAAAAGCCTGCGTCAACTCAGCGTGCCTAGTCACAGCAAGACTATAGGGCTAGAAGATGATGTCCCTGTCCTTAATGCAATCCACCTCAGTGCGATGCTCGAGAAGCGTACGAGTGGTCAGCCACTTTATACGGGTCCAATCCCAATGGCGAGCCAAAGAGAACACCGAATCACCTTGATATCATAGTGTGCTAGGGTGAAAAGTGGGGAAGTGCTCAAAAGCCTAGAACACGGTGAACTGCCATAACCCGAGGAAACTACTAGTCTCGCGATGAGAGAAGCGACTTAGACCCCGAATGTAGAAATCGTATGTCAAAGCACCCCAATCATACTCCCGCATAGTGGCAATGTCTCTGAACATGCCAACAATCAAAGTGGGGATAGTCAACTAGTAATCACCCAAAAAGCAGCTGAAGATGAAGTATGCCATCCACCGGCGGAATTGCAGATCAGTAGGAGGCTCCTGTAACTCACCCTCCAAAACCTCCTTCAAGTACCTCACCCTCAAATAGACATTGGTGAGGCCGTAGCAAGCAGCAAGATAAGTAAAGCCTAGAATGGCCAATGCCTCACGGCCTTGATAGTGCTCCAAAGCGTATACCCAAGATAATGCTCCAATCCAAAGGGAAGCACTCCCATCTCACAAGAACTCAGATGGAAGGTCCCAGTATGTTGAAAGAATCACTCCACCCAACATCTCACTAGAGGATGGCTCAGCGACATATACGGAATGTTGAGGAAAGGGACCGAAGCCTAACTCTACCAGAAAGGTACGGAACTCAGGTCGAGCTTTCGCCAAGAGTTTGTGGAAGTCAGACCATCCACCACATCCAGAACCAATAGGTGAGGTGCATACACAAGAAAAGAAGACATCAGTATGAAAAAACAAGAGATCATACAAAGGGTTTGAGTTAGATTGAATACCTCAAAACGACGGACAGAAGTCGAAGGATGGTTAGCCAAATTTGTCAAAAGTGGTGTGTCTACCACAAAAAGGGGACCCATGTCCCGAGGGCGAATACCACCCTGAGGAGGATATCTCACTCTTGGCCTAACCAACTCTGGGTCCTAAGTAGGGGTTGGAGGTGGAACTCTGGTAACTCTTGATCTCTTCGATGTCGTCTTGCGACGTGGCATCGGCTCACTCCTCGAAGGAACCTCAGTCGACGCCCCCGAAGTACGATGAGTAGTGCCAAACGACCTAGCTATCTCTCCAATGACAATGCCTGGACTAGGAGTAGGCAAGGCATCATCAGCATCGTGATCAGCACGCTCACGGGATGTCTCCATAGCATCATACTCCTTACCAGTGTCAAGAGGACTATCAGGAGCATATGCCACGGCCTTGCCCTTCCCAAGACCGGAAGAGCGATGCTCACTACCACTACCTCTCTGAGAAGACATCTGCAAAGAAGAAGCAAATAGTTTGAGAATCAGGATAACAAGTAAAATTTCAAACTCTAAATATCTGAAGAAAAGGGATATTGATAAAGTTTCATGCAATTGAAATTTCAAAATTTGTCAAAAATCGAGACAGTAGACCTCATTCAAGCGAGGGCCCGCATTTTTCAAAAAGTCCAAATTTTGTCAAAAATCGGGACAGTAGACCTCATTCAAAGTGGGGTCCGCATTTTTTCAAAATTTTCCTTAGGGTTTGCAAAATTCCAAATTTTGTCAAAAAATCGGGACAGTAGACCTCATTCAAAGCGAGAGCCCCTATTTTTTCAAAATTTTCCTTAGAGTTTGCAAAAATCTTAATTTTGTCAAAAATCGGGACAGTAAACCTCATTCAAGCGAGGGTCCGCATTTTTCAAGAATTCAGGTTTTGTCAAAATTGGGATAGTGGACCTCATTCAAAGTGAGGGCCCACATTTTTTCAAAATTTTCCTAGGTTTTGTAAAAATCCCAAACGGGATAGTAGACCTCATTCAAGCGAGGGCCCATATTCATTTGATTTCCCAAAAAGCCAAAAAAAAAAAAAAATCGAAAAAAAAAATTGCCCTTTTGTTTTAAAACACATATTCATATGTGCATATGCCTACCAATGTGTGTATACATGTTAGTTTATGCATTTACATATTATGTGTCGACGTGTTCCATAAAAATAAAAAATATAAAAAAAAATGCCCAATTTGTTTTCATCACGCATATATGTATATCCATATGTGCATACGCATACCCATTTGTGTGTGTACATATTTTTATACATAATTGCATTTGTGCGTTAACGTGTTTGTTAAGTTTGTAGATATAGCAAATAAAATTCCAAAAAATAAAATGCATATATTACATTAACATGTGATATACAAAGAAAAAAAAAATACAAAAAGAGATCCATGGTGCATTTGAACCGAACAAGAGCGAAAAGGACAACGTCCAGAAACGGAGGAATGATCGCTAACATGTCCGACAGTGGACACGCAAATCGAGAAAGATTTTTCACAGCACCCACAGTAGGCACGAGAATTGAAAATCCAAGCGGGCCAAAATAAGGTGATTCTATTCTTTGTCCAACGTTCCTTGTGCCAAGCAACTTCAAACAAAAAGGGCAACTGTCATAACCCTATTTTTACCCCTGAAATTTTCTTGAATATTGGCACGTAAAACGAGACAATCGGACTGAGTCAAGATTAGTCCTAAAGCAGCCCGAATGTAGCAAAAGCCCTTTAAATCATGACCATGGGCACGTTCCACGAATTTTGAAAAATTTGACCAAGTTTTACCAAGTAGGACCGAAATTGTGACTAAGCCAATATTAGGAATTGATCGACTGTTTTCTCAGCATTGGAAAGAGCACATTGAGATCTTCAAGTCGATAGTTCACATGCCAAAATTGAATTTAAAACGAAGAAGTTATGGGCAAAATCGTGAATATAAGTCCGACAGTTAGTCAAATTTTGCTAAGTGTTTTTTACCAAAATAGACCCATTTTGAGACAATCTTTGCACACATAATCTTCCTGATTCACAGAATGTTGATCGAGGAGTTGGCATTTTTCTTGGACTACGTAATTTTTTCTATGACAAGTGAGTCTCGAATCATCGAAAGCATCTCTGGTTTGGTTGGAATATTGATTGGTAAATGACTCATCACCGTGAAAATCACTGTAGTAGCCCTCGTTCCCAAGGTTGTAACTCATTGGACCAAACTCAACTCCTCACCAAATTTGTGACACTTGAAAGTAGACATCAAGAGATTTCCAGGGACACCAAGATCATCGAAATCTGATACCGGGAGCTAGGTCAACTATGTGTGGGAAAAACAACGAAAGTGAGATTAATGTACTGGAAATCTAACACTTTTTCCATCCGGAGAGTCGCCTTCGCTTGCAGAATCTTCCCAAACTAATGTGAATTGATCAAGTCAAGAACCTTTAAGGAAGAGGGTTAACGCATCTACGACTAGTGTGTCAAGGTTTGCTGGTAGCATCTCCGGTTTGGCCAGAATGTTCGTCAGAAAAGCAGAGAAAAACAGCTCGAACACCCCCAAGCCGTAGTTTACTTCACAGAACTCTGATTCGTGTAAACTTGGTACCATTGGAAAGTATATATCACAAGCTTTTCCAATGACACCAAGCATGACCCCTTTTAGACATGGGAAGGCCTCCCAAATGTGCCCGAAAAAAAGTGATCAAAATTGTCAAAAATCTGAGCTGAAGTAGATAAGATCAAGGAGAAGCTTGGCCGCAGTACCATGCTGCGTGACCTCTTCTATAAATAGAGGCAGCCACCCCCTCAAAAGCATACACAATGTATGGAGTGGGGAGAAATTATAGAGGAAATAGGCGAGAAAATCGTGAGATAGAAAAAAAGTTTAAAAGAGAGGTAAACGAAGGATAAAGGTAAAAGCTAAAAAGAATGGTGGGTTGGGACTTTCAAAGAGACAGTATCTGACGGGGAGGGGCTGGGACTTCCTTAGAGAGGTGCAGTGGTATTCTATATATATATATATATATATATATATATATTATTTACGGAAATGTTTCTTTCACACCCTGTGTGAAAGTTACTGTTTCACACCCCCACTAAAAGACAAACCCGCTATCCCCGGTTTGCTATTCCAAGTTCCACTATCCGTGTAACCAAACACCCATTTTTCCTCATTTTTTCTGAAATTTTCTCTCTCCTCCCGATTGCTCTGCTCTGCTCTGCTCTCTCCTCCCGAATTTTCTGCTCCTCCTCTCCCCGATCTGTCCTCATGAAGCCATGGATCTCTCTCCCCCGAAGGTTTTTCATGTATTGAAGTTTGAAGTTTGAAAGAGTTGGGGTTTGATTGTATTTATGAGGGTTTGGATGATTTTGTTAGGGTTTGAAATAATAAAAGTTAAAGGTTTGGTCGGGTTCAATATTTTTTTGAGGGTTTGGTTGATTTTGGTTGAGATTGGAAATAATAAAGTTTGGTTTTTTGATTTTGAAGTGATTTTGGTTGGTTGAGATAAAAATTAATAAAATTGTTACAAAAATGCCAAGAAACATGTTTAATAGATGGCAAGAAACATGACCAATTCGTATGAACAAGTTTAAATGTTCATGTAATTTTCTGGAAAATGTGGACAAAAACATGGAATTATGGACAAAAACATGACATTGTGGACAAAAATTTCGAGTCTACTTATGAACACTTAAGTGAACCCAGAAATGTTCATACAATTTTCTGGAAAATGTGGACAAAAACATGAAATTATGGACAAAAAAAATGAAATTATGGACAAAAACATGAAATACACTTTCTGAGTTCACTTGAATGTTCATAAGTAGACTCGAAATGTTTGTCCACAATTTCATGTTTTTGTCCACATTTTCCAGAAAATTGTATGAACATTTCTGGGTTCACTTAAATGTTCATAAGTAGACTCGAAATTTTTGTCCACAATTTCATATTTTTGTCCATAATTTCATGTTTTTGTCCACATTTTCCAGAAAATTGTATGAGGTTCACTTTAATGTTCATAAGTAGATTCGAAATTTTTGTCCACAATGTCATGTTTTTGTCCATAATTTCATGTTTTTGTCCACATTTTCCAGAAAATTGTATGAACGTTTAAACATGTTCATATGAATTGGTCATGTTTCTTGGCATCTATTAAACATGTTTCTTAGCATCTTTGTAACAATTTTGTCATTTTCTATCTCAACCAACCAAAATCACTTCAAAATAAAAAAAACCAAATTTTATTATTTCCAATGTAGACATGGCAATAGTTTGCTCCTGGGTATTTGTTTGAACATATGTAGTTTCACCACAATTTGGGAAACATTTTTAGACATCCTTTTTTTATATCTTTCACAACAAGTAATGTGAAGATTCCAATGGCAATAGGTTGCTCCTGGTAACATTAAATATAAAAGAAACTCATGGGTAACCTAAAATATCCAACCAATTCCACCATTTCATTTATTTATTTACTCCATTTACAAAAAAAAAAAAAGATATTGTTTCTGTTCACTACCTTTAATAGAATCTCAAGTATAGGAAGAATAGAGTTTTAAATACAAAAAGTATAAACGTAAATACAAAAATAACAAATGTGTCAAAACATAACAACTATATGCCGGTAAAGAATTGGGCAGCCGCAAGCACAGTTTCAGCTTTGTACAGCTTTGGGCAGCAAGGAAGTGTAATACAATTCTAGGAGAATGCGTTCCCTTATTCTTGGGCAATCAGCCTACAAAACATAAAAGAGATTTAGAAATTATTGGTTAGTTGTTTTGACTTAAAATGAATGCATTAATGCATCATGAAATGAAGGTGTGGAAATCATACCTCTTTGAACTGGACTATCTTGTTTGAAAAAATCAAGGATTCCATGAATGTCAACATAAAAATGCCACAGTCGGAACTGGAAAAATTGAGGCAAAAGTACATAAAAATCAACATTGATCAACATAATTTATGGAAATTATGTCTTTCCTTATTGCCAAGTTAGGCTATGAACCACTTTAAGCCAAAAAGTAATGTCCAGCAAAACCATTTCCAATTGTTTATATATACTATAAGATATTTCTTGTAGCTTGAGCAACTAACATGTTAAAATAAAGTTCAAAAAACCATGAAACACCATGAAACAGAAAGACAAAGCTTAAAGATAAGTGTTTTAATGCTCACCAACTGCCCTTGAACTCTCTCACTCTCTCTCTCTCTCTTATCCCACCTCTTAAGTCTCACTATTCTCAGCTTACAGGTTCAGCCCTAAAGACCCATTTCCTTTCTTTTTTGATTAAATTTATCTCTCTCTCTCTCAGAAAGGATGAGTAAACAAGATATCATGAAGATGCAGGTACACCCTAAAACTGTTTTCATGTTCCATGTTCTGAAATGAAGCTATTTAGGACTGTTTTTGGATTCTTGTACTGTTTCTCAATTGACACCAACATGTACCATAGAAACCAACATGTACCATAACATCCATAGAAACCAACATGTACCATAACATCCAACAAGCTATTTATATTTTTTTGTAACTATTTTTCATAACATCCATAGAAACCAACATGTACCAACAACCTATGTAACATCCATAACATCCATAGAAAGTGTGGACAATTATCTTTAAGTTTGGACATTATTGTCCACATTTTCTGGTAAATGGTAATAACATTGAAGTGAACCCAGAACCAACATAGCAACAATTACATTTGAGGTCATGATAGATATTGGTACTTACGCGTATTTATCTTGGGTTGGTATGTCATCCTTGTATTGTAGGAGCCATGTATGGACATCCGTATGCTTCAAGTTCTCCATGCATATCTGCTCCAAAGCTTTTCTCTATGATGCAAGCAGCAAAAAGTAGTATCAGTGGGATATAATACTGGGTTAGCAAGAAAACTGAAATGAAAAACAAGTGTTTACCAATGTTGGTGCCAAAGCTCTATGGGCTGCAGTAGGCAAAGAATCAAAAAAATAGAAAACTTTTTGTAGACAATCTACAACCATCATAACAAAATGGCCATTGTGCCATGCTGGGGCAAAAATCTGCATTAAGAAACACGAAAGGGTAGGTCATACACATGAAAATAGATATGTAACAACAGTTTTTGACAAAATGAAAGTTGGAGGTCTCTATAATTACCCGGTTGCAATTTGTCGGCATTGAGCGTACCCAACTAGGGCGGAACACGGCTTCTGGTTGAGGCTGGTCATCTTGGATGGGTTGTTTACCCTTTCTTGTTCTTTTCCCTCTTTGTGTTGAGGTTGATGGAGCCATACCCAAGATCGTAGTCTGCATAAATCATAGTTAGTTATTTGTTGAAAGAGCTCACTGTATTGACATCATGCATAGTGTAAAAGTATGAACAAGTATTGGCCAAGGTTGAAATTTTGTTATTTTACCCCGCCATGGACGCTTATTACGAAGTTGATGTACGGTGGAGGATGGCCGGTTTGGGTGAGTTTTCGCATAAGGACATCCCTAAAAGCGTCCACCACCTGCGTGTGTCACACTTGCTTAGTAAACGATGTGGAATTGTAAAACTCATGTCTCAAATATGCAATAAATAAAGGATCTAAAATGCAAAATGAATATGTAATTACCGCGGTGGATATCCACCTAGAACCATCGTCCTGAGCTTGATCAGCTAACAATGATGACACCTCTCGACCCGTGAGGTCATATGTGTCGGTCGAGATTGCCATCTCATTGCTATCAACCTCGTTGGGCCTAGAAAATTTTAAACGTGTTATAAACCAGTATGAGGTAATATTGATAATCACTTCATAAATCATTACATAATTGAAAGAAGAGATTGTTACAACCTTTTCCTAGTGCCCCGCCTTTTCGGAGCCCCCCATTTCTTCCTAAAATCAGCCAAGACAGCCTCATCAGCAGCTGTTGGCTGGTATAGGAAATGAGCATCCACCCACTGCTCATGATTTTTCAACATGGAGTACATTAAGTTATTTCATATGTGATTTTTAATCAAAAAAATAGTTAAAGCATGAGCATTTAACCCAACATAAAGTAAGCATGAGCATTTAACCCAACATAAAGTTAAATGACATATGAACCCAACATAAAGCAACAACATATGGAGTACATAAAGTTAGTTCACATGTGATTTTCATATGTCATTCATAGTGTTTCATATGTGATTTTCATATGGAGTACATAAATTAAGTTTATCATTACACAACACACGTACCTCATTTATAACTGGTTCCGAATGGGGGGCCACTATCATTAGATTCTTGTGGGCTCGTGTTTTCGCCCTTGTATACGTCACACTAGTAGCCCCCTTTGATGGTGAACTCACCAAATCCACCATAGCTGCAGCTGCCTCCCCTGCATTGTCTTGCTTTGATGGTGAGCTTGCCACGTCCACCACCGCCACCTTGGCCTTCTTTTTGGCAGCTTTGCCTCTCTTGGCAGCCTTGGACGGTGAACTTGGCAAGTCCACAATGGGGGCTTGAATGGGCAGCTGGCTTTGTGAGGGTGGGGGCTGGCTGTGTGAGGGTAAGGGTGGGGGCTGGCTGTGTGTGAGGGTGAAGGGTGGGGGCTGGTTTGGTGAGGGTGGGGGCTGGTTTTGTGAGGGTGAGGGTGGGGGCTGGTTTGGTGAGGGTTGGGGCTGTTTGGTGAGGGTTGGGGCTGGTTTGGTGAGGGTGAGGGTTGGGGCTCGTTTGGTGAGGGTTGGGGCTCGTTTGGTGAGGGTTGGGGCTGGTTTGGTGAGGGTGAGGGTTGGGGCTGGTTTGGAGGGTGAGGGTTGGTTTGGTGAGGGTTGGGGCTCGTTTGGTGAGGGTTGGGGCTCGTTTTGTGAGGGTGAGGGTGGGGGCTGGTTTTGTGAGGTTGCGGCCTGGTTTTGTTGAATAGTGGGGCTATTCTCTAGGACCGCGGCCACCAAACCCTTCACATGGTCAAGCTCGTCCTTTAAGCGCCGAACTTGTCGTGCTAGAGCTTCCCGTTCAGCCCTCTCAGCTTGGAGCTCTAGCTGCAATTCATTGGACGGCGTTTGAGGAATTGAGCTTGGTCCAGCCCCATCAGCCCTCACTATGATTGGGTGCGAGCTGCCATGGGTTTCTTGCAAGGTCTCCATGGCTTCTTCTACCACGTTGAAGTCTTGCTCCCACGGCATTGCTACAAGCACGGACAGCACCTGCAAACAACAAGATATATGAATTAGAACGCTAAAATACTAACATATAAGATCTTTATAAGATATTAACATGTTTATTAAACTAGTATGCAACTTTAGTGTAAGATACTTACATTGGCACTCTTACTAAAGGCCTCGCTTGCCTTCTTAGTATACATTCTTTGGTGCGTCCATGCTAAAAATCTTGGGAAAGGTTGGTTAATTTCAGCATTCTTCGAACCAACCCCCAAGTGCTCGCATGCCCATATCTGCAAAAATCATGACATCAATGGCAAGTTTAAGAATAAAACAAAATTTAGAATGGTTGTGGAGTAAACAATGAGGATAAAAAAAATTTTACCTGAAGCAAGGCAGTGCAACCTTGAATGTGCAAGTTGCCTCTACCTTTTTTCGCTTGCATCGATGAAGCTGCGCGGCTTAAACCACTAACCAAGAAGTCATACACTGCCTTCCCCCATGCATATGTACCTAGGTTGGCTCTATCATCAAGCAATGGTAGGAGGCTTGGGTTGACTTTTTTGGAGGTGGTGGGAAACAAAAAATAACTAAAGACTAGGGCAATGTACAACCTAACCCTATTTGGGACTTGTATGGAAGTTTTGGTGAGCAATGTCACCAATTTATTTCGGTCTGGTGAAGTTGTCTTCAAATGCCTATCTAACAATTTCTCCACCATAGACCCCCCAGAATGAGCTTGGTTCAAATCAATTGGCTCTCCCCTCACAGGCAACCCCAATATGAGGGCAATGTCATATAGGGTGAAAGGTATGAGCCTATCACCCACTTGGAATGCACGTGCATCGGCATTCCACCTTGTAGCCATCACTTCAAGGATCCGTCCACTTGCCTCGATGTTGCAGTGGAGATTCAGCAACCACCCAAATGGAGTGGTTTGCAGCTGGCTCTTGCATTCTTCAGCTAAGGTGTTGTTAACCTCCATCAATTTGGTAACACTGCACTGATGGCGAATACGAGGTGCAGCTTCAATACTCGCCATTGCCTTGGCCACATGCAAAATGGAAATCCATAGAATTAGAATATCTCATAAAATCATTCACTTTAAAAGAAACAAGAAGATATAGAGGATAGATGCTAACAAGAATAAGCTCATCCAAAGACACTATGTCTTGAAGCCAGCATGTCACACAAAGATACCAATAGATTTATTGTAGGATTCACACTATTCCATTATGTAGTAACAAGTTTCATGTGTTGTACATGTAACAAATTCTTATTCTTTCTGTTTTTGGCACTCTAATCATCTTTACCCTAGTAGTAATGCCAAGACAAGGATGCTGTATAAAATGTATGCCAATTGAAGCACTATTATACAGAAAATGTGAAAATTGTCCAGAATACCCTTAAATTGTCCAGAAAACCCTAACATTGTCCACATTTTAATCACAGTTTAAACTTGTGGCCATTCCAAACATATTTGTCACATTCAAGTCAACCTATGACCACACACACACAAAAAAAATAAAAAATAAAAAAACAATATCAGTCATCACTAGTACTATATTTACTATACAAGTACTTGGCACACATGGCTGGACAGGTAAATGACAAACATTACTGCATGTAGAACCTACATATGATAGGTGGAAGACATTAATGGAGGTTGCATTGGCTTCTCGAAGTTTCAAGCTGCCATTTTATCAGGTTATTGTCAAATTCACTGAATGCATGTTGCATCCACTTGCTTTACACCTTTAATTTTTAGATTCTAGCCCTCTTAACCTGGCCTATAGCTAGGGAGGCCTTTTCTTCCACTCACTTAGCCTATGTTGGAGCCTAACTTCTCTTATTAATTTGTTCTCTCACAACTCATAACAGCCTAAGTTGTAAACTTAGAAGCTTGAAAACAAATTCACCCACTTCCTCAATGGGGAGTGAAACACACACATAGAGATGGAAAGAGAAGAAGATCACACAACAGGCTACAATTATAAATGCTAAAGTTCCTTGTTATGCCCAAGTATTGGAGTGTACTATAAAGCATTCCTCATACTTTAATATACCACATTGATTAGTGAAATATATTAAAGCATTCTGATGCATCCCATCCTAATCCTCAAGAATTGCTACAATAGTGCTAGGCTAAGATTGGGTTTGACTTGGTTATATAAATTTCTAGCTTTTGTATCTAGTAGATGTTTCAACAAAAACCTTTGATACGTCCTACCTAATTACACTCAAAGCTCCTGTAGCCTATCTCCCCTCATACTTCAGGTCCCAAGGTAAAAAATGCCAAAATGCTCATGATATAACCACCTAAACTATCAGCTCTGATACCACTTGTACCAAGTGAAGCTTAGGATTTTGAGACTGTGCTAGTAAGTACAAATAACTGAAAAGGTGATGGTCATCCTTCAAATTTATTAGAAGGCAAGGCATGTAATGTGTGTGCTGCCCTCCATAAAGCTATAACACTTGTCAAATATGAAAGATAGACTTAACTAAAATTAATATGTTCAAATTATGGTTCTTTTATAGAGGTGAATATGATAATAAAATCAATAAGTAATTTTGGTCATGATACTCATAAGTAATCATTTTGTTTTGTATTGCACCTGTACACAGTAGTCACCAGGATAATATGAAAACACATGAGAACCAAAAGAAATTAAATACAGAAGTTAGGTTATCAACTGAGAATAACTTGCTGTTAAGCAGATGTTAGAAACCAAATAGGTTCCTCAGAGTGTTGCCAAATAACACAATAATTGACTTTATTTGAACTCTTCTAGTGGTTAACAGTGATTTCCAGTGTCTATGGTCAGGCTGTCAAAAAATATGAAACCTGGGACTCCAACCAATTGGAATCTCTGTACCCATTTTGTTTGTATGACTAAAAGGGTTGTGCATATCTTGTTCTGAAGCTAGTTGAGACTAGGATTTCAAAATTTTATTCATTAGAACTGAATCTGAAAATCTATCTTCCACTTTTTTGTTGCTTCAGAATGTGGAAATGCAAGATATTCTCACATTAATTAAAATTCTAGTGTGAACGACAGTTTTACATGAATTGCCAAGACTGATGATTTGGTTGCAATTTGCACTTGTAAAGAACTACATTTCAACATTAAATAATGTCGATGTGTGCCTTTGGCTTAGAGATATTCTAAAAGTATTTCTTTTGATAGTTACACAATTGATAATTGAAATGCATGTCCCAATCACAGAAAACCAACAAATAAAGACCAACATTGTACAGAAAACCCTAATTTTCTCCACAAACCCGAACAATTGTCCAGAATACCCAAACATTGTCTACACTTAGTCCAATCATACTATCAACTCAAAAACATTAAAAAGCACAGAATAAAATGGACATGTAAACTCACCTTTCTCTTTGGTAGGAAGTTTCTCAGTTCTTTGTGCTGTTATGTCTACGGGTGCAAGGGAATGGGTGACGATGTCTTGATTATTTTGAGTGTTTGAGAGGAGTGGCCTTTGTTGGAATCTTGGGGATGTTTGCAAAAGGAAAACCGTGGAGAGAGGGAGAGGAGAGACTGTCAGATAGAGAGTTTCAAAGTTTTAGTAACAGTTACACTTCAGTTTCGAAGAGACAGAAGAGAGGTGATGCTTGCAGGAAGCTTCTGACATGCAGGTGTGTAAAAACGACGCCGTTTGGGGACCACTTTCCCCCCAAAAGCCCA
>OU015768.1:23009831-23027652 GCA_907173295.1 Fagus sylvatica
AATTATAGAAAAGTAAACTTGAGCTGAAACCTTTAGGACACATGCACTTATATCTATGTGAATTGAATGAGTTTCAATTCAAACCCTAAGGGCAAATGTGCAAATATACGTTTCATAAAACTTAAACTTAGAAATGAGTGATCAAATGGAAAAAAATATAAAACTGTCATGGAACGACCTGTGGACCTACATGAATTTGATATTCGAAACCAAAGTAACACATAAGAACTTACAGATTGATAATATGATACATTCATTCTTCAATCATTGGGATATATAGCCAATGAGTTTTTATGTTGTTGTTTGGGTATATATTTCATGTCTTTGTTTGTTTCTTAAATTTTTCAAAGATAGACACTACTTGGACAAGGAGTGGGGCCAATGTTTCTCTGTGAGTATATGTTATAATTTTGTTGATTTCTTTTTCATTTGCCAGTTTTATGGATGATTTAAGATATATAAATTTTCTATTTTTTTTTTTTTTTTTTTTTTTTTTTTTTTTTTTTTTGATTTTTAGGGATCAAGAAGAAAAATACATTTGGTGGTAAGCCATTTTATATTGACATTAACACACACGCTCTCTCATGCAAAACAACCTTGAATTTATTATTATTTTTTTGCCTAAGTTGTAATCTAGCTACTTGAGGTTCGTGTTTTAATTGCAATCTTTCATTACTAGAAATATCCCATCATGGGAAAAAAATGTAAAATGACCACAGTTAGAGAGTTATGCGCAATAGTGCGTTTCATAAAAATTAAGCTTAAAAATGTTCCACCAAGGGGAAAAACATGTAAAAAAAGGCTACGGAATATCCCGTGGACCAAAACGAACACGACCCTCGTGTCCAAAGTTACACGTAGTAACTTACAAAACTTTGATAAGACTCATAGTTAGAGAGTTATGCGTAAATATGTGTTTCATAACACTTAAGCATAGAAATGTCTCGCCAAGAGGCAAAAATGTAAAAAAACCACGAAATGGCTTGTGAACCAACACGAACACGACCCTCAGAGCCAAAGTAACACGTAAGAACTTACAGAATGATGATAGGGCTCACAGTTAGAGAGTTATGCGTAAATGTACATTTCAAAACACTTTAGCTTAGAAATGCCCCGTAAAGGGGCAAAAACATAAAAAGGTCACGGAACGGCTTTTGGATCGACACAAACTTGACCCTCGGGTTCAAAGTAGAACAAAGGAACTTATAATATTTTGATAGATCTCACGGTTAGGGATATATGTGCAAATGTGTGTTTAATAAAAATTAAGCTTAGAATGAGTTTTCAAAGGATAAAAATATAAAATGACCACGGAACAGCCTGTGGACCTACATAAACACGATCGTCGGGTCCAAAGCACACATGAATTTATAGAAAAAGGTGTCACTAGTTTTACGTATGCTTAAATATGTTTCTCATATTTTTTACAGAAATAATGTTTTTGCTCTTTGATCTTAATGTTTTTTTTTTTTTTTTTTAATATTTTGTGCAGATTATATGAGCTTCGAGGGAATGAAGACATATTTTCTCCCGTGAATTTTTATTTTATTTTTTGTATTGTTAGATGACATCTTTTACATTGTATTAATTGTAGTACTGATTGTCTTTTGTAATAATTATTAACTTATATGTGAAGGACTTTCGCCCTATTAGTCTTACTGGTAGCATGTATAAGATTATTTCTAAAGTGCTGGCAAATAGACTCAGGGAGGTGTTAGGGTCGCTGTTATCTCCGTCCCAGAACGCCTTCATCCAAGGTAGGCAAATCCAGGATTCGGTGTTGATTGCCAATGAAAGTTTGGATAGCAGATTGAATTCTGGTGTCCCAGGCTTGATTTGTAAATTGGATGTGGAGAAGGCATATGACCATGTTAATTGGAATTTCCTTATGTATCTGTTGGAAAGATGTGGCTTTGGAGTGAAATGGCACAATTGGATCAAGTTCTGTATATCCTCAGTCAGATTCTCAGTTCTTATTAATGGAACTCCTTGTGGTTTTTTCCCTAGTTCCAGAGGTCTCAGACAAGGGGATTCTCTCTCTCCATTGTTATTTGTTTTAGTAATGGAGGCCCTTAGTAGATTGATGGATAGGGCGGTGGCTAGGGGCTATCTAGAAGGTTTTGTTGTGGACAACTCTAATGTTTCTGCTTTGAGGATTCTCATATGTTTTTTGCAGATGATACTTTGGTTTTTTGTGGAGCTACTCGGGACCAATTGTATCATTTGAAGGGGGTGCTTTTGTGCTTTGAGGCAGTTTCGAGGTTGAGAATCAACTTGGGGAAATCTGAGATTGTTCCAGTTGGTTCGGTTGTGGATGTTGAGGCTTTGGCTCATGTTCTTGGTGGCCGGATTGCTTCTCTTCCCATGAAGTATCTGGGGCTTCCTTTGGGGGCTAGATATAAATCTAAGGAAATTTGGAATCCTATCTTGGAGAAAATGGAAAGGAGAATGGCTGGCTGGAAAAGAAGCTATCTTTCTAAGGGAGGTAGGCTCACTTTGATTAAAAGCACTTTATCTAGTTTGCCCACATATTTTCTATCATTGTTTGCCGTCCCTTCGAGTGTGGCTCACTAGATTGAGAAACTCCAACGAGATTTTCTTTGGGGTGGAATTGGGGATGAATTCAAATATCATCTTGTGAATTGGCATACTATTTGTGCTCCTATTCAACAAGGTGGATTGGGTTTGAGGCAGATTATTCCTTTCAACCAGGCCCTTCTGGGGAAATGGCTTTGGCGGTTTGCTAATGAGCGGAATGCTTATTGGAGGCAGGTCATTGCTTCTAAGTATGGGTGTGATAGGGATGGGTGGCATTCGAAGGAAGGTAGAGGAGGGCATGGGGTTTGTTTGTGGAAGCATATTCAATCTGGTTGGTCTCGGTTCTCTCGGTATGTTCATTATACTGTTGGAGCCGGGGATTCAATCCGGTTTTGGATGGATAGGTGGAATGATGAGGGGTTGTTACGGGATGTTTTCCCCGCCATTTATCAGATTGCCATTCATAAGCAAGCTACGGTGTCCGAATACTTATCTTGGCATAATGATGATATGGTATGGTCGGTAAATTTGCATCGCTCCCTCCAGGATTGGGAGTTAGGTGAGTATACGGATCTTATGGGCTTTCTATACCGGCGGAAGGTTAAAAGGTCGGAAGTGGATCAGATGTGGTGGGATTGTACTACTAGTGGGTTGTTTGAAGTTCGTTCGTATTACCGGATGCTTACTTCTAACAACAACATTACAAACTTTCCTTGGAAGAGTATTTGGCAATGTCGAGGTCCCCACAAGGTTGCTTTTTTCTCTTGGTTGGTGGCTCAGGAGAAGATCCTTACTATTGATAACTTGCGCCTGCCGTTGGATTTTGGTGTTAGACTGGTGTTTCATGTGCAAAAGGGCTGGTGAATCAGTGAATCATCTTATGCTTCATTGTGAGTATGCCCAGGAGCTATGGTCCATGATTTTCTGCTTGTTTGGAATTTCTTGGGCTATGCCTCAAACGAGTTATGCTCTTTTGCATTGTTGGAGAAGGAAAGGGCCTGCATATGTAGTTTGGAATGCCATTCCTTCGTGTTTAATGTGGCTCTTGTGGCGGGAGAGGAACCAACGGGCGTTTGAGGATTCTGAACGCCATTCTGCGGATTTGAAATTAATTCTCATTCGCACCCTTATGGAGTGGACTGATGCTGCTTCTAGACTATCTTTCCCTTCTGTTTTTGCTTTTATTGATGGCTGTGTGTAGCTTGTGTTTGCCTAGTATATTCCTTATGTACTAGTGTTTTTTCTTCATCAATAAAATTTCTTTATTACTTATCAAAAAATAATTATTAACTTATATATTATTTACTTTTGGAATGTATGGATGATTTGTTTATGGATATGTTGTTGAAAATGAATTGATTTCTTAATGACAGGTTGTAATGAGTAGGTATAAATATTAAAAATACAAAAACCTGATTATATATATATATATTGGCGACGCAAATTTTCGTCGCCTAACAGGTTGAAAAAAAACAAAAAACAAAAAACAATTGACGACGAAATGTTTCATCGCCTAAAATTCAATAGGCAAGGATATAAATTTCCTCGCATAATGATTATTTGGCGACAAAAATAAGTTTTCGTCACCTTTGGTTTATTGAGCAACGAACCATATTTCGTCAACAAATGTTCTTTAGGCGACAAATTTACTATTTAGGTGACGAAAACATTCATCGTTAAATGTTGAAAGTATTAGGCGACAAAAATATTTCGTCGCCAGGACTATTTGGAAACCAGCATTAGTCGACGAAACGATTTTTGTCGCCTAATGTACTATTTCGTCGCTTGGTACATCAAGCGACGAAATTAAGACTTTTGTGCGACGAAAGGGTTTTGTTGCCATAGACCTATTTTCTTGTAGTGAGGTGAGGGGGCGGTTTTGTAAAAAAATTCGGACCAAAAACGTGTTTTTCGAAAAAACGAAACTTCCCTTCGAAACAATTTTGCTCCCAATCGTGCCATATAATCCGTTGGGCCCCGAAAATAGGTGAGGTGCGGTTTCGTAAAAAAATTCGGACCGAAAACGTGTTTTTGGGAAAAAGATTTAACGGGAGCTTTCAAGGCAAAATTGAGCAAAGTTTTCGTCCGGAACAATTTTGTCCCTGAATGCGCCCCTCGAAATGAGCCACATAGTCCGTTTGACCCCGAAAATAGGGAGGGGGCGGTTTTGTAGAAAAATTTGGACCAGAAACTTGTTTTTTAAAAAAACGATTTCAGGGCTGTTTTGTAGAAACAGCCCCATTCACCTATTTTTTGGGCCAAATGGACTATGTGGCGCATTTCGAGGCAAAATTGTCATGGACGAAAACTTCTCTAGCTTTTGCCTCAAATGCCCCCAAAACCATTTGTCCGAAAAACACGTTTCTGGTTCGAAATTATTTACGAAACCACCCTTCACCTATTTTCGGGGCCAAATGGACAATGTGGCGCGTTTGGGGGCTAATTGTTCTGGACGACAACATCGCTCGCTTTCACCTCAAATGTCCCCGAAATCTTTTTTCGGAAAAACACGTTTTCGGTCCGAATTTTTTTACAATACCGTCTCCTCATTTATTTTTGGGGCCAAATGAACTATTTGAGGAGGAATTTCAAAAAAGCCCCCTCCCTCCGCCCCAGTATGAGTCAACCTCACTATCTTTATTAAAAATAAATAAGCTAGTCAAACTCTGTGAGATACGGTCAGTCCTAATTAATACGCCTACAACACTGTCAATAAACTAGCCCCTTTATTGCAGTTCACTGAAATTTTGGAGTCTAATTTGGTTCTGGGTTGGACTCTAGGCTCACAGCCAGAGGAAGAAAGAAGATATAATCCAAAAATGTAAGTTTCCCTCCCTTTTGAAGTGAAATTGTCAAAAGAAGACAATGCTTGCATGGAATCGAAGAGAATGTCCTATTCATAAAAAATAAAATAAAATAAAAAATCGAAGAGAATGTCCTTATCAAATTTTCCTAACAGCACGTAAAGATGTATGAGAAAAATTGGAGTTAGGACCAGAACATCAGTTTGTAGATGAAATCTGAACCGTTTAGGTCATCTAAAGTAGGACCCACCAAGTGGTCCTAGTGTCTTTTAGCTGATATATATGGCACCATTAGATTCTTGAAATCATTATCTTACCCTATATATGCAATGCGCGACAGTACCATTCCATTCTCATAGAAGGAAAAATCTATCTCTCCAGTTCCAACCATGAGACAGCGTGATATCGATTCAGATGCTTTGAGATCAAAAATGAAAATAATACCCCTTCTCTTTATCTCATTAATTAATTAATTAATAGCTTCAAACACGACGTTAATTTCATCAACAAACTAGAAAGCACCAAAACAACCTTAAATGTGTTGGTGATAAGGAAAAGAACTAAGAGACTTTCCATCTTGTTCATTATTACAGGGAGTACATCATCATTATCATATTCTTAATAATAAACGTGAAGGGAAATTAAGAAAGCCTAGAGAACGGTCAGTTACATACATACACCTCAGAAAGAATATCGGAACTACGTCCACTATATTTTTCCTTTTAGGGTAGAATAAAATTTCAATATTTGGTAGCTTTCTCGCACAGCATATCTCACACCCTCGATTTTCGCGGACTTTTCCTTTTCTCTAGCTGTTACTTGGGTGTAGTTCATATCTTAATATCAAAAAAAATAATGTTACGGAATATTGCACCCAACAAATCCAAGACAGACCCACCAGCCTCCCACTCTTAATTGGGTTAGTTTGGTGTTAGTTTGCTGTCCTTTTATGGAGTTGACCTGTTTGAGGCCATATATGTTATGTATTTCCATGTTGTCATGAATAGCTTATATAAAATATTAAATACATACAAGCTTTATATATATACCATAAGGATTCAGAAAGAAAAGGTTTCAGTATTATTATTAGGTGGTATTATTGCTAGCTTTAGTGTACCTGAATTCAATGGATTTCGCCTTGGGAAATGGTGGTGGCTCAGGTGATGAACAAGAAACTTCCAATGGTCGCAAGGGGAAGAAGTCCTACCATCGCCATACCGCTCACCAGATACAGCAACTTGAAGCGTAAGAACTATCCTTCATTCCTTAATTCACATTTTTTTATTTTTTTATTTTTTTTCTGATGTGGGTTTTGAGGGTTATATTTGTTTTCTAGATCATGTATTTGATAATGGGCTTATCCCTGATTTTATTCATATGTGAGACTTCGTACGTTTCAGATGTATTGTTCTTTTATGTATGTTTCTGATGTATTGTTCTTGTATGGGTTTATAGGGTTTAAGGATATATATATATATGTATATATAATGCATTTAATATATTTTTTAGGTTTTTCTTGGATAGCTCATATGATTGTTCCACTACTCTCTCTAATGTTAATGTGATGTAGATTCTTCAAGGAATGCCCACATCCAGATGAAAACCAGCGGCGCCAGTTGAGCAGGGAGCTTGGGCTTGAAACCAAACAGATAAAGTTCTGGTTCCAAAACAAGAGGACTCAAACCAAGGTAAGAATCTTAATACTTTCTCAGTTTCACATTTGTTTTTAACAATGAAACATGGCCTTAAGTTTGTGTAGTAAAAACCTCAGTAACAGTGATCAATTCTTCCATTTTCAGTCTCAAAATGAGCGAGCAGACAACACTGTTCTTCGGTCAGAGAATGAAAGAATTCAATGCGAAAACCTTGCAATCAGAGAGGCACTGAAAAATGTGATTTGCCCATCTTGTGGAGGTCCACCCTTCGGAGAAGAAGAACGGCAACATAGCCTACAAAAACTGCAGCTAGAAAATGCTCAATTGAAAGAAGAGGCAAGTTTTAATTGTTGAATCATTAACCATTTTTCTCTTATATCTTTTCAAGCCAAAGTCATTAATTTGATATTTCTTTTTTCGGAACTTGGACGATTCACTTTATTGAATTTGGGTTAGAAATTTTTTTGCAGCATGAAAAGGTATCCAACCTTCTTGCCAAGTACATTGGAAAACCGATATCACAAATTGAGTCATTGGCGCCTGTTCTTGGATCTTCATTAGATTTATCGGCAGCAGGAAATTCCCTGAATCAAGGACTGGGGAGTTCTACCCTTGATCTAGACCTTAGTTCCAGTCTTACAATTTCTAATAATACTGCATTACCACACCATTTAAAAGGAATTTCTGACATGGAGAAAGCACTCATGTTGGAGACTGCTGATAGTGCCATGGATGAATTAATTAGACTTTTGCGAATCAATGAGCCTCTGTGGATCAAGTCCCCTGCTGATGGCAGATATGTTCTTCATCGTGACAGCTATGAAAAGATCTTTCCTAGGGCTAACCATTTCAAGAATTCCAGTGCCCGTGTCGAGTCATCAAAAGATTCAGGAATGGTGACATTGAGTGGAATGCACTTAGTTGAGATGATTTTAGATTCAGTCAGTTTTCCTAAATCTTTCTTTTCATATCTCCTACGCTGTAAAATTAATCCTCAAATCTCCATATTGCTGCTGGAAATAAATAAATTTAAGCAAAGTATTCAATTTTGCAGGATAAATGGGTAGATCTTTTTCCCACAATTGTTACAAAAGCAAAGACAATTCAAGTGCTTGAAACTGGAATGTTAGGAAATCGAAGTGGCTCATTGCAGCTGGTAGTAGCCTTAGAACTCACAATTTATAATCTGTTTTTAATACAATATTTTATATAAGTCAAGATGTTGAATGCAGATGTATGAACAAATGCACATTCTTTCACCTCTGGTCCCGCCTAGGGAATTCTACTTCATTCGCCATTGCCAGCAAATTGAACTTGGCATTTGGGTGATAGTGGATGTCTCGTACGATTGCTCAAAAGAGAATACCTCCCCTTCCCGCTCTTGGAGACTTCCCTCTGGATGCATGATTCAAGAAATGGCTAACGGGTGCTCCAAGGTCAGTAACTTAATTCCTATAACCTGATAAATTGGTTTTGCACATAGTAAAAAGTTAGATGTTGAACTTGGTTCTAGGACTGCACAAACAATGTTTGTAGCACAATTATGAAACATAGACTTTGACCATTGCCATGTTCTATGTTAGTCCTGGGATTCCTGATCTCTAACTTTGGTAAAACTGAAACAAATTTCAACAAGGAACAGATGCCATTTTATGAAAAAATTAAATTAAGGAAATTACCAACTAATTATAATCTCTTTCACGATGTGAAGGAATCTTTGTTCATTCCTTTATTACCATAATGTGACCGAATATACTTTGAATTAGGTGTCATTTGGAGATTAATAATTGCAAACCATTACTATTGTCATGACGCTTTATTAAATTAATTTTTACAATTTTCCCTCCTCTTTTTTTTTTTTTTTTTTTTTTTTTTTTTTTTTTTTTTTTTTTTTTTTTTACCGGTTGAACAATTATTTTTCAAATAACAGACTAGGTTCTGATCTCAGAGATCAATCTATATATTTGATAGGTTACTTGGGTTGAACATGTGGAAGTGGATGATAAAACCCAAACTCATCGGCTCTATAGAGATCTCATATGCAGTAGTATTGCTTATGGAGCAGAAAGATGGGTTGTTACACTGAAGAGGATGTGTGAGAGATTTGCTTACTCCATGGGTGAAACTACACCAACTCGAGAAGTTGGAGGAGGTGCTAGCTCTTCACTCTTCATTAGTAACCCTCCTATGTCTTTCATTTTGATTTACCTTTAATTTATTAACTTCGGTAGTTTTGATAATCTTTTCATTGTCCAGTGCTAAGTTTGCCTGAAGGTAGAAGAAGCATTATGAAGCTTTCCCACAGGATGGTGAAGAATTTTTGTGGAATCTTGAGCATGTCAGGTAAATTGGATTTTCCTCAGTTATCTGAAGTGAACAATAGTGGGGTTCGAGTGTCTGTTCGTAAAAGCACTGAAGCAGGCCAGCCCAGTGGGATGATAGTCAGTGCTGCTACCTCTCTTTGGCTTCCTCTGCCACCTCAGAATGTCTTTAATTTCTTCAGAGACGAGAAAACGCGAGTTCAGGTCCACAAAACTAGAGCAATCTCATATTTACTCATATTTCTGTTACTGCTTAACTTATAATATAGTACGTATTCATTCTCTACCAGTGGGATGTTCTCTCCAATGGAAATGCAGTGCATGAGATAGCACACATCGGAAATGGAGCTCATCCGGGGAACTGTATATCCGTTATTCGGGTAAATGATTAAACCTTGACTAAATGTCAATAAACTCTTGTTTTAAATACTATGCTATAAAAATGCAGAACTGATTTCAGATTATTTACCTTTCCAAGATGCCACGGATTTGGGTCTTCTAATTAGTTGTGTTTGCATCTTAATGGTATCCGTGAAGCAGCCTTTTATCCCCACAGAGAACAATATGTTGATGCTTCAAGAAAGCTTCATAGATACAATGGGATCCTTAGTAGTATATGCCCCCATTGACATACCAGCCATCAACATAGCTATGAGTGGCGAGGACTCTTCAGACATACCAATACTTCCATCAGGGTTCATAATCTCTGGTGATGGCCGTCCTGAAACTGGAACTGGTACTGCTTCCACCAGCGCAAATTCTGGAAGGTCAGGTGGTTCACTTCTTACAGTGGCTTTCCAGATATTGGTATCTAGCCCCTCATCTTCGAAGCAACTCAACATGGAATCTGTGGCCACTGTCAATACTCTCATCAGCTCCACTGTCCAAAGAATAAAGGCTGCTTTGAATTGCTCTGGTTTGGATTGACCAGATGTGGTGGTTTAACTGCTGGTGTTATATTTACAAACCATATACTTCTTTTTAATTGCTGTTTCTTTCGGTACAATTATTTAAAACTAATCTTTCATATAATTATACAAAACATGAAAACATAGTTATTAAACCCGGACTAGACATTAACTCAGTCTACAGCCAGGTTATTGGATCAATAGTTCAACCAGTGGGTCATTGGTCAAACCACAAGTCAAATAAAATATAAAAATATAAAAAAAGTTTGAGAAATCATAAAATTAATATGTAGATTGAAAATAGGCATGCCTAAATCACTAATTAAAACTAAGTATAAAAACTAGCCACCTAATATAATTTAGGCCAAAATATTATTTTTGTCCCTAAATTATACATGAGTTTTGTTTTTCATCCTTGAACTTTGAAAAATTTGTTTTTCACCCTTGAACTTTGATAAAGTTCATTTTTATGCATGAATTTCGTCCCTGAACTTTTTTTATAAAAGGATAAAATTCATATGTAAAAATGAACCTTTTCAAAGTTTAGAGACGAAAAAAAAAACTCATGTATAGTTTAGGGATAAAGACAATAGTTTTACCTATAATTTAAAATCAAGGTTTCACAAGCAACAACACCAGAAAACATAAAAATAAAATGATGTCATAGAATTTTCGTCAAGTCTTTGCTAAATAGAACCCTAACATGTCTTAAATTTCTAAAAACAAAAGCATATCTCAAATTTCAAAGTCACATTCTATGCATGTAAGGACACACCAGTTCACTTTTTTACTCATTTTAGGTTTTGAACTCATAACAAATTATCAAACTGTCTCATTTTAAATAGTAGATCAATAGAAACCGGTACACTCCAATGGACCTATAAATGTAATTTTGTTCAAAACTACAAAATCGGTTGGGTGGAAATAACCCATCTAGGTTACATGAGTTACACAAAATCATTACATTAACTTGGTTTTACTGGTTCAATTGCATGTAAGGTTGCATCAAGCACCCAGATCGGCTTAGGTGCCAATTCATCAAGTTATCGATTCGGACCGGATTTTTATTTTTATTTTTTTAAAATAATGATAGAAAAAGACACCAAAGAGATCGCACTATTTCTTTGCTATGTTCTCATTGATAGTTTGTAATGTAAGGAGAGGGAACCAAGAATTATTATTATTATTGCTCTTTTTAAAAAAAAAAAAAAAATGAGACTACAACAAAAAAATAAAGACCCATCCCATCCTACTCGCAGCAGGTCTTAGAACTCATATTGACAAGTAGATTGGTGGATAAAAAAGAAAGTCCAAACATTGAAAATAGGAAGCTGCTACGTTCACACCATGGTGTGAAACAGTGTTTTCACACCATGGATGTGGCAGCCAATAACTGGGCCACGGCAGCAAGTCCATCTGCGGGTCCCATAAGTGCAAAATCAGCAATTTTCATTAAGAATGCAACTATCCTTGTTGCCAAACACACTAAAAATTTGGCTAAAAATGGGGCATGGCAAAGCACGTGAGAGGTCCACTTGGTGTTTTTTTTTTTCCCTCCACTCCGCCTGTCTTCTTCTTCAGCATGTCCGTGGAAGTCTGAAACACACGTCCTCCATAGCCACAGCAAGCAGAAAGTAAAAAAAAAAAAGACACTTAGCCGAGAAGATCAAGACAGTTTTAAGGTTGGATTTTTGAAGTTTTGGTAGTTATTATTTCTTGCCAATAATAATGAAACAATAATCCTAAACATAGAAACCTTTTTTCTGTAAAACAGTGTTGCTGCCATTGTAGCTTGAGCTTGAAACAAAGTCACCATTTGGAGCAGAGACAGAGACCAACATTTGAGATTTGGAGCAGCATTGAACGTGAGTTTTGGAGTTTTGGAGGTCCATTGCACTGGTGCATTGACTGCACTGTTCACGTGGTATGCTTTTTTTTTTTTTCCTCTTTTTCTTTTTTGTTAGTTGTGTATATTATTTAAGTTTATTTTTAGTGATAATCTGTACATATTTTTTTGTGTAATAAAAAATGAAAAAAACAAAAAAAAATTATGCTTGTTTTAGGTTTAGCAAAATATTCATGATTATTGTATTATGGCTATAGATGTTTAATGGGTTTTTTCATGTTATTTTTTTAATGATAATGGGTTTTTTCAAATGTAATTGTTGCTATGTTGGTTCTGGGTTCACTTGCATGTTATTACCATTTACCAAAAAATGTGGACAATAATGTCCAAACTTAAAGATAATTGTCCACACTTTCTATGGATGTTAAGAATGTTACATAGGTTGTTGGTACATGTTGGTTTCTATGGATGTTATGAAAAAATAGTTACAAAAAGATATAAAGTTCATAGCTTGTCAATTGAGAAACAGTACAAGAATCCAAAAAAGTCCTAAATAGCTTCATTTCAGAACATGGAACATGAAAACAGTTAAAAGGGTGTATCTGCATCTTCATGATATCTTGTTATTTTTTAATGATAATTTTAGTGAGTGTGTGTTGGTGTGTTTGAATGTTTTCTGTTATTGATACTAGTCACAATGTTATACTTTAGGTTTAGGTTGTATATCATTATTGGTACATGATAAATTATTTCGTAGAGTTTACATTACATGTTATAATTAACTTTGGTATTTGGCTTATAGGTTGTTGCAGTCATGAGTACACAAGAGATGGATGGTGTTAGATCCTTTGGTGCTAGTAATAGTTTTGTGGAGGATTTACCACAGCCTGTTGAGGGAAACATGCAGGAGGATACACCTGAGAGTCTGAGGAATTCAGTGATTGAACCAAGGGTTGGAATGGAGTTTGATTCACTTCAACAAGTCATTGAATTTTATAAGCATTATGCTTATTCGAAAGGATTTGCAACAATGACAAGGAATTCAAGAAAAAAGAAGGGCTTTAGTGAGACTTCTTATGTAAACTTGAAGTGTAACCGAGAGGGAAAATACAGTAGTTCGGTTGATGATCCTTCCAAGAAGAGGTCGACGATAAAAAATGCGTGTGAAGCTGGGATCAAAGCTTCAATGGATATTACGGATAAAAAATGGAGGATATTGAGTTTTATTGAGGATCATAACCATGAGTTGAGTCCTAGTAAATCTAGGCATTTTGCTGCTTTTTGGCATATAAGCACGGATACAAGAAGGAGACTCTTGATTAATGACAATGCTGGTGTTAGGATAAATAGTAGTATTAAGGCTTCCGTCGTTGAAGCAGGGGGTTATGAAAATATGATGTATAATCAAAGAGATGTTCGCAACTTTCTTGAAAAGGAACGTCGTTTAAAGTGTAAGGAGGGTGACGGACAAGCCTTGCACGATTACTTCGTTAGAATGCAAGCTAAAAATTCTAACTTCTACCATGCATGTGTAAGTATGCTGTCATAACCCCATTTTTACCCCCGGGATTTTCTCGAGTGTCGGCGCGCAAAACGAGACAGCCCGAACCAAGCCGGTCTGATCCGACGAGGGCTCTCCGCATCAAATACTCCCAAGAAGTTTGAAGGTTGACCGAGTTTGACCGAGGTTTGACCGATTTCCCACCGGGTTTGGAGAATTTTGACCAAGTTTGACCAAGGTTGACCAAGTTTGACCAAGGGTTTGACCGGACCGTTGACCAGACCAAAAACTGGATCGAACTGACCACCCCTTGACCAAGGTATAGAGAATATCAAGAGCTTCGATTCCGTACTTTACGGGTCGAAAACGGACGAGAAACGAGAGAGTTGTGGCCAAAACTGCGAAAAAACGGTCCGATACTTAGCCAAATTTTTGGTAAGTATTGTTGACAAAACAGCCTATTTGGGAGGCAACGTTTGCGCAAAGATTCTCTCCGACCCGCTGCAACTTGGTCCGCGAGCCAAGACCCTTAGGCAAGAGGTTCACTTCAGCTACCACACGCAACTTTCGGATCGTCAAGAGCTCCTCCGGTCAAGCCGGAATCTCAGTCAAGAAGTTGACCCCTTGGCATAAGGAACATTCCGACGGCCTCCGTTCGCAAGATCATATCTTGCGAACCCAAGCTCGCCTCTGTGCAAGGCCTGTACCGTTAAAAAGTAGGTAACGCAAGCTTTCCGACGATACCAAGATCGTCGGAATCCGACATCGGGAGCTACGTCTACCACGCGCGTGAAAACAGGCCGACGAAATAAGGCTGTGCTGAAATTTCCGGAATTTTCCCACCGACGTTGCCGCGCTTGCGCACAGAGTCTTCCTGACTCGCAACAAGTTGATCTGCGAGCCCGGGCACATTGGAAAGAGGACACATCCATGCACGACGTGGAACTCTCGGATCGCCAAGAATTTATCGGGGTCAGCCGGAATCCTGATCGGAAAACTGCCCTCAAACGGACCAAAAACACCCCGGTGGACTCTGCTCGCGGGGCCATATCTCACGAGTCCAAGCTCGGATTCCCGCGAATCCGGAACCTTGCAAAAATAGGCAGCGCAAGCTTTCCGACGGTACCAAGAACGTCAAAATCCGACATCGGGAGCTAGGTCAAATATGCGCGCGAACTGGGACAAGATTTGAGAAAAAACGCGCTGGGAGCAAAACGCATTTTTTCTCCCGGACAGCCGCCTTCGCGCGCAGAGTCTTTCCTGCTCGCAACAAGTTGATCCGCGAGCCCGGGTGCGTTGGAAAGATAATGACTCCGGCTACGTCGTGGAACTCTCGGTTCGCCGAATAGCATCCCCCGTTTGATCGGAATCTTCGCATCGGAAGAGTGCACGAAAACAGCTCCGATACCCCGACTTCCGGGAGCCATAACTCCCTCGTCCGAACTCCGATTCGCGCAAACTTTATATCGTTGGAAAGAGGACGTCGAGAGCTTTCCGACGATATGCCGCATGACCCAGTTTGAGTTCCAGAAGACCTCCAAAACTGCCCCCGAAAATCGGATAAAAAAGGGTACGCGCACGGAAATCGAGGAGGATTCGAGGGGCTGCTGGCGTGGAAGGATAAGACTGCCACGTGGCAGTACCACAACTCGCGCAGGACCGTCATGCGCCGCGCATGATGGTGCTGCGCGAGGCGTGCACGGTTTTCTATAAAACCGACCCTCCCCCCCCTCATTTGCACATAGTTTTTGCTCGGGCACTAGGCCTTCTAGAGCTTAGTTTAGGCAGAAAATAGGGGTTTAGGGGGTTTTAGGAGGGGGTTTTTGGGGTAGTTTTAGAGAGAGAGACTCCTCTCTAGGTAATCTCTCTCTCTCTCTAGGCTCTTTCTCCCTCTTCTTTTTCTTTAGGGATTTTGGGGGGTTTTTAGAGTGAGAAGCACCTATTAGGTGCTTCTCTCTCTAACCTCCCCTCATCTTCCCACTCCTCTCTCTCTCTCTCTCTCTTTCTCTTACATTCTTTAGTTCATTTATTTCATTTATGCTTTACTAGTTTCTTATTTGTCCATTTATTGCTTTATTTACATTTCCTTTGTCATTTATTGCTTTATTTACATTTCTAGTCATTTATCGCTTTCTTTACATTTCTAGTCATTTATCGCTTTCTTTACATTTCTAGTCATTTATCGCTTTATTTACATTTTATACGCACTTGTGAATATTTGTTGTGATTATCCCCCCCCTCCCCCGGTGTGTTTTAGTACGGCAATATTGAGTGGCTTTGGCGGCTCGCGTAAGTCCTCTAACAAAGGCCGTTGACAACCATGTTAGCCCACGAGGTCTTGACCCGAAAAATACACCGGTTTCCTCGTGTTTTAGTACGGCAAATATTGAGTAGCTTTGGCTCAGTTGCGTAAGTCCTCTAACGAGGCCGTAACAACCTTGTTAGCCTACGAGGTATTTGACCCGAAAAATACATCCCCATGTGTTAAATAACGTCATTTATCGCTTTATTTACATTTACTACGTTGTAAATATTATATTGTGGAATATTGTCATTTTCCCATTTTTCTTTCCCTTTGTGATTTGGGCGTGATAATCCCGATTGGTCGTGGTGGACTATGTAAGACCTCAAAGAGGCATTAACCACCACGTAATTCCATAGGCATTGGACCCATTAAAAATCCCGTGTTTTTAAGTCCATTATTTGCTTTAAATTTATTTATCGCTTTCCGCAATGCTTTAAATACATTTATCGCTTTATTTACATTTACTACGCTTGTAAATATTATATTGCGATATTGTTATTATCCCATTTTTTTCCCATAAAAATTTGGGCGTGATAATCCCGATTGGTCGTGGTGGACTATGTAAGACCTCAAAGAGGCATTAACCACCATGTAATTCCATAGGAATTGGACCCACGAAAATCCTCCTTGTTTAAACCCCGTTATGTTTTTCATTCATTATTTACTACGTTGTTGTAAATATTGTCCATTTTTCATTATTTTGATTTGGGCATGAAAATACCAAACGGTATTGGCGGTTTTAGGTAAGTCTTTCAATAGCACTAAACCCCATGTAAATCCATGAGGCGTTGGACCCGTAAATTGCAAACCCATTTTCAAATAGATTTTCTCATATAAGTCCTATTTGGCGTCGAAGGTTTGGATAAGTCTTTCAATAGCACCAACCCTTCGTGTAAGCCCGAAAAGGCATTGAAACCCCATTTTCAAATAGATTTTCTCATATAAGTCCTATTTGGCGTCGAAGGTTTGGATAAGTCTTTCAATAGCACCAACCCTTCGTGTAAGCCCGAAAAGGCATTGAAACCCCATTTTCAAATAGATTTTCCTCATATAAGTCCTATTTGGCGTCGAAGGTTTGGATAAGTCTTTCAATAGCACCAACCCTTCGTGTAAGCCCGAAAAGGCATTGAAACCCCGTTTTCAAATAGATTTTCTCATTTAAGTCCTATTTGGCGTCGAAGGTTTGGATAAGTCTTTCAATAGCACCAACCCTTCGTGTAAGCCCGAAAAGGCATTGAAACCCCATTTTCAAATAGATTTTCTCATTTAAGTCCTATTTGGCGTCGAAGGTTTGGATAAGTCTTTCAATAGCACCAACCCTTCGTGTAAGCCCGAAAAGGCATTGAAACCCCGTTTTCAAATAGATTTTCTCATTTAAGTCCTATTTGGCGTCGGAGGTTTGGATAAGTCTTTCAATAGCACCTACCCTCCGTGTAAGCCCGAAAAGGCATTGAAACCCTCTTTTTAGATTGTTTTGTTTATTCATGTAAATCCTATGGTGGTGTCGGGATCCGAGTAAGTCTTTCAATAGCATCGAATCCCGACCCCACGAGGTCTTGACCCTTTCCTTAAAAATTCTTGTGTTATAATAAATTGCACTTTGCATTAAGCATTATATTCATGCCGATCCATATTTGTCATTTCATGATATATGTGTTGCGACTATGCCATGACTATTTTGCTTGGATCCCATTTTGCCATCTTACCATCTTGATTACTTGCTTGATTGTTTATTGCTTTGATATAAAAATGTGATTAAAATACACTTTGCCATGAAAACTTTAAAAAGAGTAAACATGGTAATGTGGGCGTTAGAAACGAAGGTATGAGTCCTTTACACGGGGGCGTGGCTGGTACGTGCTTTCGTGTAAGGGATTCTACACGTTCTAACTCCCATAGGATCATGGTCTAAAATTCCCCAAAGTGTGAATTAATCATCCAAA
>OU015768.1:23027752-23149037 GCA_907173295.1 Fagus sylvatica
AGCATACAAGAGAAATCAAAGATAGAAAAGATAACATCTTATACATCAATCCATCCTTCTCAAGCTTATATTTTCATATCATTCAAAATCCTTGATTGAAAATTTCTCTAAACACTTTTTGAGCCATATTGATCAAATCCTTGATATACTATTAGAGTGAGCATATTGTGTACAATTACTCTTTGAGAGAGCCTTATCTTGTACAACAAATACTTTGTTGAAACCTTGTGAGTATTTTGTTAGGGTTTTGGTATAAATCCTAAGGAGTGAAAAGGATTTTTCACTCGGTGGTTACTCTTCACTGTGTAAGGAAGATTTGTAACGGTTTTATCTTCACCCGAAAGAAGATTGTCAAATAGTGGATTTGGGAATCCTCAAGAAGTGTTCTTGAGGCGGGGACGTAGGCACGGGAGCCGAACCTCGATAACAATCATCGTGTTTGATTTTCTCTCTCTCTATCTCTTACATATTTAATTGCTTATATATATACTTGTGCTTGATTTCATATCATATTTATATTGCAATTGAATTGTGATCAAACATTTGCTAAATCAACATTTGCTATTTGAAGATAGTTTTTAATTCCGCATTTAAATCGAAAAAAGTTTGCCTCAACCTAAATCACCCCCCCTCTTAGGTTGATATTTGGGTAACAATTGGTATCAGAGCCAAGGCTCTACATATAGATTTAACAATCTTAGAGTTAAGATCATGGCAAACACACCTAGACCTCAAATGCTTGAAGGTCAATCTACTCATAGACCACCTTTATTCATTGGTAGTGATTATGGCTATTGGAAAAATAGAATGATCATGTATATTAAGGGTCAAGACTATCATGTTTGGAAAATCATTGCAAATGGTCCTCATATTCCCACAAAAACTGTGGAAGGAGCAACCTTAGCAAAATTAGAAAGTGAATGGAATGAGGCTGATGTAAGACTCATTGAATTAAATTGTAAAGCTATGAGTACTTTATATTGTGCTCTTGACCCAATTGAATACAATAGAGTCTCGGGTTGTGACTCGGCTAAAGAAATTTGGGACAAACTTGAAGTTACTTATGAAGGAACTAATCAAGTTAAGGAATCTAAAATGAACATGCTTGTCCATGAATATGAATTGTTTGTTATGAAGAAAGATGAAAATATTAGTGAAATGTCTACTAGGTTTACTAATATTGTGAATAGCTTGAAGGCCCTTGGAAAAATTTATACTAACCAAGAAAATGTGAGAAAAATTCTCAGGTCATTACCAAAGAGGTGGGAAGCAAAGATGACAGCAATTTCTGAAGCTAGAGATCTTAAGGTGTTGACCTTAGAAGAACTATTCGGATCACTTATGACGTATGAGCTTGAAATGAATAGTAAAGTGGAGGAAGAAGAAGTCAAACCAAAGAAAAACTTCGCCCTCAAATCCTCTCATCATGACCACGACAATAGTGAAGAGGAAAGAGATGAAGAAGAAGAAATTGCCCTGATGACTAGAAACTTCAAAAAGTTCTTAAAGAAGAAAAAGGGGTTTGGAAGAAGATTCCCTAAGAAAGGAGAAAATAAAGGAGAATCAAGCAAAACTGAAACTCCTACCTGCTACAAATGCAAGAAGCAGGGGCATTACAAAAATGAGTGTCCTCAAGTAAACAAAGAGAAAATGAAGTACAAAAAGAAAGCTCTAAAGGTAACTTGGGATGACTCCGATGAAAGTGATTCGGATAACAACTCAAGTGACAATGAAGTGGCAAATCTTTGTCTTTTGGGATACATAAATGAATCCAACATAAGTGAGGATGAGCACGCAAGCTTTTGTCCGCTAGCATTTAATGACGATGAAAGCGCCACCGAAGATCTTTGCTTAATGGCACATGGAGATGAGGTAACTTCTAAACTTAATTCTTTAGATGATGAATCTTATAGCTATGATGAATTACAAAATGCTTTTGAAGAATTGGTTGAAGAATTTGAGAAAAATGTTTTGAAAAATAAAGCTTTTAAAAAGAAAGTCACATCTCTTTCAAACGAATTAAATGATTTGAAAAACAAAAATGAAATTCTAGAAACAACAAATTAATTCTTTGAATGATAAAAATCTGTTTTTAGAAGAAGAAATAATTAAGTTGGAAGTTAAGTCACAAAATTTTATTGAGAAAATGAAAGCAAATGATGTGGAAACATCATCACAAATTGTTCACAATTCAAATCTTTTGATTAATGAAAATAAAGAACTAAAACTCAAGGTTGAAAACTTAACTAAAATTTTGACTAACTTTACAAATGGAAAGAAAAATTTGGATAATTTGTTGGGTAGTCAAAGATGTGTTTTTGACAAAGCGGGTATTGGATATAACCCGAAAATAAAAGAAAAACATTATCAAAAATTTTTCATTAATGAAAACCTCTTGAAATCTCCCATATGTAAACATTGTGGAAAAATAGGGCATAATATTCATACATGTCCTATGAAAAATATGATTTGGATTATTAAAGGAACCTCACCACCAACTAACCCAAGAGGACCCAAGAAGATTTGGGTACCAAAAAGAGTTACTTAAAATTGTTTTGTAGGTATGCTTGATATCCAAATCTACCAAGAAGAAGTGGTTTCTTGACAGTGGATGTTCAAGGCATATGACAGGTGACAAAAACAAGTTCACTTCTCTTACTCTAAAAGATGGAGGAAATGTCAAATTCGGTGATAACTCAAAAGGAAAGATCATCGGTATAGGTAATATTGGTAAAACACATTCTCTTGTTATTGAAGATGTTCTCTTGGTTGATGGTTTGAAACATAACTTGCTAAGTATTAGCCAATTGTGTGATAAAGGCTATAATGTAATATTTAAATCAATCATGTGCATTATAGTAAATGAAATTGATAATCAAGTTTTATTTGTGGCATTTAGAAATGAAAATGTCTACACTATTGATTTTGATAATATGACTTCAAAAGAATCAATTTGCCTTGCTGCCATAAATGAAAATAGTTGGTTGTGGCATAGAAGATTAGGACATGCCAATATGGAATTACTCTCAAAATTGTCTAAACTTGATTTAGTAAAAGGTTTGCCGGTTACTAAATTTGTTAAAGATAAAATATGTGATGCATGTCAACTAGGTAAACAAACTAAGTCATCTTTTAAGAAAAAGAAAGTTATTTCTACTTCAAGACCTCTAGAATTATTGCATATGGATTTATTTGGTCCTATTAGAACCGCTAGCTTAAGTGGCAAATTGTATGCATTTGTAATTGTTGATGATTACTCTCGCTATACATGGGTATTATTTCTTGCTCACAAAAATGAAGCTCATAAAGCATTTGTTAAACATTGTAGAAGAATTCAAAATGAAAAAGGTTATACAATTAACAATGTTAGAAGTGATAGAGGTAGAGAATTTGATAATCAAGATATTGAACTATATTGTGATCAAAATGGTTTTGGACACAATTTCTCGGCACCTCGTACTCCTCAACAAAATGGAGTAGTAGAACGTAAAAATAGATCACTTCAAGAAATGTCTAGAACTATGCTTAATGAACATAATTTACCTCAATACTTTTGGGCTGAAGCTGTTAACACCGCTTGCTATGTTATAAATAGAACCATCATTAGAAACACTTTAAATAAAACTCCTTATGAACTATGGAATAATCGAAAACCTAACATTGGATATTTCAAAGTTTTTGGATGTAAGTGCTTTGTATTGAATGATAGAGATAATCTTGGTAAATTCGATGCTAAATCCGATGAAGGTATATTCCTTGGTTATTCTACAAATAGTAAAGCATATAGAGTGTTCAATAAACGAACTATGGTTGTTGATGAATCTATGCATGTTGTTTTTGATGAAACTAATCCATTCCATATAAAAAATAATTGTGATGATGAGCCAATTTCTCTTGAAAATAAAGCTAGTTCATCTAACCAAGTTGATTTAAGTGAAAAAGTCAAAGATCAAGTAGATGAACCAAAAGATGAAGAAAAAGCGCTTCCTCCAACCAACAATGAAGAATTACCAAAAAGTTGGAACGTAGTCCATAGTCATCCTAAAGAATTGATCATTGGTGAAATTGAACATGGAGTAAGCACAAGATCAAAGCTCAAGGACATCTGCAACAACATGGCGTTTCTCTCACAAATTGAACCAAAGAACATAAATGAAGCTATTGAAGATGAATCATGGATCTTGGCAATGCAAGAAGAGCTAAACCAATTTGAAAGAAACAAGGTATGGACTCTTGCACCTAGACCCAAGGACCACTCCGTCATTGGTACAAAATGGGTATTCCGAAACAAAAAGGATGAAGAAGGTATAATAGTAAGGAACAAAGCAAGGTTAGTCGCTCAAGGTTATAATCAAGAGGAAGGTATTGATTATGGAGAGACTTATGCTCCAGTTGCTAGATTAGAAGCTATACGCATGTTACTTGCTTTTGCATGTTTTAAAAATTTTAAATTATTTCAAATGGATGTCAAAAGTGCCTTTTTAAATGGTTTTATTGCCGAAGAAGTTTATGTAGAACAACCTCCTGGATTTGAAAATCATGAATTTCCAAACCACGTTTTTAAATTATCAAAAGCTTTATATGGTTTAAAACAAGCTCCAAGAGCTTGGTATGAACGACTAAGTGGTTTCCTTATTGAAAAGGGTTTTACACGTGGAAAACTTGACACAACATTATTTCTAATGTTTGATGGAAAAGACATGCTTATTGTGCAAATCTATGTTGATGATATTATATTTGGTTCTACTAATGAAAACTTGTGCAAAGAATTCTCTAAGACTATGCAGGATGAATTCGAAATGAGTATGATGGGTGAGCTAAAATTCTTTCTCGGACTTCAAATAAAGCAAACCGAAGATGGGATATTCTTAAATCAATCCAAATATGTCATAGACTTACTAAAAAGATTTGGATTGACAAATGCTAAAGCATATGGAACTCCCATGAGTCCTTCAACAAAGCTTGACAAAGATGAGAAAGGTAAACCGGTGGACGTTAAGCTATATCGAGGTATGATTGGTAGTTTACTTTATTTAACCGCAAGTAGACCCGATATAATGTTTAGTGTATGTCTTTGCGCTCCGATTTCAATCCTGTCCTAAAGAATCACACTTAATTGCAGTCAAACGAATATTTCGATATTTGCTTGGAACCATTGATTTAGGATTATGGTACCCTAAGTCAAATTCATTTGACTTAATAAGCTACACGGATGCGGATTTTGCTGGTTGCAAAATTGATCGCAAAAGCACTAGTGGTACTTGTCACTTTCTAGGACACTCACTAGTATCATGGTTTAGTAAAAAGCAAAATTCTGTGGCCTTATCAACGGCGGAAGCCGAATATGTAGCGGCCGGTAGTTGTTGTGCTCAATCTCTCTACATAAAACAACAACTAGAAGGATTTTAAAATTCTTTTTGATCATATTCCCATAAGGTGTGATAACACAAGTGCCATAAGTTTAAGTAAAAATCCTATCCAACACTCTCGCACAAAGCACATTGAAATTAGATACCATTTTATAAGAGATCATGTACAAAAAGGGGACATTGAACTTGAATTTGTGAGCACCGATAGTCAATGGGCGGATATTCTCACGAAACCTCTCATTGAAGAACGATTTTGCACAATTCGACGTGAAATAGGTATGGCTAGATACGTTGATATCAAATAAGCTTAAACTTATTATCCTTCTCTTTGATTCAACTATGTTAAATCTATATATACCTTAAGAATTGAATATAAAATGATTTTATGCATATCATGTTCATAAAATTGTTCATTTTATATCTTCCTAGTTATATTGTTTGAACATTAAATTATATGCCCAGTTCTATGTATATTTGCGTATATGTTCATGCATAAAATAAGAAATAAAACTCATCATTTAAACAAACTTGAGTTTATTAAAAAGAAAGCCATAAAGGAGAAGTCACCACAAAAGGAAAAACCACTACACTTCCCACTACATTTATTTGGGGATAGAGCGAGAAGTCAATTCCTTCACCTCAGCTAGTAGCTTCTCGTACTGCTTCTGCAGCTTATTAGTGGTCTTGCTCTGCTCTGTGGACCGGATTACCAAATCATCGGCATAAGAATCCACGAGCGCCTTCAGCCTTTTGTTCTCCTCCTTGACCTCCCCTACTTTCTTCTTACTCTCCTTCAGCAACCTTTGTAAAATGGTGACTTGAGAACGCAGCGCTTTCACTTCCATATTCCTAACATGAAGACGACGTCCCATGTTAGAAACAGTGGCAGTACACTGAATCGTGAGTGCCAATGATTCATTTATTATTTGTGGGTCAGTCCTCCCAGCTAAAACCTTTGCATCCTCCGGAGTACAAAGACCGGCAGCTACTGCGGTGGCAGTCTCACCATTCAATATCACTGAATCAGTTACTGATACAGGGCCATTAATTGAAAGGAAGTAAGGACGCCAGACTTCTGGCATCACACTAGGCGTATCATTTAGATTAATTGTTTCTGGTTTGTTTTGAGAAGAAGAGGAAGCCATTCTAGAAAATCTAATAAGAGATTAAGCTAAGAGTTTGAAAATGATGAAGTTCATCGAAAATTAGTGTGTGTTAAATAAACCTCAGATTTTTGAACAACCAGCCTGTACCTATCACCCGACTCCCGAGATTTTTCTTCAAAATTCAACGTTCAAATCTCGAGATTTAACGTATACGGAAATATCACTGACTCAGAACTCGATGCGTCGACAAGATCTGTTTTCTGAAAAAGCAGAAATTTTTTTTCAAACTTCCTGATTTATCGGTGTCTATGGCGTGCGTAATTGGATAAGTCTGACACATAGCAAAATCTGAACCCTTCATTCACACTTCACACGTAGCAAAATCTGAACCATTCATTCACACTTATGACACATAGCAAAATCTGAACCATTCATTCACACTTATGACACGTAGCAAAATCTGAACCATTCTTTCAAACAGCGCGTCTGTCCTATAAATTCGCTTCACCTCTCCACTACATACTCACACCTCTCCGATAATATTTTCTCTCATTCTTTAGATAACACTCTAAGAGGATGCAGCATCATTTAGAGATTCATAAAATCAAATACTTGATCTTCTCAGATAGAAGCAAAATTATTATTGATCAAGTTTCCACGAAGCAAGATTATTATTGATCATGCTTCTCGGTTGAAGTACCTCTCTCATACACCAGGTTGATGGGAAGATCTTTAGCATACACTCCAAATATATCTTCCTCATCCGAATCATCCCGTTCATACAACTGTTGATACACCTGAAGCTTTGTATGACAGAAGAGAGAGAGTACATACTATATGGGCATCATCCCATGTCCTTCCCGGATTGCTTAAATCATCAGCATCTTAGGCATATGGCGGCAATATTCAACCGAACCCCCAATCCAACCAAACCACTAGGATGAAGAATCTTACAAATATGAATGTATTTGTTTTATTTCTTTGTACCAAATAGGAGAAATATGTTATATTAGTTAGTTGTTCTATGTTTGAACTAAATCAAAGGAGAAATAAATTTTTTTTTGGTTGTTTAAAATGTTGAATGATGCTTGGAGATATTGAATATAATATTTATTTTTGATGATGCCAAGGGGGAGAAAGATATGACATTTTTTTTTATCTATTAATGAATTATCATATCTATTGGTGAATTATCATATCTTGCAATAATTGGCAAAAATGCGCATATATATTGATTGCTTGATAATACTAAATAAAAAAAAAATTGATCTATGCATAAAGATAGGGGGAGATTTAAAAATCTCTAATATAAAGATATGCATTATTTTAGGGGGAGCTTTTCAAGAAAAGCTTCAAAATCATAAATCGTATAAAAATATCATATCATATGTGTCATCATCAAAAAGGGGGAGATTGTTAGCCTCAAGGTTTCAATAATTATTAATTGGCTAATTAATCCAAGGACATTCATGTAGTTTTGATGATAACCATGATTTTAAGTTGTTCATTAATGATATTTTCATATGAACTAATGATTTATGTTTTAAAGCTTAATTTTGACTATTGATTTAATTGGACCAAGATGGCCAATTCAAATATCAAGCAAATGCAAAGTTGATAAGTTGCAAATTCATTGAAGATCAAAGTCATCAAGACTCAAGACAAAGAAATCAAGCTCAAAGACAATGATCCGAGACATATGAGAAGTAAGAGTTAGGTTTTGTAAAGTTTATTAAGATTTGATCTTTAAGGCTCAACTTTAAAACCAACTTCAATTGAAAAATCTCTTAAAGTTTTCAAAGACAAACTTGATTGGTTGAAATTCAAATGTAAGACAACCATATCAATTGAAAAATCTTTTAAAGTTTTCAAAGACAACTTGATTGGTTGAAATTCAAATATAAGACAACCATATCAATTGAAAAATCTCTTAAAGTTTTCAAAGACAACTTGATTGGTTGAAATTCAAATATAAGACAACCATATCAATTGAAAAATCTCTTAAAGTTTTCAAAGACAAACTTGATTGGTTGAAATTCAAATATAAGACAACCATATCAATTGAAAAATCTCTTAAAGTTTTCAAAGACAACTTGATTGGTTGAAATTCAAATATAAGACAACCATATCAATTGAAAAATCTCTTAAAGTCTTTCAAAGACAAACTTGATTGGTTGAAATTCAAATATAAGACAACCATATCAATTGAAAAATCTCTTAAAGTCTTCAAAGACAAATTTGATTGGTTGAAATTCAAATATAAGACAACCATATCAATTGAAAAATCTCTTAAAGTCTTCAAAGACAACTTGATTGGTTGAAATTCAAATATAAGACAACAATATCAATTGAAAAATCTCTTAAAGTCTTCAAAGACAAACTTAATTGATTGAAATTCACATGCAAGACAACCATATCAATTATGGTTGAAAAATCTTAAGAAGAAAAGTTTTCAAAGAAAACAAATTGATTGATTGAAAATCAAGAAGAATGCAAGACAACATGATGGCTATAAATACTACCCTTTCTTCATTTCTAAACATCAAGCATACAAGAGAAATCAAAGATAGAAAAGATAACATCTTATACATCAATCCATCCTTCTCAAGCTTATATTTTCATATCATTCAAAATCCTTGATTGAAAATTTCTCTAAACACTTTTTGAGCCATATTGATCAAATCCTTGATATACTATTAGAGTGAGCATATTGTGTACAATTACTCTTTGAGAGAGCCTTATCTTGTACAACAAATACTTTGTTGAAACCTGTGAGTATTTTGTTAGGGTTTTGGTATAAATCCTAAGGAGTGAAAAGGATTTTTCACTCGGTGGTTACTCTTCACTGTGTAAGGAAGATTTGTAACGGTTTTATCTTCACCCGAAAGAAGATTGTCAAATAGTGGATTTGGGAATCCTCAAGAAGTGTTCTTGAGGCGGGGACGTAGGCACGGGAGCCGAACCTCGATAACAATCATCGTGTTTGATTTTCTCTCTCTCTATCTCTTACATATTTAATTGCTTATATATATACTTGTGCTTGATTTCATATCATATTTATATTGCAATTGAATTGTGATCAAACATTTGCTAAATCAACATTTGCTATTTGAAGATAGTTTTTAATTCCGCATTTAAATCGAAAAAGTTTGCCTCAACCTAAATCACCCCCCCTCTTAGGTTGATATTTGGGTAACAGTGTACATTCATCAGTACTGTGCCTCGTCTTCTAGTGGAAATGGAAATACAAGCTCGTGTCCCAATTCTTTGGAAGCGGATTCGGGTATGGAGTTGGATCCATTGGATTGAGATGACCTCTTTTGCACATGTGATAAAAGATCTCAGATATGGAAGTACCCAAGGGATCGAAGTGCCTTCTAAGTTTAGGTGCCTGTCTGGGATGGCCACCATATTGAGTTTGATACTGCTTCTGATATTGGCTTGGGCGTTGGTATGGGTGAACAACATTGATATCGGCTCAGGCATTAGGAGCGTTGCTTGAACTTCTGAAAACCTTCTTTGTAGGTGCAAACACCTTTCCTTCATTCTCTTCAATTCTACCACCACGAATGGTGTCTTCAATCCTCATCCTGTTGTTGTATGGTTGTTCAAAATCCATGATAGGTGAGACACACACCTTGTTAGGCGATAGATACTTTATCTCATCATTTATCTAATCCCTCTTAGCAAGTCTGTTCATCATCTTTGCAGCTTTCGCCCTCCATCTAGCTTGGAATTCTGGAAACGTCTCATTGTTATGTTGCATAATCTCCAAATCTTTGAATTTGACATCAACCATGGTAATATGCAAACTGCTTCATGAACAAGTTTATAAATTCCTTCTGGACTTTGGTCTTCACTACATCCAAAGTGTAATACCGTTTTGTTGCAATTCCGGATAATGACAGTGGAAAAGCATATAACACTTGCTGCTCGTTTAACCCCTCCATTTTAACGAAGCATAGATACTAGAGTAGATGTTCCTTAGGGTCTTCAGTACTTGTGAACCTATCAGTTTTTGGTATGGCAAGATTGAATGGCAATCAGATGACTGGTTTAGATGCAAAAGCTCCCATAGAAAAGATATAGTCATCTATTTTTTAAGACTCCATGAGAGTTGCATGTATTCGATCCACCTTTTCTTTCAACTCATCTGCCTCAATAGCTGTCTTGTCAAAGTACATGATCTTTTCTTCTTTACCCATGTCTAGATCATTCTAAATATTCTTTTCTTTAGTTATTGGCAACTTCTGGTGGATCTCTTCGAGCCTTTGCATTCTTGAGTTCATGTCCTTCATAAATCCTTCTATTAGTGTGAACATCTAGTTCATGGTGATGCCATTCTCAGCCATTGTTTGCTTCTAGACTTCTTGAATAGTTGAAGATTGGAATCGCACAAGATTCTGGGATGTGCTTATAAGAGACTTGAGGTACTATCATAACCCTATTTTTACCCCTGAGATATCCTCTCATGTTGGCACGCAAAACAAGGCCACTGGACTGAGCCAAGTGCGACCCGAGAGTGTCTCAAATACATCAAAAAGTCCTCAGAACATGGCCGGAGCGCATTTCATGAGGTTTGGAAAGGTTTGACCAATGTTGACCAAGTTTGACCGAAGTTTGACCAAGACTATAACCAGGTCAAAGGCAAGATTTGATTGACCACTTTCTGATCATTGAGAAGAGCACATCAAGACCTTCGATTCGACACTTCACAGGTCGAAAACGAACGATAAACGAGAAAGTTATGGGCAAAACCGTAAAAATTGGTCTGACACTTAACAAAATTTTGCTAAGTATTATTGACCAAAATTGGCCCATTTTGGGGCAATGTTCGTGCACAGAGTCTTCCCGACTAGCTACGAGTTGTTCTGCAAGTTTGAAACTTTAAGGAAGAAGGTAGGTTCAACTACAACATGCAACTCTCAGATCACCAAAAACTTCTTTGGTTAGGTCAGAAGCTTGATCGGAAAATGACTCCTCACCATGAAAATCACTCCGGTGGCCTCTGTTCGCAGGGCTGTATCTCATGGGCCCGAGCTCGATTCCTCATGAGATTTGTGACACTCCGTAGAAGACATCATGAGCTTTTCGTAAACACTAATATCATAAAAAACCGACATTGGGAGCCACGTCAACCATGCGCGGGAAAATTGACGAAGGTAAGGAAATTGTGCTAGAAATTCGACACATTTTTCCACCTGGGAGACCACCTTTGCGCGCAGAGTCTTCTTAGCTCGCTACGAGTTGACCTGCAAGTTTGAAACTTGAAGAAAGAAGGTAACTTCTGCTACGACGTGTAACTCTCGGTTCGTCGGTAACATCTTCGGTTTGGCCGGAATCTTCGTCGGAAAGGTAGAGAAAAACTGCTCGTACACCCTTGCTTCCGGGAGCCATAACTCTCTCATCCGAGCTCCGATTTGAGCGAACGTGATATCATTGGAAAGAATACTTCTCAATCTTTCCAATGTACCAAGAATGACCTGTTTTGAGCACCAGAAAGCCATAAAAAGCTGTCCCGAAAAAGATGGTAAAAAGCTGTCAAAATTTTCGAGCTGAAGAGATAAGATTGAGGAGGAGCTGCGTTGGAGGATAAGGACAGAGGCCTCACGCCGCGTGATGCTGCGGCATGCAGCATGAAGCTGCGTGAAGTTAAAAAATCCCTTCTATAAATAAAGGGAGCCCCCCTGTCATAACCCTATTTTTTACCCACGGGATTTTCTCAGATGTCGGCACACAAGACGAGACAACCCGGACCGAGCCAGCATGGTCCGACGAAGCCTCGCCACATCAAACACACCTAAGAAGAAGGTCCGAGACACATTTCCCAAGGTTTGACCAAGTTTGACCAGGGTTGACCAAGTTTGACTAGGGTTGACCGAAGTTTGACCAAGGTTTGACCAAGCCGTTCCCGGCCCTACTAGGGTCCAACTTGCCCAGAAACCCTCAAAATGTATTCCGGGATACATTTCCCAGAGTCTGGAAGACTTCGACCAAGTTCGACCAAGTTTGACCGAAGGTTGACCAAGTTTGACCAAGGTTTGACCTGGACCGTTGACCAGACCAAAAGCTGAATCGGAACTGACCGCTCATGGACCATTCTGAAGAACATGATGAAAGCTTCGATTCGACACCTTTACGGGCCAAAAACGGACGAGAAACGAGAGAGTTATGGCCAAAACTGCGAAAAAACGGTCCAACACTTAGCCAAATTTTACTAAGTATTGTTGACAAAACAGCCTACTTTGGGAGGCAACGTTTGCGCAAAAACTTCTTTCCGATCCCGCTGTAACTTGGTCCACGAGCCAAGACCCTTAGGCAAGAGGTTCACTTCAGCTACCGCACGCAACTTTCGGATCGTCAAGAGCTCCTCCGGTCAAGCCGGAATCTCAGTCAGAAGATGACCCCTTGGCATAAGGAACATTCCGAACGGCCTCCGTTCGCAGGATCATATCTTGCGAACCCAAGCTCGCCTCTGTGCAAGGCCTGTACCTTTGGAAAATAGGTAGCACCAGCTTTCCAACGATACCAAGATCGTCGAAATCCGACATCGGGAGCTACATCTACCATGCGCGTGAAAACAGGCCGACGAAATAAGGCTTTGCTGAAAGTTCCAGGAATTTTCCCACCGACGTTGCCACGCTTGCGCGCAGAGTCTTCCTGACTCGCAACAAGTTGATCCGCGAGCCCGGGCACGTTGGAAAGAAGACACATTCATGCACGACGTGGAACTCTCGGATCGCCAAGATTTTATCGGGTCAAGCCGGAATCCTGATCGGAAAACTGCCCTCAAACGGACCAAAAACACTCCGGTGGCCTCTGTTCGCGGAGCCATATCTCACAAGTCCAAGCTCGGATTTCCGCAAATCCGGAACCTTGCAAAAGTAGGCAACGCAAGCTTTCCGACGGTACCAAGAACGTCGAAATCTGACATCGGGAGCTAGGTCAAATATGTGCGCGAACTGGGACAAGATTTGAGAAAAAACGCGCTGGGAGGAAAACGCGTTTTTCCTCCCGGACAGCCGCCTTCGCGCGCAGAGTCTTTCCTGCTCGCAGCAAGTTGATCCGCGAGCCCGGGTGCGTTGGAAAGATAATGACTCCCAGCTACGACGTGGAACTCTCGGTTCGCCGATAGCATCCCCCGTTTGGTCGGAATCTTCACCGGAAAAGTGCACGAAAACAGCTCCGACACCCCGACTTCCGGGAGCCATAACTCCCCCGTCCGAACTCCGATTTGTGCAAACTTTATACCGTTGGAAAGAGGACGTCGAGAGCTTTCCGGCGATATGCCGCATGACCCATTTTGGGTACCAGAAGGCCTCCAAAACTGCCCTCGAAAATCGGATCAAAAAAGGATACGCGCGCGAGAATCGAGGAAGTGCAGACAGCTGTCTTGGGAGGCGTGCACGCGAGGCGCGCCATCATCACGCGCCGCGCGCGATCATGGCGCGCCCCGCGTGCACGCCCCCCTATAAATAGAGCCTCCCCCCCCTCATTTGCACATAATTTTGCTCGGGCTCTAGGCCTCCTTGAGCGTTAGAATAGGCAGAAATAGGGGTTTTAGGGGGCTTAGGAAGGGGTTTTTGGGTAGTTTTAGAGAGAGAGACTCCTCTCTAGGTAATCTCTCTCTCTCTAAGTTCTTTCTCTCTCTAAACTCTTTCTTTAGGGATTTTGGGGGGTTTTTAGAGTGAGAAGCATCTACTAGGTGCTTCTCTCTCTAACTTCTCCTCATCTTCCCCCCTCTCTCTCTCTCTCTCTCATTCTTTAAGTTCATTTATTGCTTTATTTACATTTTCTTTAGTCATTTATCGCTTTATTTACATTTTCTAGTCATTTATCGCTTTATTTACATTTTCTAGTCATTTATCGCTTTATTTACATTTTCTAGTCATTTATCGCTTTATTTACATTTACTACGTACTTGTGAATATAATATTTGTTGTACCTCCTCCCCCCGGTGTGTTTTAGTACGGCAATATTGAGTGGCTTTGGCGGCTCGCGTAAGACCTCTAACGAGGCCGTGACAACCATGTTAGCCCACGAGGTCTTGACCCGAAAAATACACCGGTCCCCTTGTGTTTTAGTACGGCAAATATTGAGTAGCTTTGGCTCAGTTGCGTAAGACCTCTAACGAGGCCGTAACAACCTTGTTAGCCTACGAGGTATTTGACCCGAAAAATACATCCCCATGTGTAAATATTGTCATTTATCGCTTTATTTACATTTACTACGTTGCGCGTATTATATTGTGAATATTGTTATTCTCCCCATTTTTTCCTTTGTGATTTGGGCGTGATAATCCCGATTGGTCGTGGTGGACTATGTTAAGACCTCAAAGAGGCATTAGCCATTACGTAATTCCATAGGCATTGGACCCATTAAAAACCCCCATGTTTAAATATTGTCATTTATCGCTTTATTTACATTTACTACGTTGCGCGTATTATATTGTGGAATATTGTCATTTTCTCCCCTTTTCCCTTTGTGATTTGGGCGTGATAATCCCGATTGGTCGTGGTGGACTATGTAAGACCTCAAAGAGGCTTTAACCACCACGTAATCCCATAGGCATTGGACCCACAAAATTCCCTCCTTGTAAATTCCATTAATTTATTGCTTCCCGTTATGCTCTAAATTTCTTGCCATTTTTACTACGTCGTAAATATCGTTTACATATCCCCTTTTCTATTTTGATTTGGGCATGAAAATACCGAACGGTATTGGTGGTTTTAGGTAAGTCTTTCAATAGCACTAAACCCCATGTAAATCCATACGGCGTTGGACCCACAAAAATACTCTTTTTTCAAACCCGGTTATTTACATTATTTACTACGTTGTTGTAAATATTGTTCATATTTTTCATTATTTTGATTTGGGCATGAAAATACCAAACGGTATTGGCGGTTTTAGGTAAGTCTTTCAATAGCACTAAACCCCATGTAAATCCATGAGGCGTTGGACCCGTAAATTGCAAACATATTTTCAAATAGATTTTCTCATTTAAGTCCTATTTGGCGTCGAAGGTTTGGATAAGTCTTTCAATAGCACCAACCCTTCGTGTAAGCCCGAAAAGGCATTGAAACCCCATTTTCAAAATAGATTTTCTCATATAAGTCCTATTTGGCGTCGAAGGTTTGGATAAGTCTTTCAATAGCACCAACCCTTCGTGTAAGCCCGAAAAGGCATTGAAACCCATATTTTCAAATAGATTTTCTCATTTAAGTCCTATTTGGCGTCGAAGGTTTGGATAAGTCTTTCAATAGCACCAACCCTTCGTGTAAGCCCGAAAAGGCATTGAAACCCCATTTTCAAATAGATTTTCTCATATTAAGTCCTATTTGGCGTCGAAGGTTTGGATAAGTCTTTCAATAGCACCAACCCTTCGTGTAAGCCCGAAAAGGCATTGAAACCCTCTTTTAGATTGCTTTGTTTTATTCATGTAAATCCTATGGTGGTGTCGAGATTCGAGTAAGTCTTTCAATAGCATCGAATCCCGACCCCACGAGGTCTTGACCCTTTCCCTAAAAATTCTCATGAAATACATTTCGATTAAGTGTTGTGTTCATTGATATGCTGCCAACATGCCATAATCATCCCATACTTGTCATTTTAGTAATTTATGCGCTGCGAACATGCCGTGATTACTCATTTGAACTTCTTATGATTTATGTGCTGCAAACATGCCGTGATCATTCCATACTCATTCATTCTTGTAATTTATGTGCTGCGAACATGCCGTGATTATTTGATTGAATGTTTTACCACTTTGATGCCATGCTCATTCTTGTGATTTATGTGCTGCGAACATGCCGTGATTACTTGTTTGAGTGTTTATTGCTTTGATATAAAAATGTGATTAAAATACACTTTGCCATGAAAACTTTAAAAAGAGTAAACATGGTAATGTGGGCGTTAGAAACGAAGTTGGTGCAATCCAAGGGTTACGGCTCGCCCTGGCTTTTGGACACCATGGTATGAGTCCTTTACACGGGGGCGTGGCTGGTACGTGCTTTCGTGTAGAGGATTCTACACGTTCTAACTCCCATAGGATCATGGTCTAAAATTCCCCAAAGTGTGAATTAATCATCCAAAACCCCGCCATTTGACGGACCGCTTTACTCTTGGAAATCAAGGGTAAAGAGATCCCGAATATGGCACCAAAAACATTAATTGTTTGTCCCGGCACTAGGTGTTAGGATTTCAAGTATATCCTACCACCGAAATGCCCGGAAATTTAAAAGATACAAAGATAAAGGGATGGTGAAATAAAGAGTCTAATCAAAACCGAACGAAGTCATATTACGTTTGCCATTTTTGGTATATCGTACGACGGAAATCGGGACATTTGTACATAATAAAAACCAACAAACTTAGGCTTAGCAAATAAAAGAAAACATTAGGAAGGAGGTAACCGTTTTCTTAAACGGATGTCGTGGGGTGCCTAACACCTTCCCCACGCATAAGCAAACCCCCGAACCTATCTCTGGTTCAAGACCATTTAGTTGTAGATGTCTAAATAGGGTAAAATCTATTAGACATAGGTGCCCAATCACACCTTAAAATTTCCCATGATTGGTGGCGACTCCAAATTTGTGCTCACACGCACACACGTACACAAGTTCCCACACACACACAACTCGTATCTCGAAACGGAAAAGAGATAGAGATCACACACACACTCGCCAAATGGGGGTCGGTATGTAGGAAAATAAAAAGAAAAAGAAATAAGAATTTTCCGCCGGTGTCGACACCCCCCCCCCCCCCACCATCATCCACACCCAATGTGAGAGAAAAGAGGCAGAAACTCGGGAAAAGGGTCTATTCTCTCTAGTTTTTAGGCCATTTTGGGTAGAATCAAAGGGATTTTACTTAGGTAATCCCTCTCCCTCAAAGCTCCTCTCATCCATTCCTTCTCTTCACTCATACACTCTCCTATACTCATTTTTCATTTCATAATGGAGATGATATGTGATGATCCTACAATGGGAGATGATTCACAATGATCCTTGGGTTTATTTATCTAATGCTTTCATTATTTGTTTATAGCTTTCACTATGTGTTTATAGTTTTCACTATTTGTTTATAGCTTTCACTATGTATCTATAGCTTTCACTATGTGTTTATTGCTTTCACTATGTGTTTAAAACTTTCACTATGGATTATATGCTTTTCCTATCATGTCATTTACATTAACTATATGGTTGTGTGAATGGGGATGATATGTGAGGATCCTATAGGGAAATGACTCATAATGACCCATTATTTAAAGCTTTAACTATGCCTTTATTGTTTTGCTATGTGGATTATTTGCTTTTTTCCTATTATGTCATTTACATTGACTATGTGGTTGTGTAAATATATGAGGATCCTACAATGGAAATGACTCATCCCCTCTCCCTTTCTCTTTGATTCCATGAAAATCCTAATTGGTTTTGGAGGTTTACGTAAGACTTTCAATAGCATTAACCTCCATGTAATCTCATAAGGTATTGGACCCTTAAGAATCCCCCTTGGTTTAATTTCATTATTATCCCCTCTTTGTTGATTTCCCCTTTTAATTTGGGGATGAAAATCCTAATTGGTTATGGAGGTTGAGGTAAGACTTTCAATAGCACTAACCTCCATGTAATCCCATAAGGCAATGGACCCATGAGAATCCCCCATGCTTTAATTTCATTATTATCTTCTGTTTATGGTTTTTCTCCTTTTAATTTGGGGATGAAAATCCTAATTAATCTTGGAGGTTTATGTAAGACTTTCAATAGCATTAACTTCCATGTAATCCCATAAGGTATTGGACCCTTGAGAATTCCCATTTAGATTAAGTGTTGTAATTATGTCATATCCATCCCATACTTGTTATTTGTGATTAAAGTGCTTGCAAACATGCCATGATCACATGCTTTGAATGCTTACTTGCTTTGATATAAATGTGGTTAAAATATGTACATTTTGCCATGAAAACTTTAAAAAGAGAAAACATGGTAATGTGGGCGTTACAAACGAGATTGGTCCATCCTAAGTTCTATGGCTTGACCTAGTCTTGGGACACTATGGTATGAGTCTTTTATGTGTCGATATGGCTTGCCGTTGACACACTATAAGAGATTCTACACGTTATAATACCCATAATATTATGGCATAAAAATTCCCCAAAGAGAGAATTAATCATCTAAAGGCTCGCTATTTGACAGACCACTTTGTTCTTGGAAATCAAGGATAAAGGGATCCCGAATATAGCACCAAAAACATAATTGTTTGTCCCGGCACTTAATGTTAGGATTTCAAGTGCATCCTACAATCGAATTGCCCAAAACCATAAAAAATACAAAGGTAAAGAAAAGTGAAACAAAGAATCTAAACAAAACCAAATTAAGTCGAATTGCATATACCGTTCTTGGTATATTGCTTGACGGAAATTAGGACATTTGTGTCTAATTTAAACCAACATCCATGCTAAGCAAACATAAAGGAACACTTGAAGGGAGGTAACCGTTTTTAACGGATGTCGTGGGGTGTCTAACACCTTCCCCATGCATAATCTAACCCCCGAACCCATCTTTGGTTCAAGATCATTTTTAATATGTCTAAGCAAGATAAAATCCATTAGACATAGGTACCCAATCACACCTCAATTTTAGGGGTGTAATCGGTGAGGTGCGGTGCGGTTTTCTCCGGATTTTTGCACCTACACCTTATAGTGCGGTTTTTCTATTACACGCACCTGCACTTGCACCTACTAAGATCGGTTTTGACACGGTGCGGTGCGGTTTGGTGCGGTCTTGCGGTTTGGGTTGGACTCATTTGGGCCGGATTGGGCCAGCCCAAATGTCAATTTTAATCTAAAAAATCTATTTTTACAATTCAAAAATTTGGCTAACTATAGTCTACAGCATACAAATATAAATGTTTTCAATATCGACCTGGATATTTAAAAAGAAAAAAAAAATTATAACATGCGTATCTCAATTGCATAAATCATAATTTCCAATCTCAAGTCTTCCACAAAAAAAATTGTCTACTACTTTAAAGTTTAAATAACAACCCAATAAAAAATGGTATACTTCCAAAAAAAATAATAAAAACTAAGATAGCATGTCGTATCCTTTATTCTTGGAGCAAGCAGTCAAGCACATTCCATTCAATCTCCAACTCCAACGCTCCCAACTTCATTCAAACATCAGTATTAACCTTAGGTAATTCTAGGAAAAAGAAAAAGAAAAAAAGAAATGTTAGTAAATAAATAAACAAGTAAAAAATAAACTCATAAAGAATTGCAGATATAGATATAGTATAAATAAATTACCTGATTCAAGCTCTTCATCAATACTTTGCACTTCGTCCATGGCTTCCCGAAGCTTGACTGGTGAAGATGTGCTTCTTAACCAATTTTGACAACGAATAAGAGCCTCAACGGTTAAAGGAGACAATGAACTCCTAAAAGAATCCAAAACACGACTCCCTATGCTAAAGGCCGACTCAGATGCAACAGTAGACACCGGAACTGCCTTGACATCTCGTGCTACATGGGAAAGGATTTTATATTTGGAGGAATTCACCCTCCACCAACCCAAAATATCAAAACCCAAAGCACATGGTGGCTCACTTGCTTCTGAAAGATACTGGTCCACCTCAGTTTTGCATTCACCAATATCCTCTTGAGCCAAGTGGTGTTGGAACTCCTCAACAGCTGACTTCCATGGATCATGTGTATCACTAGCACTTGACATAGAGCTTGAAACAACATCAGAAATCACACAACTACTACTGCCATTAGCACCTAAGGATGCTGTTTCAAATTCAGTTGCATAATGAGCATACAACCTATCTATAGCTCCTCTCACCTTCTCAACCATACTCTCTGCCTTTGGTTTAGCATACCACTTATTGAACCAATAAACAATATATTTCATCTTGTATCTTGGATCAAGAACAACAGTTACAAACAACAACAAATTCATCTTCTCAATATTTCCCCAATATTTCTCATATTTCATCTTCATACCTTCAGCCATACTCTTCAAGAGAGAATCACCATCAAGATTGCACAATTTATACAATTCATTTTGAATACCCACAAGCTCATGAAAATAAGAATTAGAAGTGACAATTAATGATCCAGAGAAACGTAAAGTTGCTTCATAAAAGAGTTTAAGAAACTTACAAAGCAACCGAGCATTTTCCCAATCAAGAGAGCGGGGAGGACCTTTGGGCTTTTTCCCATTTCCATCAGGTTCTTCAAAATAATCCATGTATTGCTCATCATCAATGATCAACCTATCAAAAGCTCTCTCAAACTTCTCAGCCGCCTCTAGCATAAGATAAGTGGAATTCCACCTGGTAGGAACATCCAATGAAAGCAAACTCTTACTCTAAATGTTTGCATCCTTAACAGCTTCTAAGAATTTTTCAAACCTTTTTGGAGATGATTGCGCATACCGCACTGCATTTCTCACCTTAGCAATAGATTCATGGATGTCTTTCAATCCATCTTGCACAATTAAATTCAATATATGTGCACAACATCTCATGTGCAAGAACTCACATCCCACAATGCAACTCTCCTTCAATTTCATCTTCCTCCTCAAATAATCAATAGCCACATCATTGGAGCTTGCATTATCAACTGTAATTGTCAAGACAATATCTATACCCCACTCCTTCAAACACTTCTCAACCACTTTCCCAATTGTTTCCCCCTTATGATTAGGAACTAAACAAAAGTTCAAAATTCTCTTTTGATACTTCCAATCACTATCAATAAAATGGCATGTCAAACAAAGGTAGTTAAGGTTTTGTAGTATCAGTAGTCAAACAAACCTTTTGCCCCTTCTTACTCAAAAACATCTTTCAATTGTTTCCTCTCATTAAGATAAAGTTTCATGCAATCTTTTGCTACTGTGACACGAGAGGGAATGGGAAACCTAGGCTCAACCACGTTCATATAATAATTAAAACCTTCATGCTCTACAAATCTGAATGGCAGTTCATCTACAATGATCATCCTAGCAAGAGCCAACCTTATTTTCTTAATAGAAAATTGGTGCACTTCAATTTCTTTAGTATCATTCTCTCCCTCAACAACAGCCTTTTTGTAATGAAAAGAAATTGTTGGTTGACTCTTGTCATTGTTTTTATTATTCGGATTCTTCTTACAATTTTTGACATGTCCCCACAAGGTTGAGGTCCCATTCTTTCTAGAATGACATTTATATGGTTTTTTGCAATAGTTACATGTTGCCCTAGGCTTTTCTAGATTACCTCCACCTAGCTTAGTAAAATGCTCCCAAACCTTTGATGTCAACTCTTTAGATTGTTTCGTATTACTTGGAACAGGTTGTGATTCTGTGGGGAGGGTTGATTCATCTGGTATAATAATAGGGTCAGTCGGTATAGGTGGATTTGGTTCATTTGGATTAGGATTTGATGAAGCATCCATCTAGGGGAAAGGTCATTGAAAAAGAAAAAAAAAACACGTCACAATCAAACTAAAGAACATTAGAATATTAGAATTTAGAGCAGCAGTGCATCATAACAACAATTCTCAGCAAGCACTGCAACTGTGCAAGTGTGCAACACAACACAACACAACAGTCAAGTGCATCACAACAACAATTCTTAGCAAGCACTGCAACTGTGCAAGTGTGCAACACAACACAACACAACACAACAGTCAAGTGCATCACAACAACAATTCTCAGCAAGCACTGCAAGTGTGCAACACAACACAACACAACAGTCAACAACAACCAAATAAAACAATCAATTCTTAGTGAAGGTTCTGAAATTAAACAATCAATTTAAGCTCATTGCTTTCTAATTCTCAAATTAAACAATCAATTCTCAAATTCTCAACAGCACAATTAAAAAATTCTCAACAAAACACGTTTAAAATTCTCAAATTCTCAACAGCACAATTATCAATTTCTCAACAAAACAACTACAAAATTCTCAATTTCTCAAATACCCAAAGAAATTCTAACCTGTGTTGATTGTTGACTTGAAGCTCTGTTGGGTAATAAATTGGGACTTGGGCGTTCCTGCTTGCTGCGGGCTGGTGAGTGGTGAGTGGTGACTGGTAAGGTGTGAGAGAGACTGAGACGGCGAGACCCAGAGAGAGAGAGGCTGGCGGCTGACTGGTTGAGGGTGCGAATTGAGAAAAGAGAAGAGAGAAAAGAAAAAGAAAAAGAAAATACCCAATTTCCTAGGGTTCATTGTTGTCGAATTTGGAAATTTTGAATTTTGATTTTGTGAATCACTGAATGTCTGAACGAATCGGTGAAAATATTTATCCAAATCACTTAATTTCCATTAGTTTTGCCCATAATTTCTGTCATAACCCCATTTTTACCCACGGGATTTTCTCGGGTGTAGACACGCAAAACGAGACAGCCGAGCCGAGCCGGCCTGACCCGACGAAGGCTCGCCACATCAAATGACCCCAAGAAGAAGATCCGGGACACATCTCCCGAAGTTTGACCAGGTTTGACCAGGGTTGACCGAGTTTGACCAGACCGTTTCTGACCCGACTGGGGCCCGCTATGCCCAAAAACCCTCGAAACGCGGTCCAGGATACATTTCCCAGAGTTTGGAGAGCTTTGACCAAATTCGACCAAGTTTGACCAAGGTTGACCAAGTTTGACCAAGGTTTGACCGGACCGTTGACCAGACCGAAAGCTGAATCGAACTGACCGCTCCTTGACCATTCTGAAGAACGTGATGAGAGCTTCGATTCGACACTTTACGGGCCAAAAACGGACGAGAAACGAGGAAGTTATGGTCAAAACTGCGAAAAAACGGTCCAACACTTAGCCAAATTTTGCTAAGTGTTGTTGACAAAACAGCCTATTTGGGAGGCAACGTTTGCGCAAAGATTCTCTCCGACCCGCTGCAACTTGGTCCGCGAGCCAAGACCCTTAGGCAAGAGGTTCACTTCAGCTACCACACGCAACTTTCGGATCGTCAAGAGCTCCTCCGGTCAAGCCGGAATCTCAGTCAGAAGATGACCCCTTGGCATAAGGAACATTCCAACGGCCTCCGTTCGCAAGGATCATATCTTGCGAACCCAAGCTCGCCTCTGTGCAAGGCCTGTACCGTTGGAAAAGTAGGTAGCATAAGCTTTCCGACGATACCAAGATCGTCGAAATCCGACATCGGGAGCTACGTCTACCACGCGCGTGAAAACAGGCCGACGAAATAAGGTTTTGCTGAAAGTTCCGGAATTTTCCCACCGACGTTGCCACGCTTGCGCGCAGAGTCTTCCTGACTCGCAACAAGTTGATCCGCGAGCCCGGGCACGTTGGAAAGAAGACACATCCATGCACGACAAGGAACTCTCGGATCGCCAAGATTTTACCGGGTCTAGCCGGAATCCTGATCGGAAAACTGCCCTCAAACGGACCAAAAACACTCCGGTGGCCTCTGTTCGCGGGGCCATATCTCACAAGTCCAAGCTCGGATTTTCGTAAATCCAGAACCTTGCAAAATTAGGAAACGAAAGCTTTCCGAAGGTACCAAGAACGTCAAAATCCGACATCGGGAGCTAGGTCAAATACGCGCGCGAACTGGGACAAGATTTGAGAAAAAACGCGCTAGGAGTAAAACGCGTTTTTCCTCCCGGACAGCCGCCTTCGCGCGCAGAGTCTTCCCTGCTCGCAACAAGTTGATCCGCGAGCCCGGGTGCGTTGGAAAGATAACGACTCCAGCTACGACGTGGAACTCTCGGTTCGCCGGTAGCATCCCCCGTTTGACCGGAATCTTCACCGGAAAAACGTGCAAAAACAGCTCCAACACCCCGACTTCCGGGAGCCATAACTCTCTATTCCGAACTTCGATTCATGCAAAATTTATATCATTGGAAAGTAGACATCTGGGGCTTTCCAACGATATGCTTTATGACCCATTTTGAGTACCCGAAGACCTCCAAAATTGCCTTCGAAAATCGGGTCAAAAAACTGTACGCGCGCACGAATTTCCACGTAACGGATAAGATCGCCGTGTGGCGGATAAGATCGCCACGTGGCAGCTACAGTAACTCACGCGGGACCATCCCGCGCGGCGCGTGATGGACCCGCGCGAGGCGTGCACGCGGTTCTATAAAACCAGCCCCCCTCCCCTCACTTCAGCACACATTTTTGCTCGAGCCCCAAGGCTGTCTGAGCGTAGTTAGGCATAAAATAGGGGGTTTTGGGGTCTTTCTTTGGGGGTTTTTGGGGAGTTTTTAGAGTGAGAAGCATCTATTAGGTGCCTCTCTCTCTAACCTCTCCTCATCCTCCCCCTTCTCTCTTTTTCTTTCTTTTTTAGTGGATTCACAAGGATCCTTTTAGGCATAAAATAGGGGGTTTTGGGGTTTTTCTTTGGGGGTTTTTAGGGAGTTTTTAGAGTGAGAAGCATCTACTAGGTGCTTCTCTCTCTAACCTCTCCTCATCTTCCCCCCTCTCTCTCTCTCTCTCTCTCATTCTTTGAGTTCATTTATTGTTCTATTTTACATTCTTTAGTTCATTTATGCTTTACTAGTTTATTTATTGTCTATTTATTGCTTTATTTACATTTTCTTGTCTATTTATTGCTTTATTTACATTTTCTAGTCATTTATCGCTTTATTTACATTTTCTAGTCATTTATCGCTTTATTTACATTTACTACGTACTTGTGAATATATATATTGTTGTGATTACCCCCCCTCCCCCGGTGTGTTTTAGTACGGCAATATTGAGTGGCTTTGGCGGCTCGCGTAAGACCTCTAACGAGGCCGTGACAACCATGTTAGCCCACGAGGTCTTGACCCGAAAAATACACCGGTCCCCGTGTGTTTTAGTACGGCAAATATTGAGTAGCTTTGGCTCAGCTTGCGTAAGACCTCTAACGAGGCCGTAACAACCATTGTTAGCCTACGAGGTATTTGACCCGAAAAATACATCCCCATGTGTAAATATTGTCATTTATCGCTTTATTTACATTTACTACGTTGTAAATATTATATTGTGAATATTGTCATTTTCTCCCCATTTTTCCCTTTGTGATTTGGGCGTGATAATCCCGATTGGTCGTGGTGGACTATGTAAGACCTCAAAGAGGCATTTATCCACCATGTAATTCCATAGGCATTGGACCCATTAAAAATCCCCATGTGTAAATATTGTCATTTATCGCTTTATTTACATTTACTACGTTGCGCGTATTATATTGTGAATATTGTCATTTTCTCCCCTTCTCTTTGTGATTTGGGCGTGATAATCCCGATTGGTCGTGGTGGACTATGTAAGACCTCAAAGAGGCATTATCCACCATGTAATTCCATAGGCATTGGACCCATTAAAAATCCCCATTGTTAAATAACGTCATTTATCGCTTTATTTACATTTTTACTACGTATTTGTGGATATTGTCATTTTCTCCCGCTCTCTTTATGGTTTGGGCGTGATAATCCCGATTGGTCGTGGTGGGCTATGTAAGACTTCAAAGAGGCATTAACCACCGCGTAATTCCATATGGTATTAGATCCACAAAAACCCTTTATTTCAAACCCGGTTATTTACACTATTTACTATGTTATTGTAAATGTTGTTCATATTTCATTATTTTGATTTGGGCATGAAAATACCAAACGGTATTGGTGGTTTTAGGTAAATCTTTCAAATAGTACTAAAACCTCCATGTAAATCCATGAGGCGTTGGACCCACAAAATCCCCACATTTCCAAAACGGTTTTTCTCATTTAAGTCCTATTTGGCTTCACGGGTTTAGGTAAATCTTTTCAAATAGTACTAAACCCCCGTGTAAGCCCGAAAAGGCGTTGAAACTCATTTCCAAAACGGTTTTTCTCATTTAAGTCCTATTTGGCTTCGCGGGTTTAGGTAAATCTTTTCAAATAGTACTAAACCCCCGTGTAAGCCCGAAAAGGCGTTGAAACTCATTTCCAAAACGGTTTTTCTCATTTAAGTCCTATTTGGCTTCGCGGGTTTAGGTAAATCTTTTCAAATAGTACTAAACCCCCGTGTAAGCCCGAAAAGGCGTTGAAACTCATTTCCAAAACGGTTTTTCTCATTTAAGTCCTATTTGGCTTCGCGGGTTTAGGTAAATCTTTTCAAATAGTACTAAACCCCCGTGTAAGCCCGAAAAGGCATTGAAACCCATTTTCAAAAAATTTTTCTCATTTAAGTCCTATTTGGCTTCGCGGGTTTAGGTAAATCTTTTCAAATAGTACTAAACCCCCGTGTAAGCCCGAAAAGGCGTTGAAACTCATTTCCAAAACGGTTTTTCTCATTTAAGTCCTATTTGGCTTCGCGGGTTTAGGTAAATCTTTTCAAATAGTACTAAACCCCCGTGTAAGCCCGAAAAGGCATTGAATTCTCTTCTAAAGATTGCCTTGTTTTATTCATGTAAATCCTAAGGTGGTGTCGAGATTCGAGTAAGTCTTTCAAATAGCATCGAATCCCGACCCCACGAGGTCTTGACCCTTTCCCTAAGAATTGTCATAAATTACACCTTGTCATTTCAAATAAATGTTGCATTTATGTCATTTCATACTTATGATTGATGTACTGCTAACATACCATGATCATCCCATTATGTCATACTTGTGATTTATGTGCTGCGAACATGCCGTGATTACTTGTTTGAACATTTTGTCGGCTTTCATACTCTTTCTTGTAATTATGTGTTGTGAATATACCGTGATTACTTGCTTGATTGTTTATCGCTTTGATATAAAAATGTGATTAAAATACACTTTGCCATGAAAACTTTAAAAAGAGTAAACATGGTAATGTGGGCGTTAGAAACGAAGGTATGAGTCCTTTACACGGGGGCGTGGCTGGTACGTGCTTTCGTGTAAGGGATTCTACACGTTCTAACTCCCATAGGATCATGGTCTAAAATTCCCCAAAGTGTGAATTAATCATCCAAAACCCCGCCATTTGACGGACCGCTTTATCCTTGGAAATCAAGGGTAAAGAGATCCCGAATATGGCACCAAAAACATTAATTGTTTGTCCCGACACTAGGTGTTAGGATTTCAAGTACATCCTACCATCGAAATGCCCGGAAACCTAAAAAATACAAAGATAAAGGATGGTGAAATGAAGAGTCTAATCAAAACCAAATGAGGTCAAAACGCATTTGCCACTCTTGGTATATTGCTCGACTAAATTTGGGACATTTGTTCATAATTAAAACCAACAACCTAGGCTTAGCAAATAAAAGGAAAACATTAGAAAGGAGGTAACCGTTTCTTAACGGATGTCGTGGGGTGCCTAACACCTTCCCCATGCATAAGCAAACCCCCGAACCTATCTCTGGTTCAAGACCATTTTTGTTGTAGATGTCTAAACAAGATAAAATCTATTAGACATAGGTGCCCAATCACACCTTAAAATTTCCCATGATTGGTGGCGACTCCAAATTTGTGCTCACACGCACACACGTACACAAGTTCCCACACACACACACAACTCATATCTCGAAACGGAAAAGAGATAGAGATCACACACACACTCGCCAAATGGGGGTCGGTATCTAGGAAAATAAAAAGAAAAAGAATAGATTTTCCGCCGGTGTCGACAATTTCCTTTATGGGTTCTTCGGTTGGGGGTAAAAGGGGAATATATATAAAAAAAAAAAACTTACACAAAACCAGGGGCGGTGTGGTTCGGTTCGCCGGCGGTCTGAGAATTCTATCACTGCTTGCCGCGCCGTACCAGTCGGTCTGGTGGTCTTCCTTGCCGATGAAGGGGATCGGTGTCTGCGGTTGTTGGTGGAGTAGGTGCGGTTCAGTTTGGTGGGCTCGGTTTTGTCGGTGGCAACGGTTTGCCTTACACGCCTACTCAATTTCCCATGATTGGTGGCGACTCCAAATTTGTGCTCATTTGCACACTCACACGTGTTCCCCTCACACCCACACACACATTGCATATATAAATTCGCCAATGGGGTTCGAAATAGGATTGTTTCCATTTTCATTAATCACGTCATATCATGCAAACCTCCCCGATGCGGTGGTAAGCGCATCTTATTGAGAAAAAGTGATGAGAAAGGAAATTCTCCGGTGTCGACAGGTGCTATTACTACGTTTGAAACGAAATTAAATTGAATAAATATGTGTTCCCATTTTTTTTTTAGACCCAAGGTTTTAATCAATTCTTCTTCTTTGTGAGCATAGGAATAGCATAAGCCATGTTAATCTTTCAAGAAAAATATTTTTCTTAAATCTTTCCTCATTTGAATCCAAACTTGAAATCCCTTTCTTTGAAAAGTAGGCCAAATCTATGTGAAAACATTTTTTTTTTTCGAAAACATTTTTTTTTGAACAGCAAACAATTAATTCTTCTTTTCGAAAACCTTTTTTTCTTTAAAAAAAAAAACATTTTATTTTTCTTTTGAAAAGCAATGCATTCTTCTTTTTGAATTTTTTTTTTTTGAAAAGCAATGCATTCTTCTTTTTGAAAACATTATTTTTTTGAAAAGCAAACAATTCTTCTTTTTGAAAACCTTTTTTGTTTTTTTTGAAATTTTTTTTTTCTTTTTAAAAACAATTTTGTTTGACTCGCTCAATCTTTTCCTTTGAGCAATGTTTTTTCTTTTGGCAAGCTTCATTTTCACAATTTTTCTTTTCCCAAATTTTGCTTTAAAGCTTCTTTAGTTTTTATTTTTATTTTTTCAAAAAATGTATTCAAGATTTTTTTTCCTTGCAAAACCCAAAACTTTTTCGAATTTTTTTTTTTTTTCAAAACCTTTCAAACCCCATTTTTATATATTTTTCAAAAAAAAAACTTTCAATTTTGGAAAAACACATTTTGTTTTTCAAAAAACTTTTTTTTTTTTTTTTTTTCTTTCAAAAACTTTTTCAATTTTCAAAAACACATTTTTTTTTCAGCATTTTTTCTTTTGAACTAAAGCAAAAAGACCTAAAAAAATGCATTTTTTATTTTATTTATTTTTTATTAAGCAAACAAACAAAAGAAGTAAACACACAGATGCAATTGGACAGCACCACTGATCTTGGACCTAGGGTTTATCAGTGTAAGCGGTTTGCCTCTAAGTTCCATCCTTATCACTCCAAAAAGGTGCCTCATTTCGACAAGAGCATCTCTCCTCGTATGTAAACACACTAGCTTATAGACTGTTCCTTAATTGTGCACCAAACCCATCATAGGCAAGGTACACAGGCCATGAGGTAACAATACCAACCCTATGCCCTGCAGAACGATTGGAACTCAGGATTGGTAGGTTTGGCATCGTCGAGTATCTTAGGTTTAAAAGAGTTCACTTGTGTGCATTTAGATTCATAAAATAAACAATTTCAAGAATAATCAAGTAATAGCAGAAATTAAGCTTCTTTTGTCCCCAGTGGAGTTGCCACTGTGAGATGTCGCGTTGGTCACCTCTTGGGGTCGTTCGTATTTTCAAACCTTTTTAGGGTTAGGAACAGAGGTACAAAGAGTCTCCACTTGGTTTATTGGTCCAAAAACCATAAATATGACTTCATACACAAAAGGACTAGTCTTGAGCTAGGTCCGGAGCTAAGGAACGTCTTGGGAAGGTGTTAGGCACTCAAGAACGCACAACCTAACTGTTGACACTGGAGAATTTCCTCTGTCACAAATGTACACAATAATGTGTATTAGTAATGATGCGCTTACCACCGCATGACTTGATGACATGGCATGATGCTTATGGAAACAATCCTATTTCGACCCCTATTGGCGAATTTCTATTGCAATGTGGGTGTGGGTGTGAGGGGAACACACTCCCGAAGAACGGCAACATTCTCTTGTTGGACCGTTAGGTCAAGACGGAGATTCGCCTTCTCTACCTCACTACGGAGTAACGTGCATCGCATAGACTGCTGTAAAGAATAAGCATCACTCTGGCTCGCTCTCTCAGCGTGTAATGTCTCCAACTCAGCTCGTGCATCATCAAGCTCTCCCTCCAAGCCTATGATCCTCTCAAGGTGACCCTCAAAGGTCAGGTCCCTAAGAGAAGTATGCGCTGAGGGGTAAACAACATCTGGCTGAAGGATAGGCTTGGGAATGAAAGGAGAACTCCACTCTTCCCTCCATCAAAGGAACTCAGGTGTAGCCCACTCGTCCATGGGAAGGCCGACATCTATGAAATCTATCTCAGATACACGTTGAGCCCAATGGCCCTTGACATTCGCTAGACCCTGTGTTAAGACCCCAACCATCCCAAAACCGTGGGCTTGCATGCCCTAACCTTTAAGGCACGGATTGGAGTAGCTAACATTTGATTAAGAGCTCTAATTGCATTTCTGAGCTTATTTTCATGCTTAGTAAGTCCAAGCTATGTAAGCTTGTACCTAGGAGGTTATTTGGGTGCATTGGGGGTCTAGTACATTCCTAGGCTTTAACCCCTTGTACTTGTTTGTTAGAGCTTCTAAGCATTGTATCTTGGTTGTTACTAGACTAGCCAATAGGAGGCTTGATCTAGGAGAGCCAATGGGAGGCTTGCATGGGAATATCCCATGCATCCTGAGGGGTTATCTTCCCCATTCCTCCATTGTTGCTCATTATCCAAATATATCCATTGAAATCTTTAGAACTCTCTCTAGGAGATTAGATAGAATAGCTTAGTTAATCTCTTGGTAATTAGTGCATTTTCCATCATTAATAGAATCAATTCAACCCTCTCCATTTGTGTGTGATTTGTGAGATCAATAGAGTGAATTAGAGAGAAAGGAAGTGGGATCCTTTCACCCTGCCACATGGTGTTTCCTCCGATGTACTCGAAGGATACCCAGCTCATGTTGTCCAAGTGAGGTAAATACTAGAGGCCTCCAAACTGTCTCAGAGCAAGACTAGGATAATAGCCAGGGAAACCCCACACTCCTGGCAAGGGGATCCCAGCTAGACGACCGCAATGAGTCCAAGGCTTCCACTATGCACGTCCCCTGGTCACTTTCCATGACCACTTGCTCAGAGGCAAGTCTAAAAGGTACAACACCAACTCTTCACCTGTGTCAGTGAACAGAAGAGCAATATCCATAGTTTGCCTAATGGTGTGTCTCGCGAGGTAATAAGGAGTCTGGAGGACGCAAATGGCTATAGAACCATAACTAGAACAAGTGGACGTAGAACGTTGGAATGCCCTCGCCATGGCTCCGACAATAAGATAACAACCTTACGGTCTCACTAATAATGGCCGATACAATAGAAATATCTATACTCAAGCAAGAAATCAAAGGAACTACTCCTAGATCTATTCTGTTGATTGTAGAAGGAAATAGGATGATACATGCAAAGGAGATCTTAAAGGCAGTGACCCGGAATGCAGTCCACCCATCGTCGCCATCAGAAAAATCTCCAAGAAGGTTCATCAAGCACTGAATCCGCGAGAAGTGCACTGTAAGGAAATCATGTGAGATGTTGGCCTTCTGCCAAGTTGCGTCTTCCTTGCAAACTTCCCGTTTCACTACGTCATGTGTCAGGCCAAAGACTTTCTCCAAGACCTTATTTGCCCTATACCCTTGCGTGGGTACGTAGATATCGTTGGAAGAGTCACTAAGTTGGAGAAGTTGAGAATACTCCTCCACTATTGGAACCAAGTCAATTTCTCCTATGGAGAGACGGTAGTGGGATGGATCCCAAATGGATGCGAGAGCTTGGATCAAGCCCCAATCCACCCGAATGTCTTAGAAGCAAGGTGATTTTGCCAAACACACTTTTGATGTGAGCATGATCCTCCGCGTTAAGGAGATCCCACCAAACTCGCATCTGAACGACACGGAAGTCATGGTAGTCAAGGGCAACCAAGGGACAAGAACCTCTACTAGAAGAAGCCATTATTACAAGAATATTCAAAACCGAGAAATTCTAGACAAAAGGGACCAAATATGGTTGCTAGTCCGAATAATATAGCCCTTTTTAAATAGACAAAAGCCATGCAGATCCAAGCTGCGTGAAGACCGTTGTAATTTCAAATTTCCCTTCTTTCCTGTTTAGCCCTAGCACGCTATCTTAATGGCAGATTTCGGACGGACTAGGGAGCAGATTTTGAAAAATCAGATGGGAGAGAGACAATGACGGCTTGACACTTAGAAAATGGTGGTCCGAGAATCGAGAAAATCGAAAAAATGAGAAAAGCAAGATTTGCATAGGCGATGACTGCTAGGCTTTTTCCTCGATGAGTGAACGCCACATTGGGGCAAATTTTTTAGTAAATTGAAAAATTATGAAAAGAAATCAGGTCGAGACTTGAGCAGTCGTTTTGAACTGAACCAAAGAGTATGCACGTTAAAGGTTTGACAACACTCACTGATCGAGATAATGCCATACTGGGGCAAAAATTTTCAATCTTCAGGAAGCTGGAAAAATTTATGACATCATCCAATACTGGGGCAATTTTTCCATGGCTAGAAAAATTTATAAGACCAAATATTTTTTTGAATGGGCCTCGTGAAGGAGTAAAACCCAATATTTCCTTAAATGGGCCTTATGAAGGAGTAAGCCCCGACATTCAAACACAATCCATAAACACAAGACATACATCCATATATCCATTCAGAGACATTCATATATTCATCCATATACACATCCATATATTCATCCATATACACAATCCATAAACACAATCCATATAAATACATGAAGTCATCCCATAAGTAAATATCCATAAAAGATGTCTATACATAGATGGTCCTAAGTGTAGGTACAAGAAAAAGAAAATGAGCCAGGCCAAATACATGATTGAAAGTACAATAGGAAAGCAACTCTAAGTACATCATGGAGTAGGCAGACCAGCATAAAAAAACCAATCACTAGGGATGCCATCAGGAGATAATGAAGGGGAAGTAGAAGTCTAGCCCCTAGTAGATGATCCTGCTCTGCTGGTAGGAGACACACCCATCCTCAAAAATTGATCCTCCATCCTTCGCAGTTACGCCGCATAACCTCGGGTTATGTGATCCCTCTCCTAATGCAACTGGGCTTGAGTAGCTGCCAGTCTACTCTCAGAAGCATGTAACTCAGACTGAAGTCGTACTATGTCAACCTGAAGTCTCTCTGTCTCACCGGAAAGCCGCATCTGAAGACTATCATGGGCCAATCCACCCAATACTCAACCTCCCTCAACCTGATGCGCAGTCATTAGAGATACTATAATGTAGGGGAAACCACTCATGGTAGAGGATCTTAGAACGGACCAAGCTTGGAAAGTAGTCTACCCTCGCCAAGTAAATATCTGTCAGTGTATCCAGGATATACCCCTCAATGGTCGTCACTGGTGGAGGATCAACTGGAATGACAATATCAATGTCGAGCTGCCGTATACTCCTCTGAGCCATGAAAAGCTCCTATGACCTAGTAGTCCGTAACCACACCCTTTGGCGAGAAAGTTGAAAAGCCTGTGTCAACTCAGCGTGCCTAGTCACAGCAAGACTATAGGGCTAGAAGATGATGTCCCTGTCCTTAATGCAATCCACCTCAGTTCGATGCTCGAGAAGCGTACGAGTGGTCAGCCACTTTATACGGGTCCAATCCCAATGGCGAGCCAAAGAGAACACCGAATCACCTTGATATCATAGTGTGCTAGGGTGGAAAGTGGGGAAGTGCTCAAAAGCCCAGAACACGGTGAACTGCCATAACCCGAGGAAACTACTAGTCTCGCGATGAGAGAAGCGACGTAGACCCCGAATGTAGAAATCGTATGTCAGAGCACCCCAATCATACTCCCGCATAGTGGCAATGTCTCTGAACATGCCAACAATCAAAGTGGGGATAGTCGACTAGTAATCACCCAAAAAGCAGTTGAAGATGAAGTACGCCATCCACCGGCGGAATTGCAGATCAGTAGGAGGCTCCTGTAACTCACCCTCCAAAACCTCCTTCAAGTACCTCACCCTTAAATAGACATTGGTGAGGCCGTAGCAAGCAGCAGGATAAGTAAAGCCTAGAATGGCCAATGCCTCACGGCTTGATAGTGCTCCAAAGCGTATACCCAAGATAATGCTCCAATCCAAGGGAAGCACTCCCATCTCACAAGAACTCAGATGGAAGGTCCCAGTATGTTGAAAGAATCACTCCACCCAACATCTCACTAGAGGATGGCTCAGCGACATATACAGAATGTTGAGGAAGGGACCGAAGCCTAACTCTACCAGAAAGGTACGGAACTCAGGTCGAGCTTTCGCCAAGAGTTTGTGGAAGTCAGACCATCCACCACATCCAGAACCAATAGGTGAGGCGCATACACAAGAAAAGAAGACATCGGTATGAAAAAACAAGAGATCATACAAAGGGTTTGAGTTAGATTGAATACCTCACAACGACGGACAGAAGTTGAAGGATGGTTAGCCAAATTTGTCAAAAGTGGTGTGTCTACCACAAAAAGGGGACCCATGTCCCGAGGGCGAATACCACCCTGAGGAGGATATCTCACTCTTGGCCTAACCAACTCTGGGTCCTGAGTAGGGGTTGGAGGTGGAACTCTAGTAACTCTCGATCTCTTCGATGTCGTCTTGCGACATGGCATCGGCTCACTCCTCGAAGGAACCTCAGTCGACGCCCCCGAAGTACGATGAGTAGTGCCAAACGACCTAGCTATCTCTCCAATGACAATGCCTGGACTAGGAGTAGGCAAGGCATCATCAGCATCGTGATCAGTATGCTCACGGGATGTCTCCATAGCATCATACTCCTTACCAGTGTTAGGAGGACTATCAGGAGCATATGCCACGGCCTTGCCCTTCCCAAGACCGGAAGAGCGATGCTCACTACCACTACCTCTCTGAGAAGACATCTGCAAAGAAGAAGCAAATAGTTTGAGAATCAGGATAACAAGTAAAATTTCAAACTCTAAATATCTGAAGAAAAGGGATATTGATAAAGTTTCATGCAATTGAAATTTCAAAATTTGTCAAAAATCGAGACAGTAGACCTCATTCAAGCGAGGGCCCGCATTTTTCAAAAAGTCCAAATTTTGTCAAAAATCGGGACAGTAGACCTCATTCAAAGTGGGGTCCGCATTTTTTCAAAATTTTCCTTAGGGTTTGCAAAATTCCAAATTTTGTCAAAAAATCGGGACAGTAGACCTCATTCAAAGCGAGAGCCCCTATTTTTTCAAAATTTTCCTTAGAGTTTGCAAAAATCTTAATTTTGTCAAAAATCGGGACAGTAAACCTCATTCAAGCGAGGGTCCGCATTTTTCAAAAATTCAGGTTTTGTCAAAATTGGGATAGTGGACCTCATTCAAAGTGAGGGCCCACATTTTTTCAAAATTTTCCTAGGTTTTGTAAAAATCCCAAACGGGATAGTAGACCTCATTCAAGCGAGGGCCCATATTCATTTGATTTCCCAAAAAGCCAAAAAAAAAAAAAATTTCAAAAAAATAAAAAAAATGCCTTTTGTTTTAAAACACGTATTCATATGTGCATATGCATACCAATGTGTTTATACATGTTAGTTTATGCATTTACATTTATGTGTCGATGTGTTCATAAAAAATAAAAAAAAAAAATAAAAAATGCCCAATTTGTTTTCATCACGCATATATGTATATCCATATGTGCATACGCATACCCATTTGTGTGTGTACATATTTTTATACATAATTGCATTTGTGCGTTAACGTGTTTGTTAAGTTTGTAGATATAAGCAAATAAAATTCCAAAAAAAAAAAAATGCATATATTACATTAACATGTGATATACAAAGAAAAAAAAATACAAAAAGAGATCCATGGTGCATTTGAACCGAACAAGAGCGAAAAGGACAACGTCCAGAAATGGAGGAATGATCGCTAACATGTCCGACAGTGGACACGCAAACCGAGAAAGATTTTTCACAGCACCCAACAGTAGGCACGAGAATTGAAAATCCAAGCGGGCCAAAATAAGGTGATTCTATTCTTTGTCCAACGTTCCTTGTGCCAAGCAACTTCAAACAAAGAGGGCAACTGTCATAATCCTATTTTTACCCCTGAGATTTTCTCGAATATTGGCATGTATAACGAGAAAACCGGACTGAGTCGAGATTAGTCCTAAAGCAGCCCGAATGTAGCAAAAGCCCTTTAAATCATGACCATGGGCACGTTCCACGAATTTTGAAAAATTTGACCAAGTTTTACCAAGTATGACCGAAATTGTGACTAAGCCAATATTAGGAATTGATCGACTGTTTTCTTAGCATTGGAAAGAGCACATTGAGATCTTCAAGTCGATAGTTCACATGCCAAAATTGGATTTAAAACGAAGAAGTTATGGGCAAAACCGTGAATATAGTCCGACAGTTAGTCAAATTTTGCTAAGTGTTTTTTACCAAAAGAGACCCATTTTGAGACAATCTTTGCACACATAATCTTCCCGATTCACAGAATGTTGATCGAGGAGTTGGCATTTTTCTTGGACTACGCAATTTTTTCTATGACAAGTGAGTCTCGAATCGTCAAAAGCATCTCTGGTTTGGTCGGAATATTGATTGATAAATGACTCATCACCGTGAAAATCACTGTAGTAGCCCTCGTTCCCAAGGTTGTAACTCATTGGACCAAACTCAACTCCTCACCAGATTTGTGACACTTGAAAGTAGACATCATGAGATTTCCAGGGACACCAAGATCATCGAAATCTGATACCGGGAGCTAGGTCAACTATGTGTGGGAAAAACAACGAAAGTGAGATTAATGTACTGGAAATCTGACACTTTTTCCATCCGGGGAGCCGCCTTCGCTTGCAGAATCTTCCCAAACTAATGTGAATTGATCAAGTCAAGAACCTTTAAGGAAGAGGGTGAACGCATCTACGACTAGTGTGTCAAGGTTTGCCGGTAGCATCTCCGGTTTGGCCAGAATGTTCGTCAGAAAAGCAGAGAAAAACAGCTCGAATACCCCCAAGCCGTAGTTTACTTCACAGAACTCTGATTCGCGTAAACTTGGTACCATTGGAAAGTATATATCACAAGCTTTTCCAACGACACCAAGCATGACCCCTTTTAGACATGGGAAGGCCTCCCAAATGTGCCCCGAAAAAAAGTGATCAAAATTGTCAAAAATCTGAGCTGAAGTAGATAAGATCAAGGAGAAGCTTGGCCGCAGTACCATGCTGCGTGACCTCTTCTATAAATAGAGGCAGCCACCCCCTCAAAAGCATACACAATCTATGGAGTGGGGAGAAATTATAGAGGAAATAGGCGAGAAAATCGTGAGATAGAAAAAAAGTTTAAAAGAGAGGTAAACGAAGGATAAAGGTAAAAGCTAAAAAGAATGGTGGGTTGGGACTTTCAAAGAGACAGTATCTGACGGGGAGGGGCTGGGACTTCCTTAGAGAGGTGCAGTGGTATTCTATATATATATATATATATATATGATACGTAGCAGCTTCCTATTTTCAATGTTTGGACTTTCTTTTTTATCCACCAATCTACTTGTCAATATGAGTTCTAAGACCTGCTGCGAGTAGGATGGGATGGGTCTTTATTTTTTTGTTGTAGTCTCATTTTTTTTGAAAAAGAGCAATAATAATAATAATTCTTGGTTCCCTCTCCTTACATTACAAACTATCAATGAGAACATAGCAAAGAAATAGTGCGATCTCTTTGGTGTCTTTTTCTATCATTATTTTAAAAAAATAAAAATAAAAACCCGGTCCGGATCGATAACTTGATGAATTGGCACCTAAGCCGATCTGGGTGCTTGATGCAACCTTACATGCAATTGAACCAGTAAAACCAAGTTAATGTAACGATTTTGTGTAACTCATGTAACCTAGATGGGTTATTTCCACCCAACCGATTTTGTAGTTTTGAACAAAATTACATTTATAGGTCCATTGGAGTGTACCGGTTTCTATTCATCTACTATTTAAAATGAGACAATTTGATAATTTGTTATGAGTTCAAAACCTAAAATGAGTAAAAAAGTGAACTGGTGTGTCCTTACATGCATAGAATGTGACTTTGAAATTTGAGATATGCTTTTGTTTTTAGAATTTTAAGACATGTTAGGGTTCTATTTAGCAAAGACTTGACGAAAATTCTATGACATTATTTTATTTTTATGTTTTCTGGTGTTGTTGCTTGTGAAACCTTGATTTTAAATTATAGGTAAAACTATTGTCTTTATCCCTAAACTATACATGAGTTTTTTTTTTCGTCTCTAAACTTTGAAAAGGTTCATTTTTACACATGAATTTCATCATTTTATAAAAAAGTTCAGGGACGAAATTCATGCATAAAAATGAACTTTATCAAAGTTCAAGGGTGAAAAACAAATTTTTCAAAGTTCAAGGATGAAAAACAAAACTCATGTATAATTTAGGGACAAAAATAATATTTTGGCCTAAATTATATTAGGTGGCTAGTTTTTATACTTAGTTTTAATTAGTGATTTAGGCATGCCTATTTTCAATCTACATATTAATTTTATGATTTCTCAAACTTTTTTTATATTTTTATATTTTATTTGACTTGTGGTTTGACCAATGACCCACTGGTTGAACTATTGATCCAATAACCTGGCTGTAGACTGAGTTAATGTCTAGTCCGGGTTTAATAACTATGTTTTCATGTTTTGTATAATTATATGAAAGATTAGTTTTAAATAATTGTACCGAAAGAAACAGCAATTAAAAAGAAGTATATGGTTTGTAAATATAACACCAGCAGTTAAACCACCACATCTGGTCAATCCAAACCAGAGCAATTCAAAGCAGCCTTTATTCTTTGGACAGTGGAGCTGATGAGAGTATTGACAGTGGCCACAGATTCCATGTTGAGTTGCTTCGAAGATGAGGGGCTAGATACCAATATCTGGAAAGCCACTGTAAGAAGTGAACCACCTGACCTTCCAGAATTTGCGCTTGGTGGAAGCAGTACCAGTTCCAGTTTCAGGACGGCCATCACCAGAGATTATGAACCCTGATGGAAGTATTGGTATGTCTGAAGAGTCCTCGCCACTCATAGCTATGTTGATGGCTGGTATGTCAATGGGGGCATATACTACTAAGGATCCCATTGTATCTATGAAGCTTTCTTGAAGCATCAACATATTGTTCTCTGTGGGGATAAAAGGCTGCTTCACGGATACCATTAAGATGCAAACACAACTAATTAGAAGACCCAAATCCGTGGCATCTTGGAAAGGTAAATAATCTGAAATCAGTTCTGCATTTTTATAGCATAGTATTTAAAACAAGAGTTTATTGACATTTAGTCAAGGTTTAATCATTTACCCGAATAACGGATATACAGTTCCCCGGATGAGCTCCATTTCCGATGTGTGCTATCTCATGCACTGCATTTCCATTGGAGAGAACATCCCACTGGTAGAGAATGAATACGTACTATATTATAAGTTAAGCAGTAACAGAAATATGAGTAAATATGAGATTGCTCTAGTTTTGTGGACCTGAACTCGCGTTTTCTCGTCTCTGAAGAAATTAAAGACATTCTGAGGTGGCAGAGGAAGCCAAAGAGAGGTAGCAGCACTGACTATCATCCCACTGGGCTGGCCTGCTTCAGTGCTTTTACGAACAGACACTCGAACCCCACTATTGTTCACTTCAGATAACTGAGGAAAATCCAGTTTACCTGACATGCTCAAGATTCCACAAAAATTCTTCACCATCCTGTGGGAAAGCTTCATAATGCTTCTTCTACCTTCAGGCAAACTAATCACTGGACAATGAAAAGATTATCAAAACTACCGAAGTTAATAAATTAAAGGTAAATCAAAATGAAAGACATAGGAGGGTTACTAATGAAGAGTGAAGGGCTAGCACCTCCTCCAACTTCTCGAGTTGGTGTAGTTTCACCCATGGAGTAAGCAAATCTCTCACACATCCTCTTCAGTGTAACAACCCATCTTTCTGCTCCATAAGCAATACTACTGCATATGAGATCTCTATAGAGCCGATGAGTTTGGGTTTTATCATCCACTTCCACATGTTCAACCCAAGTAACCTATCAAATATATAGATTGATCTCTGAGATCAGAACCTAGTCTGTTATTTGAAAAATAATTGTTCAACCGGTAAAAAAAAAAAAAAAAAAAAAAAAAAAAAAAAAAAAAAAAAAAAAAAAAAAAAGGGAAAATTGTAAAAATTAATTTAATAAAGCGTCATGACAATAGTAATGGTTTGCAATTATTAATCTCCAAATGACACCTAATTCAAAGTATATTCGGTCACATTATGGTAATAAAGGAATGAACAAAGATTCCTTCACATCGTGAAAGAGATTATAATTAGTTGGTAATTTCCTTAATTTAATTTTTTCATAAAATGGCATCTGTTCCTTGTTGAAATTTGTTTCAGTTTTACCAAAGTTAGAGATCAGGAATCCCGGACTAACATAGAACATGGCAATGGTCAAAGTCTATGTTTCATAATTGTGCTACAAACATTGTTTGTGCAGTCCTAGAACCAAGTTCAACATCTAACTTTTTACTATGTGCAAAACCAATTTATCAGGTTATAGGAATTAAGTTACTGACCTTGGAGCACCCGTTAGCCATTTCTTGAATCATGCATCCAGAGGGAAGTCTCCAAGAGCGGGAAGGGGAGGTATTCTCTTTTGAGCAATCGTACGAGACATCCACTATCACCCAAATGCCAAGTTCAATTTGCTGGCAATGGCGAATGAAGTAGAATTCCCTAGGCGGGACCAGAGGTGAAAGAATGTGCATTTGTTCATACATCTGCATTCAACATCTTGACTTATATAAAATATTGTATTAAAAACAGATTATAAATTGTGAGTTCTAAGGCTACTACCAGCTGCAATGAGCCACTTCGATTTCCTAACATTCCAGTTTCAAGCACTTGAATTGTCTTTGCTTTTGTAACAATTGTGGGAAAAAGATCTACCCATTTATCCTGCAAAATTGAATACTTTGCTTAAATTTATTTATTTCCAGCAGCAATATGGAGATTTGAGGATTAATTTTACAGCGTAGGAGATATGAAAAGAAAGATTTAGGAAAACTGACTGAATCTAAAATCATCTCAACTAAGTGCATTCCACTCAATGTCACCATTCCTGAATCTTTTGATGACTCGACACGGGCACTGGAATTCTTGAAATGGTTAGCCCTAGGAAAGATCTTTTCATAGCTGTCACGATGAAGAACATATCTGCCATCAGCAGGGGACTTGATCCACAGAGGCTCATTGATTCGCAAAAGTCTAATTAATTCATCCATGGCACTGTCAGCAGTCTCCAACATGAGTGCTTTCTCCATGTCAGAAATCCCTTTTAAATGGTGTGGTAATGCAGTATTATTAGAAATTGTAAGACTGGAACTAAGGTCTAGATCAAGGGTAGAACTCCCCAGTCCTTGATTCAGGGAATTTCCTGCTGCCGATAAATCCAATGAAGATCCAAGAACAGGCGCCAATGACTCAATTTGTGATATCGGTTTTCCAATGTACTTGGCAAGAAGGTTGGATACCTTTTCATGCTGCAAAAAAATTTCTAACCCAAATTCAATAAAGTGAATCGTCCAAGTTCCGAAAAAAGAAATATCAAATTAATGACTTTGGCTTGAAAAGATATAAGAGAAAAATGGTTAATGATTCAACAATTAAAACTTGCCTCTTCTTTCAATTGAGCATTTTCTAGCTGCAGTTTTTGTAGGCTATGTTGCCGTTCTTCTTCTCCGAAGGGTGGACCTCCACAAGATGGGCAAATCACATTTTTCAGTGCCTCTCTGATTGCAAGGTTTTCGCATTGAATTCTTTCATTCTCTGACCGAAGAACAGTGTTGTCTGCTCGCTCATTTTGAGACTGAAAATGGAAGAATTGATCACTGTTACTGAGGTTTTTACTACACAAACTTAAGGCCATGTTTCATTGTTAAAAACAAATGTGAAACTGAGAAAGTATTAAGATTTTACCTTGGTTTGAGTCCTCTTGTTTTGGAACCAGAACTTTATCTGTTTGGTTTCAAGCCCAAGCTCCCTGCTCAACTGGCGCCGCTGGTTTTCATCTGGATGTGGGCATTCCTTGAAGAATCTACATCACATTAACATTAGAGAGAGTAGTGGAACAATCATATGAGCTATCCAAGAAAAACCTAAAAAATATATTAAATGCATTATATATACATATATATATATATCCTTAAACCCTATAAACCCATACAAGAACAATACATCAGAAACATACATAAAACAACAATACATCTGAAACGTACGGAGTCTCACATATGAATAAAATCAGGGATAAGCCCATTATCAAATACATGATCTAGAAAACAAATATAACCCTCAAAACCCACATCAGAAAAAAAATAAAAAAATAAAAAAATGTGAATTAAGGAATGAAGGATAGTTCTTACGCTTCAAGTTGCTGTATCTGGTGAGCGGTATGGCGATGGTAGGACTTCTTCCCCTTGCGACCATTGGAAGTTTCTTGTTCATCACCTGAGCCACCACCATTTCCCAAGGCGAAATCCATTGAATTCAGGTACACTAAAGCTAGCAATAATACCACCTAATAATAATACTGAAACCTTTTCTTTCTGAATCCTTATGGTATATATATAAAGCTTGTATGTATTTAATATTTTATATAAGCTATTCATGACAACATGGAAATACATAACATATATGGCCTCAAACAGGTCAACTCCATAAAAGGACAGCAAACTAACACCAAACTAACCCAATTAAGAGTGGGAGGCTGGTGGGTCTGTCTTGGATTTGTTGGGTGCAATATTCCGTAACATTATTTTTTTTGATATTAAGATATGAACTACACCCAAGTAACAGCTAGAGAAAAGGAAAAGTCCGCGAAAATCGAGGGTGTGAGATATGCTGTGCGAGAAAGCTACCAAATATTGAAATTTTATTCTACCCTAAAAGGAAAAATATAGTGGACGTAGTTCCGATATTCTTTCTGAGGTGTATGTATGTAACTGACCGTTCTCTAGGCTTTCTTAATTTCCCTTCACGTTTATTATTAAGAATATGATAATGATGATGTACTCCCTGTAATAATGAACAAGATGGAAAGTCTCTTAGTTCTTTTCCTTTTCACCAACACATTTAAGGTTGTTTTGGTGCTTTCTAGTTTGTTGATGAAATTAACGTCGTGTTTGAAGCTATTAATTAATTAATTAATGAGATAAAGAGAAGGGGTATTATTTTCATTTTTGATCTCAAAGCATCTGAATCGATATCACGCTGTCTCATGGTTGGAACTGGAGAGATAGATTTTTCCTTCTATGAGAATGGAATGGTACTGTCGCGCATTGCATATATAGGGTAAGATAATGATCTCAAGAATCTAATGGTGCCATATATATCAGCTAAAAGACACTAGGACCACTTGGTGGGTCCTACTTTAGATGACCTAAACGGTTCAGATGTCATCTACAAACTGATGTTCTGGTCCTAACTCCAATTTTTCTCATACATCTTTACGTGCTGTTAGGAAAATTTGATAAGGACATTATCTTCGATTTTTTATTTTATTTTATTTTTTATGAATAGGACATTCTCTTCGACTCCATGCAAGCATTGTCTTCTTTTGACAATTTCACTTCAAAAGGGAGGGAAACTTACATTTTTGGATTATATCTTCTTTCTTCCTCTGGCTGTGAGCCTAGAGTCCAACCCAGAACCAAATTAGACTCCAAAATTTCAGTGAACTGCAATAAAGGGGCTAGTTTATTGACAGTGTTGTAGGCGTATTAATTAGGACTGACCGTATCTCACAGAGTTTGACTAGCTTATTTATTTTTAATAAAGATAGTGAGGTTGACTCATACTGGGGCGGAGGGAGGGGGCTTTTTTGAAATTCCTCCTCAAATAGTTCATTTGGCCCCAAAAATAAATGAGGAGACGGTATTGTAAAAAAATTCGGACCGAAAACGTGTTTTTCCGAAAAAAGATTTCGGGGACATTTGAGGTGAAAGCGAGCGATGTTGTCGTCCGGAACAATTAGCCCCCAAACGCGCCACATTGTCCATTTGGCCCCGAAAATAGGTGAAGGGTGGTTTCGTAAATAATTTCGAACCAGAAACGTGTTTTTCGGACAAATGGTTTTGGGGGCATTTGAGGCAAAAGCTAGAGAAGTTTTCGTCCATGACAATTTTGCCTCGAAATGCGCCACATAGTCCATTTGGTCCAAAAAATGGGTGAATGGGACTGTTTCGTAAAAACAGCCCTGAAATCGTTTTTTTAAAAAACAAGTTTCTGGTCCAAATTTTTCTACAAAACCGCCCCCTCCCTATTTTCGGGGTCAAACGGACTATGTGGCTCATTTCGAGGGGCGCATTTAGGGACAAAATTGTTCCGGACGAAAACTTCGCTCAATTTTGCCTCGAAAGCCCCCGTGAAATCTTTTTCCGAAAAACACGTTTTCGGTCCGAATTTTTTTACAAACCGCACCTCACCTATTTTCGCCCCCTCACCTCAAAAACTTTTTGGTCCGAATTTTTTTACAAAACCGCCCCCTCACCTCACTAAAGAAAATAGGTCTATGGCAACAAAACCCTTTCGTCGCACAAAAGTCTTAATTTCGTCGCTTGATGTACCAAGCGACGAAATAGTACATTAGGCGACAAAAATCGTTTCGTCGACTAATGCTGGTTTCCAAATAGTCCTGGTGACGAAATATTTTTGTCGCCTAATACTTTCAACATTTAACGACGAATGTTTTCGTCGCCTAAATAGTAAATTTGTCGCCTAAAGAACATTTGTTGACGAAATATGGTTCGTTGCTCAATAAACCAAAGGTGACGAAACTTATTTTTGTCGCCAAATAATCATTATGCGAGGAAATTTATATCCTCGCTTATTGAATTTTAGGCGATGAAACATTTCGTCGTCAATTGTTTTTTGTTTTTTGTTTTTTTTCAACCTGTTAGGCGACGAAAATGTGCGTCGCCAATATATATATATATAATCAGGTTTTTGTATTTTTAATATTTATACCTACTCATTACAACCTGTCATTAAGAAATCAATTCATTTTCAACAACATATCCATAAACAAATCATCCATACATTCCAAAAGTAAATAATATATAAGTTAATAATTATTTTTTGATAAGTAATAAAGAAATTTTATTGATGAAGAAAAAACACTAGTACATAAGGAATATACTAGGCAAACACAAGTTACACACAGCCATCAATAAAAGCAAAAACAGAAGGGAAAGATAGTCTAGAAGCAGCATCAGTCCACTCCATAAGGGTGCGAATGAGAATTAATTTCAAATCCGCAGAATGGCGTTCAGAATCCTCAAACGCCCGTTGGTTCCTCTCCCGCCACAAGAGCCACATTAAACACGAAGGAATGGCATTCCAAACTACATATGCAGGCCCTTTCCTTCTCCAACAATGCAAAAGAGCATAACTCGTTTGAGGCATAACCCAAGAAATTCCAAACAAGTAGAAAATCATGGACCATAGCTCCTGGGCATACTCACAATGAAGCATAAGATGATTCACTGATTCACCAGCCCTTTTGCACATGAAACACCAGTCTAACACCAAAATCCAACGGCAGCGCAAGTTATCAATAGTAAGGATCTTCTCCTGAGCCACCAACCAAGAGAAAAAAGAAACCTTGTGGGGAACTCGACATTGCCAAATACTCTTCCAAGGAAAGTTTGTAATGTTGTTGTTAGAAGTAAGCATCCGGTAATACGAACGAACTTCAAACAACCCACTAGTAGTACAATCCCACCGCATCTGATCCACTTCCGACCTTTTAACCTTCCGCCGGTATAGAAAGGCCATAAGATCCGTATACTCACCCAACTCCCAATCCTGGAGGGAGCGATGCAAATTTACCGACCATACCATATCATCATTATGCCAAGATAAGTATTCAGACACCGTAGCTTGCTTATGAATGGCAATCTGATAAATGGAGGGGAAAACATCCCGTAACAACCCCTCATCATTTCACCTATCCATCCAAAACCGGATTGAATCCCCGGCTCCAACAGTATAATGAACATACCGAGAGAACCTGTCACGACCCGAACCCAAACCAAAGATTTAGGTACATGACTTGTCATATTTAACACTAAGCTTAGCTTAGTAGTAATAGAACAAGAGATTTAAACCTGTAATGTAGAGAAAACTAGCAACCAAAAATGGAGCAGAGCAAAACTAGATATCCATAATATAATCAATCAGAAATGTCATTCTAATACTCCAAAAACCATAATTCTCTTGATAAAAATATCTCATCTTGAAACACAATAAATAAACCTTAAACTATAACCTGAACGTTATGAAATTAACGAGTTTACAATCCTTTATAAAATTTAGAACACTAAAACCAATCTACTAACATTTCTCTCTAATATAATGTAGTCTTCACTTCACAGCTCCAATAGTCACCAACTAGTCAGATTCAAAGAGTCCACTGCACTAATCTGAAAAGTGGGGAAGGGAAGGGGGTGAGCTTGATTGCTCAATAAGAGACCACATCACATGACATTCTCAAATAAAAATACGTATTGCTTAAATAATATATTTGCTTTACAAAACATTAACCAACAGAATAAATGATTATTCAGTATAGACAGTACATTGAAAATTGCATAGTTTCCAGAAATAGATAACTATTCTTATAAAACTTTGTCAAATTCAATAAGCAATATATAAGAACGATATACTTAATCATAAGATTGTTTTCCACAATTCAATCTGTAACGAACGATAAACAGTAAAATTACTATATTAAAAACATTAGCCAGACAAGACTTATGCTGCTAAACAATCGGTGGGTGAGTCCCATGGGAAACAATATCCTCAAAGAGGTAAACAATAACAATAGCTCATGAGCAACGATAACAATACAATGCTCCGAAGAGCAACAATACAATGCACCACACCACAATATACGATACCTCGGCCGAAGGCCAACACAGGGTTAACCCTGTGTTGGCATAGGTTGCAGACAGTCTAGCTGACCATTTGAAAACATTTTTACTTTTCTTAAAGACTTCATAAATACAATTTATATAATACAATAATCAGTATAAGGAACTAACAATGATTTAAAATTATAAGTTTCACTCTTTGAAATCTATATATATATATATATATGAGAGATGTCATGATCCGAAGTCCACTTACCTTAAATAGCCAAGGCCAAGTTTTGCCTCCAATGTCCGGGGTGATATCAACTAGAACCTAACGAAGGATTAGATGACCCAATAAGGATAGGTACAATAATTAACTATCGATCTAAGCGAAGATAAAACTGTAAGGAACATATAAGGATTTAATCATTGATACCTAACTGGTTTAGTTCTTAAAATATTGTGCTAGAATATTTAAACTCATTAAAGCATTACTAAAACTATAATACACCAATAGCTAAATTATACCTAGTGTCCTCCAATCCCAATCATATTAATCACATAATTCACCCAAACATAATATGACCTTAAATATTATTCTCTTAACAGGGTATATTAGAAAATTAGCCACCAGCAGGATTCTGCTCCTTGTTACATTAAACCTACTGTTTACAATTAACAAATCAATCATGCCCACAACTGTCACTTTCTTTATGAAACAATGGTGATAAAATTAATGTCTCAATGTTTGTAGAATTCCAATCATAATAACTGATGTCGCTCAATAATAAGCGGTACTTTGTAGTACGTGTAAGGGGTTGTCGATCCTCAGGGAGTTTGTGTTTTCAATAGACAATGTAATTCAATATGCAAAAAAGAGTAAAATAAATTTGGTTTGTGGAAATTTTGTAAAGAATATATGTAAAAAGGCACTAAGGTTTCAGGGTGTTTCTGTATATCAGTATGATTCCTTGTAATCCCAGTTAAAACTCTTGTTCTAATAACAGTTTACAAGTTGATTATTTTCCTTTTAAAAAGTTCTTGACATGGTTGAACTAATAAAACTCAAGAACACTATATTACCGAAGAAAATAAAGTGGCTAGAGTAATAATTAGAAAGACCTTTCAATTTATATAACACGAAACCTAATTAAAACCATGCAATATTCCCTCTTAATCATAAGAAAAACATGATTGAACTTATAGAAAGTACGGAATAAAACATACATTAATAGAAATCAAATAATTAACAATCAACTGTATTTAACATTAAAAATAGAAGAGACTACAAGTATTCATACCTTTATACAGAAAACATAGCCCCTAGCCCTAGCAAGAGGCATAGCCAATCATGGCTAAGGAAAAAGAAAACTAGAGAAAAAAATATTAAGAGAGCAAACTAGAGAGAAAACTAAAAAATAATAATCCTTGGTGGCTACCACTCCCCAATTGCTATCCACACTTCTTTCATTTAGGGCTCCATTGAAAAATAATCTAGTGTGATGCGAGTACAATGGATAATGTGAGCTTGTGGGCTTTAGTGGCTATGTGGGGCTTTTGGGCTTGTGGGCTTTCTTTTTCTTTTTCTTTTCAAACATTAATTTGCACCACTTTTCTTCTCTTTTGCTCCTTTCAACTTGTGATATTTAACTCCAATCTGAACTAGCTTGTGCCTACAATCAAACATGGCCCAAATTAACATATAAAGGATTAAATTAATACACTTAAATGCATAAATCATGTAATTCAATGAATTGAACAACAAACATCCATTTAAGTATAATTAGACATGAAATGCAACACAAACCCAATAAAATCTCTTCAAAATACATGTAAATAAGTCATATTTCATGACTTATCAATAACCCATCATAATAGTGAACGCCTATGTATTATATCTTCCCATCATAACATTAGTCCATGTATTCCGTAATTTCTAACATAACGTATATAGCAGCATAACAGCCCCTATATTTCATCTTGACTAACATTAGATGTCTTATATATAAGCCTAGAATTATCACACACCATGTATAATAATAGGCTATGGACATCACACGGATTTAATTCCATGATACAACAATTTCAACATTTGATATATATATGTATTCTAATACAAAATTCCAGCAACTTACCCTATGAATATCACCTACTGCTGCTTAGAGAATAAGGATTCAACAATAGGCTAGAGAAGGAGGACAATTGAACACGTACAGCAAAAAGGAAGGGGGGCCTCTATTCATTCAACGTGTGACTCTAAATCATGAAGATGAGTGATATAATTATGAATATATGTGAACACGGCAACCCTAGTTAGGGTTTAGGCCAATTTACTTTAATAACCCTAGTTAATATGTTTATTGTCTATTTAACCCTTCCAAATAAATAACTCTTATTTAAATTCTTTTCTTTAATATCCAATCTAATTTAGCCTACTATTGGGCCTATTTATACAACTTCTAAATTAAATTTTAACTATGTGTTGGACTTAACCAATTGAACAATACTAATTATGTTAAAAATTTTGGGGCGTTATAGAACCGAGACCAACCAGATTGAATATGCTTCCACAAACAAACCCCATGCCCTCCCCTACCTTCCTTCGAATGCCACCCATCCCTATCACACCCATACTTAGAAGCAATGACCTGCCTCCAATAAGCATTCTGCTCATTAGCAAACCGCCAAAGCCATTTCCCCAGAAGGGCCTGGTTGAAAGGAATAATCTGCCTCAAACCCAATCCACCTTGTTGAATAGGAGCACAAATAGTACGCCAATTCACAAGATGATATTTGAATTCATCCCCAATTCCACCCCAAAGAAAATCTCGTTGGAGTTTCTCAATCCGGTGAGCCACACTCGAAGGGACGACAAACAATGATAGAAAATATGTGGGCAAACTAGATAAAATGCTTTTAATCAAAGTGAGCCTACCTCCCTTAGAAAGATAGCTTCTTTTCCAGCCAGCCATTCTCCTTTCCATTTTCTCCAAGATAGGATTCCAAATTTCCTTAGATTTATATCTAGCCCCCAAAGGAAGCCCCAGATACTTCATGGGAAGAGAAGCAATCCGGCCACCAAGAACATGAGCCAAAGCCTCAACATCCACAACCGAACCGACTGGAACAATCTCAGATTTCCCCAAGTTGATTCTCAACCTCGAAACTGCCTCAAAGCACAAAAGCACCCCCTTCAAATGATACAATTGGTCCCGAGTAGCTCCACAAAAAACCAAAGTATCATCTGCAAAAAACATATGAGAATCCTCAAAGCAGAAACATTAGAGTTGTCCACAGCAAAACCTTCTAGATAGCCCCTAGCCACCGCCCTATCCATCAATCTACTAAGGGCCTCCATTACTAAAACAAATAACAATGGAGAGAGAGAATCCCCTTGTCTGAGACCTCTGGAACTAGGGAAAAAACCACAAGGAGTTCCATTAATAAGAACTGAGAATCTGACTGAGGATATACAGAACTTGATCCAATTGTGCCATTTCACTCCAAAGCCACATCTTTCCAACAGATACATAAGGAAATTCCAATTAACATGGTCATATGCCTTCTCCACATCCAATTTACAAATCAAGCCTGGGACACCAGAATTCAATCTGCTATCCAAACTTTCATTGGCAATCAACACCGAATCCTGGATTTGCCTACCTTGGATGAAGGCGTTCTGGGACGGAGATAACAGCGACCCTAACACCTCCCTGAGTCTATTTGCCAGCACTTTAGAAATAATCTTATACATGCTACCAGTAAGACTAATAGGGCGAAAGTCCTTCACATATAAGTTAATAATTATTACAAAAGACAATCAGTACTACAATTAATACAATGTAAAAGATGTCATCTAACAATACAAAAAATAAAATAAAAATTCATGGGAGAAAATATGTCTTCATTCCCCCGAAGCTCATATAATCTGCACAAAATATAAAAAAAAAAAAAAACATTAAGATCAAAGAGCAAAAACATTATTTCTGTAAAAAAATATGAGAAACATATTTAAGCATACGTAAAACTAGTGACACCTTTTTTTATAAATTCATGTGTGCTTTGGACCCGACGATCGTGTTTATGTAGGTCCACAGGCTGTTCCGTGGTCATTTTATATTTTTATCCTTTGAAAACTCATTCTAAGCTTAATTTTTATTAAACACACATTTGCACATATATCCCTAACCGTGAGATCTATCAAAATATTATAAGTTCCTTTGTTCTACTTTGAACCCGAGGGTCAAGTTTGTGTCGATCCAAAAGCCGTTCCGTGACCTTTTTATGTTTTTGCCCCTTTACGGGGCATTTCTAAGCTAAAGTGTTTTGAAATGTACATTTACGCATAACTCTCTAACTGTGAGCCCTATCATCATTCTGTAAGTTCTTACGTGTTACTTTGGCTCTGAGGGTCGTGTTCGTGTTGGTTCACAAGCCATTTCGTGGTTTTTTTACATTTTTGCCTCTTGGCGAGACATTTCTATGCTTAAGTGTTATAAAACACATATTTACGCATAACTCTCTAACTGTGAGTCTTATCAAAGTTTTGTAAGTTACTATGTGTAACTTTGGACACGAGGGTCGTGTTCGTTTTGGTCCACGGGATATTCCGTAGCCTTTTTTTACATGTTTTTCCCCTTGGTGGAACATTTTTAAGCTTAATTTTTATGAAACGCACTATTGCGCATAACTCTCTAACTATGGTCATTTTACATTTTTTTCCCATGATGGGATATTTCTAGTAATGAAAGATTGCAATTAAAACACGAACCTCAAGTAGCTAGATTACAACTTAGGCAAAAAAATAATAATAAATTCAAGGTTGTTTTGCATGAGAGAGCGTGTGTGTTAATGTCAATATAAAATGGCTTACCACCAAATGTATTTTTCTTCTTGATCCCTAAAAATCCAAAAAAAAAAAAAAAAAAAACCATAGAAAATTTATACATCTTAAATCATCCATAAAACTGGCAAATGAAAAAGAAATCAACAAAATTATAACATATACTCACAGAGAAACACTGGCCCCACTCCTTGTCCAAGTAGTGTCTATCTTTGAAAAATTTAAGAAACAAACAAAGACATGAAATATATACCCAAACAACAACATAAAAACTCATTGGCTATATACCCAATGATTGAAGAATGAATGTATCATATTATCAATCTGTAAGTTCTTATGTGTTACTTTGGTTTCGAATATCAAATTCATGTAGGTCCACAGGTCGTTCCATGACAGTTTTATATTTTTTTCCATTTGATCACTCATTTCTATGTTTAAGTTTTATGAAACGTATATTTGCACATTTGCCCTTAGGGTTTGAATTGAAACTCATTCAATTCACATAGATATAAGTGCATGTGTCCTAAAGGTTTCAGCTCAAGTTTACTTTTCTATAATTTATTAAAATTCCCAAGAGTCAGTAAGCTCAATTATGTCAAACAGCCAATTCCAGAAGAGTGTAACACACTTATAAACTTCATTTTCACTATCAAAACACATCCACATTGGATAAAAATTTACAGAAACCTTTAATTATGTGTCTATAACAGACCATAAAAAATTTGGATCAAAATGAGCTTCATATAATTTTCTAAAATTCATACAACTCAGCAACATCGAATCTTCCATACAATTTCTAGAATTTTGAAAACAAATTTACTAAAAATCATATATTCATCAAATCACTGTAAATTTTTTTCCAAACTTAACCTCAAGGGTGTTAGCTTTCATTCTATGCAGAATTAGTCTCAAAATTCCCCATGTGGAATTTATGGTAAATTTTACAACACACAATGCACAAAACTGTCTTGTAGACAGATTTGACTAGTTCTCTTATAAATTCACAAATAAATATCAAACGATGATATTTTCTCATGAAATTTAATACACATATACTAGACACTTGATAGAAGAATTCCCAAAAAACCATTTTGTCATATCTATTTTCAATAAAAACAGAATTTCAATTGAAATTTACTGTTCATGCAGTAGTAGAAAAATCAGCAACAAATTTAGTTCTTCCTTTTGGTAACTTAATAAATCTTCATATACATGAAACCAATTTCACCAAACCTCAACCAAAATCAGCCTAAAAATGTTTTAGAGTCATTCTAAATGGAAAAATAAACATTTTTCATGAAGGGTACATGACCAAATTCTTCACCATTTGGAATTTGCTTCCAAATGGTCATTTAATCAAACACTTGGTGGACAACTTTGCATATTACCTACACATGAGTTTTCTTCACAAAACCCATTCTCCCTACATACATTTATAGAGTTTAGACACACAATATCTACTCTAAATGTGTTACAAATGCATTCTCAAACAACAACAACACAAACCCATCACAAAGTGGAATACAAAGACCCAAAACATGTAATAATCAACTCCAAAAAACACAAAATACCCATAAGTCCGAAAATTACATCAATAAATCTAAAACATTTTAAGTTTGAGTGTTTAATAATACATACCTCACTTCTAGCACCATTAGAACAATGTTTTCGTATGTTTTGAAGCAAGGGTTGAATGCCAACTTGAATCTCTTATTCTTTACCATATTTGACTTTGAGGAAGAAGTTGAAACCATCAATGGTGGGCTGAAATTTCAAGAGAAAAACACAAGAAAATGAGTTCTTGGTGAAGAAGAAGAAGGAATGTGGAAGAAATTTGAAGAAGACAAGTAATTTGGAGAAGAATGAAGGAGGAAGATAAAAACTAAGTATTCTTCCCTCCTTCACTTTGAATTTTGGCCAGAACAAGGGGGGGAATGCTTCCCCCCTTTTCCAGCATGTGTTATGTATTAAGTGGTCTTGGGCCCCTCATTGGCCCCCTTTGGTCAATTCTGCAAGACTTTTAAAGTCTTGGGCCCCCAATAAGACTTTGGTCAATTCCACTTACACTTAAAGCCAATTTTTGACTATTTCTGCTCTAAAAGCCCCAAATTTGATCCAAATTAGTTTATGAAAAATCCTACTACTCAAATATTTTTATTTCTAAGGTATCAAGACCAAAATTTTATTTTTCAAAATGGTTTTAAAAAAATATGGCCAAGCCAATTAAATTTATAGACCTGATTTTTTGAAAAAAAATTGGAATCACACTTTTTTGGCTAAAACTTTCTGACACAATTCTAATAAGAATTTTCACAACAACAAATCAAATTAGTTTTTGCATAGTAATGTAAAATTATATCCAAAATTTACGAATTTTTTTGGGTTGTTTTCTACAGCATAATGTGGTCTAACTTTGAAATATGAAGAGTTTTTTTTTTTTTTTTTTTTTTTTTTTTTAAATGTGAGCAATGAAAGATGATTTTTTAATGGACTCTTTGATTTTATTTATTGAAAGAGAAATTGTTGTGACGTTTAGTACAAATTTAATTATAGATGATTCCAGTAATTGGAGTGACAACGTCTAGATCAGAACTGCATCTTGAGGGAGGCAAGAGAGAGATAGAGAGACCATTCGATCCACGTGTACTTTAGTCACATGACCTATTTAATGAGTCATCTAAGTGACTTCACAATAAAAGATTAAATAATACATGTGGATGGTCTTATAAGTTGCTACGTAATGGGTTGTAGCAAATTGGTTACAAACCAGTTTGCCTAGCCAAACCTTATGGAACAAAATAAAAAACCTTTTAACTCATAGCATAGCAAATTACCAAATTATCTTAATTTAAATAATAGAGAAGTAGAAAACAATATTGCAATAGAAAAAACCAATAAACATATTGAGCAACTATACCAGCTTAATTAGGAACTGGGGTAAGGGTCGACAATACGTAGTATATCTACTAGTATTTCAGTACGTAGTATATCAACTAGTATTTAAGTCCGTAGTACGTAGTATGACATTACCTTTTTAAGTACATAACATATTTACTAGTATTTAAGTATGTAGTACATAGTACATATATAGTATATCTAGTGCTTAAGTACAAATATATCTACTAATATTTAAGTACGTACGTAGTACGTAGTATGACATTACCTTCAAGTACGTAGTATATTGATCTAGTGTTTAAGTACAAGTATATCTACTAGTACGTAGTATATATATTTACTATAGTTTTTAACTACGTAGTATGACATTACCTTTTTAAGTACGTAGTATATTTACTAGTATTTAAATACGTAGTATGACATTAATTACCTATTTAAGTACGTAGTATATCTACTAGTATTTAAGTACGTAGTATGACATTATCTTTTTAAGTACTTAATATATTTACTAGCTAACGGTAGTATGACATTAATTACCTATTTAAGTATGTAGTACGTAGTATGAAATTAATTACCTATTTAAGTACGTAGTATATCTACTAGCATTTAACCGCCAAGTTGCCTACCTCTATTACATTGGGCGACGAAAATTGAGTTTCGTCGCCGAATTGTAATTACAAATAACATATGGCGACGAAACTTGATTTTCTTCGCCTAAATCTTAAAAGAGGCATACATTAGGCGACAGAAATTGATTTTCGTCGCCTAAATGTTTAAAGAAAAAACCGGTTATTCATTACATTTGGCGACGAAAATCAAATTTCGTCACCAAAAGTGTAAATTCAAGTGATATTAGGCGATGAAAATTGAGTTTCGTCGCCGAATTGTAATTACAAATAACATTGGGCGACGAAATTTGATTTTCGTCGCCTAAATCCTAAAAAAGGCATACATTAGGCATTAGGCGACGTCAAATTTCGTCGCCAAAAGTGTAAATTCAAGTGATATTAGGCGACAAAAATTGAGTTTCGTCGCCGAATTGTAATTACAAATAACATTGGGCGACGAAATTTGATTTTCGTTGCCTAAATCTTAAAAAAGGCATACATTAGGCAACGAAAATCAATTTTCGTCGCCTAAATGTTTAAAGAAAAAACCGGTTATTCATTACATTCGGCGACGAAAATCAAATTTCGTTGCCAAAAGTGTAAATTCAAGTGATATTAGGCGACGAAAATTGAGTTTCGTCGCCGAATTGTAATTACAAATAACATTGGGCGACAAAATTTGATTTTCGTCGCCTAAATCTTAAAAAAGGCATACATTAAGCGACGAAAAAAGTTATTCGTCACCCAATGTAATCTATGTTTTGGAATGTAGCGATGAAATATAAATTTCGTCGCCTAAGATTTATATTTGGCGACAAATAAAATATTTTGTCGCCAAAGATAGATATTGGGCGACAAAAAAAAATTTTGTCGCTAGATTTTGTCACTAAATAATCATATTGTTATAGTGCCTATTTTTGGGGCCAAATAGGCAATATGGTGCGTTTGGGGGCAAAATTGTTTCGGACGAAAACTTTGCTCGATTTTCCCATGAAAGCCCTCGCAAAATCGTTTTTCCCAAAAAAACGTTTTCGGTCCGAATTTTTTTACGAAACCGCATCTCACCTAATTTTGGGGCCAAACGGGCTATATGGCGCGTTTGGGGGCAAAATTGTTCCGGATGAAAACTTCGCTCGACTTTGCCTTGAAAGCCCCTGCGAAATTGTTTTTCTCAAAAAACACGTTTTCGGTTTGAATTTTTTTACTAAATCGCACCTCACCTATTTTTTGGGGCCAAACAGACTAGATGGCACGATTATGGGGCCAAAATGTTCCCGGAGTGAAGTTTCGGTCCATTTCCGAAAAACACGTTTTCAGGTTGGAATTTTTTTACGAAACCGCCCCCTCACCTATTTTCGGGGCCAAACGATCAATATGACGTGTTTGGGGGCAAAATTGTTCTGGACGAAAACTTCGCTTGATTTTGCCTCGAAAGACCCTGCGAAATCGTTTTTCCCTAAAAACACGTTTTCGGTTTGAATTTTTGTACTAAATCGCACCTCATCTAGTTTTGGGGCCAAACAGACTAGATGGCTTGATTGGGGGCAAAATTGTTCTGGAGCGAAGTTTCGTTTTGTCCAAAAAACACGTTTTTGTTCCGAATTGTTTTACGAAACCGCCCCCTCACTTGTTTTCGGGGCCAAACGGACTGTTTGGCGCGTTTGGGGGCAAAACTATTGTCATAACCCCATTTTTACCCACTGGATTTCCTCGGGTGTCGGCACGCAAAACGAGGCAACCCAGACCAAGCCGGCCTGATCTGACAAAGGCCTACCACGTCAAATAACTCTCCAAGAACGAAGGTCCGGCGACACATTTCCCAAGGTTTGACCAAGTTTGACCAAGTTTGACCAAAGTTTGACCGAGGTTTGACCGAGCCGTTTCCAACCCGACCAGGGTCCACCATGCCCAGAAACCCTCAAAACATGGTTTGAGATACATTTCCCAGAGTTTGGAGAGCTTTGACCAAGTTTGACCAGGGTTGACCAAGTTTGACCAAGGTTTGACCAGACCGTTGACCAGACCAAAAGCTGAATCGAACTGACCGCCCCTTGACCATTCCGAAGAGCATCATGAGAGCTTTGATTCGATACTTTACGGGCCAAAAACGGACGAGAAACGAGGAAGTTATGGTCAAAACTGTGAAAAAAACGGTCCAACACTTAGCCAAATTTTGCTAAGTGTTGTTGACAAAACAGCCTATTTGGGAGGCAACGTTCGCATGAAGATTCTCTCCGACCCGCTGCAACTTGGTCCGCAAGCCAAGACCCTTAGGCAAGAGGTTCACTTCAGCTACCACACGCAACTTTCGGATCGTCAAGAGCTCCTCCGGTCAAGCCGGAATCTCAGTCAGAAGATGACCCCTTGGCATAAGGAACATTCCAACGGCCTCTGTTCGCAAGATCATATCTTGCGAACCCAAGCTCGCCTCTGTGCAAGGCCTGTACCGTTGAAAAGTAGGTAGCACAAGCTTTCCGACGATACCAAGATCGTCGAAATCTGACATCGGGAGCTATGTCTACCACGCAAAAACAGGCCAACGAAATAAGGCTGTGCTGAAAATTCCGGAATTTTCCCACCGACGTTGCCACGCTTGCGCGCAGAGTCTTCCTGACTCGCAACAAGTTGATCCACGAGCCTGGACACGTTGGAAAGAAGACACATTCATGCATGACGTGGAACTCTCGGATCGCCAAGATTTTACCGGGTCTAGCCGGAATCCCGATCGGAAAACTGTCCCTCAAACGGACCAAAAACACCCCGGTGGCCTCTGTTCGCGGGGACCATATCTCACAAGTCCCAAGCTCGGATTCCCGCGAAATCCGGAACCTTGCAAAAGTAGGCAGCGCAAGCTTTCCGACGGTACCAAGAACGTCGAAATCCGACATCGGGAGCTAGGTCAAATATGCGCGCGAACTGGGACAAGATTTGAGAAAAAACGCGCTGGGAGTAAAACGCGTTTTTCCTCCCGGACAGCCGCCTTCGCGCGCAGAGTCTTTCCTGCTCGCAACAAGTTGATCCGCGAGCCCGGGTGCGTTGGAAAGATAATGACTCCGGCTACGACGTGGAACTCTCGGTTCGCCGGTAGCATCCCCCGTTTGATCCGGAATCTTCACCGGAAAAACGCGCAAAAACAGCTCCGACACCCCGACTTCCGGGAGCCATAACTCTCTCATCCGAACTCCGATTCGCGCAAAATTTATACCGTTGGAAAGTAGACGTCCAGAGATTTCCAAAGATATGCTGCATGACCCATTTTGAGCACCAGAAGGCCTCCAAAACTGCCCTAAAAAATCGGGTCAGAAAAGGGTACGCGCACAAAAACCGAGGAGGATTCGAGTGGGGGGCTGGCGTGGAGGATAAGACTGCCACGTGGCAGCTGTACGACTCGCGCGGGACCATACCGCACGGCGCGTGATGGACCCGCGCGAGGCGTGCACGCAGTTCTATAAAACCAGCCCCCCTCCCCTCACTTCAGCACACTTTTTGCTCGGGCTCTAGGCCTCTTTGAGCGTTAGTTTAGGCAGAGAATAGGGGTTTTTAGGGGGTCTTTAGAGGGGGTTTTGGGTAGTTTTTAGAGTGAGAGACTCCTCTCTAGGTAATCTCTCTCTCTCTAAGCTCTTTCTCTCTCCTCTCTTTTCTTTTCTTTTTGATGGAGGTGACTAGTGATGATCCCTAAAATGAGAAGGGATTCACAAGGATCCACTTTAGTTTGTATTTATTAGTTTATTGATGTTCTATTCATACTTTTTTAGTTCATTTTAGTTCATTTATGCTCTCTTAGTCCATATATTGCTCTATTTATTGCTTTGTTTATATGCTTTGAGTTATTTATTGTCATTGGTTGTAGATCTAAATGTCATTTATCGCTTTATTTACATTTACTACGTACTTGTGAATATTATATTGTGATTATCCCCTTCCCCCGTGTTTTTAGTACGGCAAATATTGAGTAGCTTTGGCGGAGTGCGTAAGACCTCTAACGAGGCCGTAACAACCATGTTAGCCTACGAGGTATTTGACCCGAAAAATACATCCCCATGTATAAATAATGTCATTTATCGCTTTATTTACATTTACTACGTACTTGTGAATATTATATTGTGATTATCCCCTCCCCCATGTTTTAGTACGGCAAATATTGAGTAGCTTTGGCTGGAGTTGCGTAAGACCTCTAACGAGGCCGTAACAACCATGTTAGCCTACGAGGTATTTGACCCGAAAAATACATCCCCATGTATAAATAATGTCATTTATCGCTTTATTTACATTTACTACGTTGTGCATATTATATTGCGAATATCCCCCATTTTTCCCTTTGTGATTTGGGCGTGATAATCCCGATTGGTCGTGGTGGACTATGCAAGACCTCCACGAGGCTTTAACCACCATGTAATCCCATAGGCATTGGACCCATTGAAAAATCCTTGTTTTAAGCTCATTTATTGCTTTATTTACGTTTACTACTTTGTAAATATTATATTGTGAATATTGTCATTTTCTCTCCCTTATTCCCTTGTGATTTGGGCGTGATAATCCCGATTGGTCGTGGTGGGCTACGTAAGACCTCAATGAGGCATTAACCACCATGTAATTCCATAGGCATTGGACCCTTGGAAAATCTTGTTTTAAGCTCATTTATTGCTTTATTTACGTTTACTACGTTGTAAATATTATATTGTGAATATTGCCATTTTCTCTCCCTTATTCCCTTGAGATTTGGGCGTGATAATCCCGATTGGTCGTGGTGGGCTACGTAAGACCTCAATGAGGCATTAACCACCATGTAATTCCATAGGCATTGGACCCTTGGAAAATCTTGTTTTAAGCTCATTTATTGCTTTATTTACGTTTACTACGTTGTAAATATTATACTGAGAATATTGCCATATCCTCCATTTTCCCTTTTGTAATTTGGGCGTGATGATCCCGATTGGTCATGATGGACTATGTGAGACCTCAATGAGGCATTAACCATCACGTAATTCCATAGGGTATTGGACCCACGAAAACCCTTCGTTTTAAAACCCGTTATTTTCGTCATTCACGATATTGTTATGATTATTGTCCATTTCTCCATTTCGATTTGGGCATGAAAATACCGAACGGTATTGGTGGTTTTAGGTAAATCTTTCAAATAGTACTAAAACCTCCATGTAAATCCATGAGGCGTTGGACCCGTAAATTGTAAACATATTTTCAAAATAATTTTCTCATATAAGTCCTATTTGGCATCGAAGGTTTGGATAAGTCTTTCAATAGCACCAACCCTCCGTGTAAGCCCGAAAAGGCATTGAAACTCCCTTTCAAAAATGATTTTCATCATATAAGTCCTATTTGGCATCAAAGGTTTAGGTAAGTCTTTCAATAGCACTAACCCTTCGTATAAGCCCGAAAAGACATTGAATTCTCTTCCAAAATTGCCTTGTTTTATTCATGTAAATCCTAAGGTGGTGTCGAGATTCGAATAAGCCTTTCAATAGCATCGAATCCCGACCCCACGAGGTCTTGACCCTTTCCCTGAAAGTTCTCATGAAATACATTTCGATTAAGTGTTGCATTCATTGATATGCTGCTAACATACCATGATCATCCCATACTTGTCATTTTAGTAATTTATGCACTGCGAACATGCCATGATTACTCATTTGAACTTCTTATGATTTATGTGCTGCAAACATGCCGTGATCATTCCATACTCATTCATTCTTGTGATTTATGTGCTGCGAACATGCCGTGATCATTTCGTTGAATGTTTTACCATTTTGATGTCATGTTCATTCTTGTGATTTATGTGCTGCGAACATGCCGTGATTACTTGTTTGAACATCTTATTCGTCTTCATACTCGTTCTTGTAATTTATGTGCTGCGAACATGCCGTGATTACTTGTTTGAGTGTTTATCGCTTTGATATAAAAATGTGATTAAAATACACTTTGCCATGAGGACTTTAAAAAGAGTAAACATGGTAATGTGGGCGTTAGAAACGAGATTGGTGCAATCCAAGGGCTACGGCTCGCCCTGGCTTTTGGACACCATGGTATGAGTCCTTTACACGGGGGTGTGGCTAGTACGTGCTTTCGTGTAAGGGATTCTACACGTTCTAACTCCCATAGGATCATGGTCTAAAATTCCCCAAAGTGTGAATTAATCATCCAAAACCCCGCCATTTGACGGACCGCTTTATCTCTTGGAAATCAAGGGTAAAGAGATCCCGAATATGGCACCAAAAAACATTAATTGTTTGTCCCGGCACTAGGTGTTAGGATTTCAAGTATATCCTACCACCGAAATGCCCGGAAATTTAAAAGATACAAAGATAAAGGGATGGTGAAATAAAGAGTCTAATCAAAACCAAATGAGGTTAAACTGCATTTGCCATTTTTGGTATATTGCTCGACCGAATTTGGGACATTTGTACATAACTAAAACCAACAAACCTAGGCTTAGCAAATAAAAGAAAACACTAGAAAGGAGGTAACCGTTTTCTTAAACGGATGTCGTGGGGTGCCTAACACCTTCCCCACGCATAAGCAAACCCCCGAACCTATCTCTGGTTCAAGACCATTTTTGTTGTAAATGTCTAAATAAGATAAAATCTATTAGACATAGGTGCCCAATCACACCTTAAAATTTCCCATGGTTGGTGGCGACTCCAAATTTGTGCTCACACGCACACACGTACACAAGTTCCCACACACACACACAACTCATATCTCGAAACGGAAAAGAGATAGAGATCACACACACACTCGCCAAATGGGGGTCGGTATCTAGGAAAATAATAAAAAGATAGATTGATTTTTCCGCCGGTGTCGACAGCTTGGCGACTCCACTGGGGACTTAGAGGGTTTAAGCCTATAGTCTTTCGGTGTTTTCTTTGCTAAGCATGTGTGTATATATTTGTTGGTATTCATTGTTTGATTTATTCTCTTTATTTCATCTTGTATATTGTTTTGATTTTAGCATGTCTATATTCTTGTACATATAAACTGCGAACATAGGATAGAGATTTATTTTATGCAACACATATTATATATTGTGCCTTGTACAAAAAAGTCTTTTCCCTTTTTACTTTCAAAATCATGACATATACACTCATTGGACTTTTGGGTCGAACCCGGACTCAGGTGGGGCTGGGCTGGTACAGGCTCCACCACGAACCCTTTTATATCTAGGACATGGAACACGAGAATCCACCCTTCTCCCTTCACACCCGTGGAGATCGAGGGGGGCGTGCAAGTGCTTCCCCGGTGATCCAATACCCTTTCGACTTCCTTCGGGAGGATGAAATGGGCATGATCATCGGCCCCTTTAGGAAACAGAATTCCAAGCTGTGTCATACCATGTTGCATATAGTAAGCTATAGAGTAGAAAACTTACCTGTGAGGGCTCTGGTAAAAGCCAACCGAGTGAACATCCAACCTAAGATAGGATACCCAAAAATAGGATGTGTCTTTTCAAAATGAGTCAAGGGAAAAGCGTTGTGCTATTTTCCAGGTGGTGATAAAATAATTGGAGCCGAGTCAGGTTCTATCTATCTAAACCTTTGTTTGCATGTCATTGTTTGATAAAGGGATAGGATAACCACGTTGTCCATACCCGTTGCAAACCACTCAAACCCTAAGAGTTCCAAACTCTACATGGGATGTATAGAGTCGTATCGTACCCAACCAAAAGTACGACCCTCACATTAACCGACATCGGTTCCCAAAAAAAATTTTCTAAAATGGAACCGAATGCCGAAAGGCTCGTCAAATTTTCAGTAATGTGAGAGTCTAGCTTTTCGCTAGTACGTGTACATAGTCTTGTCGTCAACCAGAAGTACGACCCTCGCATTTACCGACATCGGTTTCCAAAAATCTTTCAAAATGGAACCGAACGCCGAAAGGCTCGTCAAATTTTGGTAATGTGAGAGCCTATCTTTTCGTTGGTACGATTGTAACCATTGTGTATAGAGTCAAGTCGTCCTCAACCAAGAGTACGACCCTCACATTAACCGACATCGGTTCCCAAAAATCTTTCAAAAATGGAACCGAACGCCGAAAGGCTCGCCAAATTTCAGTAATGTGAGAGTCTATCTTTTTGTTGGTACGATTGTAACCATTGTGTATAGAGTCATGACGCCCTCAACCAAGAGTATGACCTTCGCACTAACTGACATCGGTTCTCAAAAATCTTTCGAAATAGAACCGAACGCCGAAAGGCTCGTCAAATTTTGATAGTGCGAAAGTCCATCTCTTCGTTGATAAGTCCGTACATGTAAAAACCCTAAGAGTTCTTAAACTCTATATAGGAATGTAGATATTCACCCATTTGGTTCAACCAAGAATACGACTTTCATACCACCTGACACCGGTTCCCCAAAAATCTTTCAAAAATGGAACCAAGCGCCGAAAGGCTCGTCAAATTTCCATGGTAGTATGAAAGCCTATTTCTTTGTTGACAAGACCACCATGTACATACATAGGTCCTTAACTCTGTGTATAGATGTCTACCTTGTGTCATCCCGCATCGACCTATGATGGTCACCCAAAATTCCAAAAGGAAACCATAAGCCGAAAGGCTCGCCAATTTTTGGCAACCCAATGGAAAAACCATCCATGTTGTCAATCCATACATACTTGCATTCATGCATAGCCATACATACGCATACATACTTAGCCATGGTTTACCCGCAAAGTAAGCCAAGGTCATGCACTCAACTGTGAATTCAAAATCTAACTTGACATTGTCTACCTCTCTAGGTTGTATCTACATTCACGATCAAATGGCGGAAGAAGCAAGCAAACTCCGAGGATTGGAGGCCCGGGTGGCAGCGCTAGAGACGAAGTTTAACTTCTTGCTACAGTTCATACGTCGTTTGACTGAACGAGAGGAGGAAAAGAGGAAGGCAATGATCAGCAAAAGACAGGAAGAGATCCGCCCAGCCCTCAGCCCGTCGAAAGTAGCGCAGACTCTACCAACTCCAAGAAGGCCAGCCTTCCATGTCCCTATGCCATCCCGGACAGAGCCTCGGCAGTTCCAACCATTGCCAATTCCAGTCTCACAACTGTATACCTTGCTGGTTAAGAAGAAGATGATTACGCCTGTCGGCCAAAGGACACGTATTGGACCACAACCCAAAGACTACAACAAGGACCTGACCTGCGAGTACCATCAAGGAGAAGTCGGACACACAGTGGAAAATTGTAGGGTCTTGAGGCACCGCATCCAAGATCTGCTAGACCAGGGGGTGCTGAAGTTCCGGATAGAAGGAATCATAAACACGATTGGAATAGAGAAGAGTGACGAAGTCGACATCGCTTCCACGAAAATCCCATGGGAACCGTTCTGCCATGAGACGAAGAAGCAAAGGCTACTCACCACGCCAAGGGCACGGGAAGAATCAACAGAAGTAGGTGTATGCGGGTATCGTTCCGGAATTCAAAACCACAACCTGCGAAGTCACGAAGAAATTAAGAAGGAGGTCGCTAACCTAATGATGGGGGGTCTGGTAAAGAGAGAACAGCCAGAGGAATATTGCATGACAATTGACCAGCTGAGACTTAGCCCTTATGAGAGGACGAACTTCCAAGCAAGAATGGAGAGAATTAAAGGGGATTTCGAGGAATTCTGTGAAAAAAAGAAAGAAGAATTGGGGAAGCTCACACTAGCCACGCCACCAGAGATGTCCAAGCCCGATCCAGTGGTCATCCAATACGCTACCAAAGAAAAGGTCATGCTTCAGACAGCTTCAGTATCTACGGTTCAGTCTTCAGGAAAAAGTTCCAAGCGTGGTGATCCAAGTTCCGCAACCTTTCCCCTACCATGACAACAAGAGGGTTCCTTGGAATTATGGGATGAAAGTAATATCAACATGGGAAGGCAAGCCCAAGATGGAGGAAGAGGTAGTTGGGAACCTCACATCCGGACTTGGTGGGATCACTAGGAGCGGTAGATGCTACACCCCGGAGGAGTTAGAGAAAAGGCGGAAGGAAATAGGGAAGACGGTAGAGGATCCCGCAAAGACAAAGGTAGCAGAAGATGAGGCCGCGGATTTCTTAAGGATAATCAAGAGTAGTGAGTACAGCGTGGTGAAGCAATTGAGCAAGATGCCCTCCCATATATCAGTACTGGCACTGTTACTCGCATCCGAGTCTCACAGGAAAGCTCTACTAAAGGTACTGAACGAAGCATATGTACCGGAGGACATTACCGGACCATCCTTTGAAAACATGGTGACCTCCATACTATACTAGTCACAAATCAGCTGACTTTCTCCGACGATGAGTTGCCTCCGGAGGGGAGAGGCCACGTCAAAGCTTTGTATATCTCCGTCAAGACCAATGACCGCATCGTGTCGAGGGTGTTAATCGACAATGGATCGGCTCTAAACGTATGCCCACTGTCAACCCTGGAGAAGCTAGACATCGACCCCACTCGTGTGAGGGTCACTAGCATGGTTGTACGAGCTTTCGATGGAACCCGCAGAGAAGTATTAGGAGAAATAGACTTGCCAGTAGAGGTTGGCCCGCAAGTCTACAACATCAATTTCCAGGTGCTGAGAATTGACTCTCCTTACAACTTATTATTGGGGAGACCCTGGCTGCATACAGCCGGAGCGGTACCCTCCTCCCTACACCAGAAGATGAAACTCATCATTGGCAACCAATTGGTCACCATCCTAGCTGAAGAACCTATATCCATTTACAACGACGGCGAAATCCCCTACATTGACGGATGTGCATCCGAGGAAGCATCATTCCACAGCTTTGAGTTTGTCACTGTCATTCACAAAGTGGCAGCCGTTGAACCAAGGTTATCTAGAGCCGGGATTATGGTAGCTAGAGAATTTGTCAAGGCAGGATTTCAGCCGGGGCAAGGTTTAGGCTGTGTGACCAAGGAAGAACCGCGATTGTAACCTTGGAGGGAAACAAAGACAGATATGGACTCGGATATACCCCGACTAGAAAGGACCGTCAGATAGCTTATGAAGCCTGGAGGCAAAGAGCTGCGGCAAAGCTCAGAGGAGAGAAATGGCCCGAGAAGAAGATGGTCATCCCCCACATCCGTACCACCTTCCCCGCATCAGCGATGTTTCAAGTTGACGAAGGCGACGTGGACGAGTTGGCATTACTTTTCGCTGAAGATTTGAGTGTCAATGCCACCACCACGGAAGGAGATTTTACAACACTCTCGATTCGCCCCGATCAATACGAAGAAGTAGACCTTGAAGGCATCCTAGATGAGGAGGATCTCAAGGGGTATCGTATAGAGGAGGAGACATTCGATGGAGACAATGGGGAAGAAGTTGACCTCCCCGATCTACTCCCGCACCTGATGATTTCACACGGGCTCGAAACTCTGGAATTCGAGATGTTTTGCGAGCATGAAGACCCAGAGTCCCATCTGCAGAGATACCGCAAGAAGATGGCTCTGTACACGGATGATGAAATCTTAATGATCTCAATGTTCCATGAAAGCCTACCGGAGTGTGCAGTCACCTGGTTCTATCAGCTGAGGAATATTGCCTGCTGGGAGGATTTGGCAAGAGCTTTCCTAGACCAATACCGCCACAACCTCAAGACACCACCACCAAGCAACATCACCACCACCACTGCTGAAGAAGAATATGCTGGCCCCATGGTTGAAGGGTTGAGCATCCATACCATCACCGAGGAGGAGGATTCCACCACACCACCGACCCGCCACTGCCAACAGGGAGAAGAAGCCAAGATGTGGACCTGTGTGCCATTGCTACAGCGTGTCTCAAGTAGCAATGAGTAAGCGGTATCCCAGCTATGGGTAACTCGGTTTTGAGTCTACCAATAGCTCGGGAATTTTTGTATCGAACAATTTCGGGTTTCTATGTTTATTTTATGCTTTCAAGATATCATGCCACAATCATAATCATTTCATCATTGTAATATTTCCATTTTCATATTTCAAATGATATGTCACGTGTTTATTCCATGAATTTCTCTATCTCAAATATTCCAATGTGCATTAAATAAATCCAACTCCGCCATCGTACACAAAACGAATGGCTTCCCTTTTTAATTTTCTTACCGTTTTTCCATCCGCCATCCTTTCCAGGATTACACGCAAAACCTCAAACGATCCCCACGTCTCCGAAATTGACAACAAAACGAATTGCTCACTGGATAACATAGATAATTCTGACGAAGAAATCGAATTACCAAATGACATCCTTGAAGGCATTAGAGAGACAAGACGAGGGGTCCAAACCCAACATAGAGGAACTTGGAAATTGTAAATCTGGCCGATGAAGGGTGAAGAGCCGAGAGAAGTCAAGATTGGGAACCCGCTGCACCGCAGAGCAAAAGGAGGCACTCATCGCACTGTTAAGAGAGTTCCATGAGATCTTCGCCTGGTCTTACCAAGACATGCCAGGCCTAGACACAGACATAGTGGTCCACAAGATTCCGCTGAAGCCAGAATGCAAGCCCGTGAAACAAGCACTGCGACGAATGAAGCCCGAAGTCATTTTGAAGATCAAGGAGGAAGTGGAAAAGCAATTGAAGGCAGGTTTCCTAAGCACAGTAACCTATTCGGACTGGGTAGCCAATATAGTCCCAGTGCCGAAGAAGGACGGAAAAGTTAGAATGTGCGTGGACTATCGGGATCTGAACCGAGCCAGCCCGAAGGATAATTTTCCTCTACCTCACATTGACACCCTGGTCGACAATACAGCAACGAACGTCGTATTCTCATTCATGGACGGATTCTCAGGGTACAATCAGATCAAAATGGCCGAAGAAGACAAGTCCAAGACTGCTTTCGTCACACATTGGGGAACCTTTGTGTATGATGTCATGCCTTTCGGTCTGAAGAACGCAGGAGCCACTTATCAGCGAGCCATGGTCACCCTCTTCCACGACATGATTCATCATGAGATAGAGGTTTACGTGGATGACATGATTGCCAAGTCTCGTACCGCACAAGATCATCTCACAGACCTACGCAAGCTTGTTCCAACGACTGAAGAAGTATCAGCTCAGATTGAACCCGAACAAGTGTGCCTTCGGCGTCACATCCGGAAAGTTATTAGGCTTCATCGTCAGCGGCCGGGGAATTGAGATTGATCCTGCAAAGGTTCAAGCCATACGAAGCATGCCCGCGCCAAAGACAGAGAAAGAGATCCGAAGCTTCTTGGGAAGGAATCAACTATATAGCTCGCTTCATCGCACAGCTTACTGGCGAACCTGCGAGCCTCTGTTCAAGTTGCTGAAGAAAAGATGTGAAGATAAAGTGGACTGAAGACTGCCAGAGAAGCTTTTGACAAGATCAAGGAGTATCTGCTCAACCCACCCATCCTGGTTCCACCAACTCCAGGACGTCCCCTCATTCTATACCTCACAGTCCAAGAAGCATCCATGGGCTGCATGTTGGGACAACAAGACGAGACTGGGAAGAAGGAGCAGGCAATCTACTATCTTAGCAAGAAGTTCACGGAGCCGGAGACCCGTTACTTGTTGGTTGAGAAGACGTGCTGCGCACTGGCTTGGGCCTCCAAGAAGCTGAGACAGTACATGCTCTACTACACCACTTGGTTGGTATCCCGGATGGACCCGATCAAGTACATCTTTGAAAAGCCTGCCTTGACTGGGAAGATCGCACGGTGGCAAGTACTCCTATCTGAATTCGACATCTTGTTTGTGGCTCGAAAGGCGATCAAGGGACAGGCCATAGCCGATTACTTGGCAGATTACCCGTCTGAGCAGTTAGAGCTTAATGGACTCAGAGTTCCCAGACGAAGACGTAATGACAGTCGACGAAGACAATCACGGGTAGATGGAAGCTTTACTTTGACGGAGCAGCGAAACGCTGTCGGAAGCGGAATTGGCGCGGTCTTGGTATCGCCAAAGGGACAACAAACTCCTATCGCTGTTAAGCTGGGGTTTGATTGCACCAACAACATGACTGAGTACGAAGCATGCATCGTCGGTCTGCAAGCAGCTTTAGAATTCGGTGCTTATGAACTGGAAGTCTTCGGAGACTCTCTGCTGATAGTGTCACAGACTAACGGAGAATGGCAAGCTCGGGATCCCAAGCTCATCCCGTACCAACGATACATCAGCCGGCTAGTCCCAAAGTTCAAGTATGTCACCTTCACATACACCCCAAGAGCTCACAATCACTTTGCTGATGCGCTCGCCACACTGGCAAGCCTAATCAAGCTAGTAGAAGGGGATGATGTGCGACCATTACGGATCGAGACTCGAGACATCCCGGCATACTGTGTGTGCATAGAAGAATGCATGAACGTCGAAGCAGAGATAGACGATAAGCCTTGGTATTACGATATCAAGCGCTTCATCCAAGACAGAGAGTATCCATCACGGGCGACCGAAAATGAGAAGAAGTACATCAGAAGGATGGCCTTCCAGTTCTTCTTGAGCGGAGAGATTCTGTACAAACGAACTCATGACGCCACCCTCCTGCGATGTGTAGATGCAGAAGAGGCCAATCGATTGATTCCAAGAGATGCACGCGGGATTGAATGGGAGCCCATGCCAACGGACCCTTCCTGGCCCGGAAGATCATGAGAGCTGGCTATTATTGGTTGACAATGGAGAGGGACTGCATCAGACATGTCCAGACGTGCCATAAATGCCAGATGTATCAGAACAGCAAGAACGCACCTCCCCAATATCTTCACACTATGGCCTCGCCGTGGCCTTTCTCAGCTTGGGGAATGGATGTGATCGGTGCAATCACCCCAAAGGCGTCTAACGGACATGAGTTCATACTGGTAGGCCATCGACTATTTTACCAAGTGGGTGGAGGCATGTTCCTTCAAGAATGTCACTCAAGTCGCGGTCACCCGGTTTGTGAAGAACAACATCATCTGCCGTTACGGAATGCCAGAAATGCTCATCACCGACAATGCTTCCAACCTAAACAACCGCATGATGGATCCAGCTATGCCAGCAGTTCAAGATCCAGCACCACAACTCTGCTCCATACCGTCCGAAGATGAACGGAGCCGTAGAAGCTGCCAACAAGAACGTGAAGAAGATTCTGAGCAAGATGACGGAGACTTATAAGGATTGGCACGAGCACCTGCCTTATGCCTTTGTGTGCCTACCGAACGTCAGTGAGGACATCCGTTGGAGCCACCCCCTACTCTCTGGTATATGGGATGGAAGCAGTACTACCAGTCGAAGTGGAGATCCCTTCTTTGAGAATCCTGTCACAAACTCAGCTGGAAGAAGCCGAATGGGCCCAAGCACCGGTATGAGCAGCTGAACTTCATAGATGAAAAGAGATTGGCGGCACTATGCCACGGACAGCTCTACCAGAGACGGATCGAAAGAGCTTACAACAAGAAGGCTCGACCTCGCACTTTCCAACCCGGAGATCTCGTTCTGAAGAAGAGGAATATGGCCCTATCAGATCCACGAGGAAAGTTCGCACCATCATATGAGGGTCCGTACGTGGTGAAGAAAGCCTTCTCAGGGGGAGCAATCATTCTGGCTGATATGGATGGCGAAGAGTTCCGGTCACCCATTAATTCTGATTCTGTAATCAAGTACCATGTATAACTTTAGTCAATTTAATCAAAGAGGAATATTCTTCAAAGTTCCAATTTGTTATTTTGATAATTTTGAAGAAGGCCCGGGAAGCAACGAAAATCCGTAAGGACGTTGCCCTCGGATGGAAATTACCACGGGTATGGTGAAAACCTCGGAAGAGGCGCCATAGGCAAAAGTAACGTGGAAAGCTGGACTTGGCGTAAGCTGAGGGTAATATATGGCTAAAAAAAAAAAAAAAAAAAAAAAAAACCGGTATCACAACAAGGCGAGCATCAAATCAGTGCAAGACTAGTGATCGGGGTTGTTAGGCGGTGAAGAGGTTTTCGACGAAAGAACGACCTATGTTATCCTTTGAGCAGTACGGTTCGTTCGATATAAAGAGAATGTTTGGGGATCAAGAGGTGGAGCACAAGTGTATCCTTCCAAACACCCAGTTTCAAAGTGACATATCATTAAATTCTCACAAACCATTCATACCATACTTATCTCTTTCAAATTTGTAAATTCTCATATTCATTTCCACAATAACATTCAATCCTTGCCATTGATTCATAAAAAGTCAAATTCATAGGATTTCATATAGATATTCACAGACAAAATACGTGCTTTCATTCATTCATAGTTCATAAATTCATACATTTGATTTTTCATGATGTCTTGAAAGCATGTCTAAATATATCGACTTAGAAGTTAAAAATGGGAGCCATGCATAATCCGACTCGGATTTATGAATGACTCACCATCTAAATACAAAAACTACTGACTACTCACTGCTACCTGAAGTATGCTATCTAATGACCAAGACGTATGCAGGTCTCTCTGCAGAATCTCCCCAAGGCAGTGGAAAGGGCCGGATCCCCCTCATCATGCTCCTCCCAGACGGCGCGAGCTCTGGCACCCAAAGAATCCATCACCTGGTTAATCTGGTGAAGAGAAGTGACCACAGGGAAACCCTCCTGATTGAGCCAAGAAGCATTGGACTCAAGAGCATCATGCACCAGAGTCCAACTCAGGACTGCAAGAACTCCATTGTCGCCCTGGAGAACACTGATCTGGACCCGCATGGCCCCCATAGAAGTACGTGCAGACGTAAGTGCTGTCATAACCCCATTTTTTACCCACGGGATTTTCTCAGATGTCGGCACACAAGACGGGACAACCCGGACCAAGCCAGCATGGTCCGACGAAGCCTCGCCACATCAAACACACCTAAGGAGAAGGTCCGGGACACATTTCCCAAGGTTTGACCAGGGTTGACCAAGTTTGACCAGGGTTGACCGAAGTTTGACCGAGGTTCGACCGAGTCGTTCCCAGCCCGACTAGGGTCCATCTGGCCCAAAAACCCTCGAAACGCGGCCCGGGATACATTTCCCAGAGTTTGGAGAGTTTTGACCAAATTCGACCAAGGTTGACCAAGTTTGACCAAGGTTTGACCTGGACTGTTGACCAGACCGAAAAACTGAATCGAACTGACCGCTCCCTTGACCATTCTGAAGAACGTAATGAGAGCTTCGATTCGATACTTTACGGGCCGAAAACGGACGAGAAACGAGGAAGTTATGGTCCAAAACTGCGAAAAAACGGTCCAACACTTAGCCAAATTTTGCTAAGTGTTGTTGACAAAACAGCCTATTTGGGAGGCAACGTTTGCGCAAAGATTCTCTCCGACCCGCTGCAACTTGGTCCACGAGCCAAGACCCTTAGGCAAGAGGTTCACTTCAGCTACCACACGCAACTTTCGGATCGTCAAGAGCTCCTCCGGTCAAGCCGGAATCTCAGTCAGAAGATGACCCCTTGGCATAAGGAACATTCCGACGGCCTCCGTTCGCAGGATCATATCTTGCGAACCCAAGCTCGCCTCTGTGCAAGGCCTGTACCGTTGGAAAAGTAGGTAGCACCAGCTTTCCGACGATACCAAGATCGTCGAAATCCGACATCGGGAGCTACGTCTACCATGCGCGTGAAAACAGGCCGACGAAATAAGGCTTTGCTGAAAGTTCCGGAATTTCCCACCGACGTTGCCACGCTTGCGCGCAGAGTCTTCCTGACTCGCAACAAGTTGATCCACGAGCCCGGGCACGTTGGAAAGAAGACACATTCATGCACGACGTGGAACTCTCGGATCGCCAAGATTTTATCGGGTCAAGCCGGAATCCTGATCGGAAAACTGCCCTCAAACGGACCAAAAACACTCCGGTGGCCTCTGTTCGCGGAACCATATCTCACAAGTCCAAGCTCGGATTTCCGCAAATCCGGAACCTTGCAAAAATAGGCAGCGCAAGCTTTCCGACGGTACCAAGAACGTCAAAATCTGACATCGGGAGCTAGGTCAAATATGCGCGCGAACTGGGACAAGATTTGAAGAAAAAACGCGCTGGGAGCAAAACGCATTTTTCCTCCCGGACAGCCGCCTTCGCGCGCAGAGTCTTTCCTGCTCGCAACAAGTTGATCCGCGAGCCCGGGTGCGTTGGAAAGATAATGACTCCAGGCTACGTCGTGGAACTCTCGGTTCGCCGAAAGCATCCCCCGTTTGATCGGAATCTTCACCGGAAAAGTGCACGAAAACAGCTCCGATACCCCGACTTCCGGGAGCCATAACTCTCCTCATCCGAACTCCGATTCATGCAAACTTTATACCGTTGGAAAGAGGACGTCGAGAGCTTTCCGGCGATATGCTGCATGACCCATTTTGAGTTCCAGAAGACCTCCAAAACTGCCCTCGAAAATCGGGTCAAAAAAAGAATACGCGCACGAGAATCGAGGAGGATGCAGACAGCTGTCTCGGGAGGCGTGCACGCGAGGCGCGCCACCATCACGCGCCGCGCGCGATCATGGCGCGCCCCGCGTGCACGCCCCCTATAAATAAAGCCTCCCCCCCCCCTCATTTGCACACAGTTTTTGCTCGGGCTCTAGGCCTCCTTGAGCGTTAGAATTAGGCAGAAATAGGGGTTTTAGGGGGTTTAGGAAGGGGTTTTTGGGTAGTTTTAGAGAGAGAGACTCCTCTCTAGGTAATCTCTCTCTCTCTCTAAGCTCTTTCTCTCTCTCTTTTTCTTTGGGAGGGGGGGTTTTTAGAGTGAGAAGCTTTAGGGCTTCTCTCTCTAACCTCTCCTCATCTTTCCCCCTCTCTCTCTCTAAGCTCTTTCTCTCTCTCTTTTCTTTGGGATTTTGGGGGGTTTTTAGAGTGAGAAGCATCTATTAGGTGCTTCTCTCTCTAACCTCTCCTCATCTTCCCCCCCTCTCTCTCTCTCTCTCTCTCTCTCTTCTTTGTGCTTCTCTCTCTAACCTCTCCTCATCTTCCCCCCCTCTCTCTCTCTAAGCTCTCTCTCTCTATTTTCTTTGGGATTTTGTTTTTAGAGTGAGAAGCATTTATGCTTCTCTCTCTACTCTTCATCTTACATTCTTTATTCATTTATGCTTTGTTTACATTTCCTTGTCTATTTATTGCTTTATTTACATTTCTAGTCATTTATTGCTTTATTTACATTTCTTGTCATTTATTGCTTTATTTACATTTTCTAGTCATTTATCGCTTTATTTACATTTCTAGTCATTTATCGCTTTATTTACATTTACTACGTACTTGTGAATATTTGTTGTGATTACCCCCCTCCCCCGGTGTGTTTTAGTACGGCAATATTGAGTGGCTTTGGCGGCTCGCGTAAGTCCTCTAACAAAGGCCGTTGACAACCATGTTAGCCCACGAGGTCTTGACCCGAAAAATACACCGGTTTCCTCGTGTTTTAGTACGGCAAATATTGAGTAGCTTTGGCTCAGTTGCGTAAGACCTCTAACGAGGCCGTAACAACCTTGTTAGCCTACGAGGTATTTGACCCGAAAAATACATCCCCATGTGTTAAATATTGTCATTTATCGCTTTATTTACATTTACTACGTTGTAAATATTATATTGTGAATATTGTCATTTTCCCATTTTTCCCTTTGTGATTTGGGCGTGATAATCCCGATTGGTCGTGGTGGACTATGTAAGACCTCAAAGAGGCATTAACCACCACGTAATCCCATAGGCATTGGACCCACAAAATCCCCTCCTTGTAAATTCCATTAATTTATTGCTTCCCGTTATGCTCTAAATTTCTTGCCATTTTTACTACGTTGTAAATATGATTTATCCGTCATTATTTTGATTTGGGCATGAAAATACCAAACGGTATTGGTGGTTTTAGGTAAGTCTTTCAATAGCACTAAACCCCATGTAAATCCATACGGCGTTGGACCCACAAAAATACTCTTTTTTCAAACCCGGTTATTTACATTATTTACTACGTTGTTGTAAATATTGTTCATATTGCATTATTTTGATTTGGGCATGAAAATACCAAACGGTGTTGGCGGTTTTAGGTAAGTCTTTCAATAGCACTAAACCCCATGTAAATCCATGAGGCGTTGGACCCGTAAATTGCAAACCCACATTTTCAAATAGATTTTCTCATATAAGTCCTATTTGGCGTCGAAGGTTTGGATAAGTCTTTCAATAGCACCAACCCTTCGTGTAAGCCCGAAAAGGCATTGAAACCCGTTTTCAAATAGATTTTCTCATTTAAGTCCTATTTGGCGTCGAAGGTTTGGATAAGTCTTTCAATAGCACCAACCCTTCGTGTAAGCCCGAAAAGGCATTGAAACCCCATTTTCAAAATAGATTTTCTCATTTAAGTCCTATTTGGCGTCGAAGGTTTGGATAAGTCTTTCAATAGCACCAACCCTTCGTGTAAGCCCGAAAAGGCATTGAAACCCTCTTTTTAGATTGTTTTGTTTATTCATGTAAATCCTATGGTGGTGTCGGGATCCGAGTAAGTCTTTCAATAGCATCGAATCCCGACCCCACGAGGTCTTGACCCTTTCCTTAAAAATTCTTGTGTCATAATAAATTGCACTTTGCATTAAGCATTATATTCATGCCGAACCCATATTTGTCATCTCCATCCATTTTCGAAATTTATGTGCTGCGAACATGCCATGATTACTTGTTTGAATATTTTAGTTGCTTTCATACTCATTCTTGTAATTTATGTGCTGCAAACATGCCGTGATTACTTGCTTGAGTTGTTTATTGCTTTGATATAAAAATGTGATTAAAATACACTTTGCCATGAAAACTTTAAAAAGAGTAAACATGGTAATGTGGGCGTTAGAAACGAAGGTATGAGTCCTTTACACGGGGGCGTGGCTGGTACGTGCTTTCGTGTAAGGGATTCTACACGTTCTAACTCCCATAGGATCATGGTCTAAAATTCCCCAAAGTGTGAATTAATCACCCAAAACCCCGCCATTTGACGGACCGCTTTACTCTTGGAAATCAAGGGTAAAGAGATCCCGAATATGGCACCAAAAACATTAATTGTTTGTCCCGGCACTAGGTGTTAGGATTTCAAGTATATCCTACCACCGAAATGCCCGGAAATTTAAAAGATACAAAGATAAAGGGATGGTGAAATAAAGAGTCTAATCAAAACCGAACGAAGTCATATTACGTTTGCCATTTTTGGTATATCGTACGACGGAAATCGGGACATTTGTACATAATAAAAACCAACAAACTTAGGCTTAGCAAATAAAGAAAACATTAGGAAGGAGGTAACCGTTTTCTTAAACGGATGTCGTGGGGTGCCTAACACCTTCCCCACGCATAAGCAAACCCCCGAACCTATCTCTGGTTCAAGACCATTTAGTTGTAGATGTCTAAATAGGGTAAAATCTATTAGACATAGGTGCCCAATCACACCTTAAAATTTCCCATGGTTGGTGGCGACTCCAAATTTGTGCTCACACGCACACACGTACACAAGTTCCCACACACACACAACTCGTATCTCGAAACGGAAAAGAGATAGAGGAACACACACAACACTCGCCAAACGGGGGTCTGTCGACACCGGCGGAAAATTTCCTTATTTATTTCTTTTTATTTTCCTAGATACCGACCCCCATTTGGCGAGTGTTGTGTGTGTTCCTCTATCTCTTTTCCGTTTCGAGATACGAGTTGTGTGTGTGTGGGAACTTGTGTACGTGTGTGCGTGTGAGCACAAATTTGGAGTCGCCACCAATCATGGGAAATTTTAAGGTGTGATTGGGCACCTATGTCTAATAGATTTTACCCTATTTAGACATCTACAACTAAATGGTCTTGAACCAGAGATAGGTTCGGGGGTTTGCTTATGCGTGGGGAAGGTGTTAGGCACCCCACGACATCCGTTTAAGAAAACGGTTACCTCCTTCCTAATGTTTTCTTTATTTGCTAAGCCTAAGTTTGTTGGTTTTTATTATGTACAAATGTCCCGATTTCCGTCGTACGATATACCAAAAATGGCAAACGTAATATGACTTCGTTCGGTTTTGATTAGACTCTTTATTTCACCATCCCTTTTATCTTTGTATCTTTTAAATTTCCGGGCATTTCGGTGGTAGGATATACTTGAAATCCTAACACCTAGTGCCGGGACAAACAATTAATGTTTTTGGTGCCATATTCGGGATCTCTTTACCCTTGATTTCCAAGAGTAAAGCGGTCCGTCAAATGGCGGGGTTTTGGGTGATTAATTCACACTTTGGGGAATTTTAGACCATGATCCTATGGGAGTTAGAACGTGTAGAATCCCTTACACGAAAGCACGTACCAGCCACGCCCCCGTGTAAAGGACTCATACCTTCGTTTCTAACGCCCACATTACCATGTTTACTCTTTTTAAAGTTTTCATGGCAAAGTGTATTTTAATCACATTTTTATATCAAAGCAATAAACAATCAAGCAAGTATCAAGATGGTAAAATGGCAAAATATCCAAGCAAAATAGTCATGGCATAGTCGCAACACATGTATCATGAAGATGACAAATATGGATCGGCATGAATATAATGCTTAATGCAAAGTGCAATTTATTATGACACAAGAATTTTTAAGGAAAGGGTCAAGACCTCGTGGGGTCGGGATTCGATGCTATTGAAAGACTTACTCGGATCCCGACACCACCATAGGATTTACATGAATAAACAAAACAATCTAAAAAGAGGGTTTCAATGCCTTTTCGGGCTTACACGGAGGGTAGGTGCTATTGAAAGACTTATCCAAACCTCCGACGCCAAATAGGACTTAAATGAGGAAAATCTATTTTGAAAACGGGGTTTCAACGCCTTTTCGGGCTTACACGAAGGGTTGGTGCTATTGAAAGACTTATCCAAACCTTCGACGCCAAATAGGACTTAAATGAGGAAAATCTATTTTGAAAATGGGTTTGCAATTTACGGGTCCAACACCTCATGGATTTACATGGGGTTTAGTGCTATTGAAAGACTTACCTAAAACCACCAATACCGTTCGGTATTTTCATGCCCAAATCAAAATAATGCAATATGAACAATATTTACAACAACGTAGTAAATAATGAAATAACGGGGTTTGGAAAAGAGTATTTTCGTGGGTCCAACACCTATGGATTTACATGGGGTTTAGTGCTATTGAAAGACTTACCTAAAACCACCAATACCGTTTGGTATTTTCATGCCCAAATCAAAATAATGACGGATAAATCATATTTACAACGTAGTAAAAATGGCAAGAAATTTAGAGCATAACGGGAAGCAATAAATTAATGGAATTTACAAGGAGGGAATTTTGTGGGTCCAATGCCTATGGGATTACGTGGTGGTTAATGCCTCTTTGAGGTCTTACATAATCCACCACGACCAATCGGGATTATCACGCCCAAATCACAAGGGGAAAAGGGGAAAATGACAATATTCACAATATAATACGCGCAACGTAGTAAATGTAAATAAAGCAATAAATGACAATATTTAAACATGGGGATTTTTAATGGGTCCAATGCCTATGGAATTACATGGTGGATAATGCCTCTTTGAGGTCTTACATAATCCACCACGACCAATCGGGATTATCACGCCCAAATCACAAAGGAAAAAAATGGGAAAATGACAATATTCACAATATAATATGCACAACGTAGTAAATGTAAATAAAGCGATAAATGACAATTATTTAACACATGGGGATGTATTTTTCGGGTCAAATACCTCGTAGGCTAACAAGGTTGTTACGGCCTCGTTAGAGGTCTTACGCAACTGAGCCAAAGCTACTCAATATTTGCCGTACTAAAACACGAGGAAACCGGTGTATTTTTCGGGTCAAGACCTCGTGGGCTAACATGGTTGTCAACGGCCTTTGTTAGAGGACTTACGCGAGCCGCCAAAGCCACTCAATATTGCCGTACTAAAACACACCGGGGGAGGGGGGGGTAATCACAACAAATATTCACAAGTGCGTATAAAATGTAAATAAAGCGATAAATGACTAGAAATGTAAAGAAAGCGATAAATGACTAGAAATGTAAAGAAAGCGATAAATGACTAGAAATGTAAATAAAGCAATAAATGAAAGCAATAAATGGACAAATAAGAAACTAGTAAAGCATAAATGAAATAAATGAACTAAAGAATGTAAGAGAAAGAGAGAGAGAGAGAGAGAGGAGTGGGAAGATGAGGGGAGGTTAGAGAGAGAAGCACCTAATAGGTGCTTCTCACTCTAAAAACTCTAAAAACCCCCTAAAATCCCTAAAGAAGGAGAGAGAAAGAGCTTAGAGAGAGAGAGATTACCTAGAGAGGAGTCTCTCTCTCTAAAACTACCCAAAACCCTTCCTAAACCCCTAAAAACCCCTAAATCTGCCTAAACTAATGCTCAAAGAGGCCTAGAGCCGAGCAAAACTGTGTGCAAATGAGGGGGGGGGAGGCTTTATTTATAGGGGGGCGTGCACGCGGGGCGCGCCATGATCGCGCGCGGCGCGTGATGGTGGCGCGCCTCGCGTGCACGCCTCCCGAGACAGCTGTCTGCACCTCCTCGGTTCTCGCGCGCGTATTCTCTTTTTGACCCGATTTTCGAGGGCAGTTTTGGAAGTCTTCTGGAACTCAAAATGGGTCATGCAGCATATCGCCGGAAAGCTCTCGACGTCCTCTTTCCAACGGTACGAAGTTTGCATGAATCGGAGTTCGGATGAGAGAGTTATGGCTCCCGGAAGTCGGGGCATTGGAGCTGTTTTCGTGCACCTTTCCGGTGAAGATTCCGATCAAATGGGGGATGCTTTCGGCGAACCGAGAGTTCCACGACGTAGCTGGAGTCGTTATCTTTCCAACGCACCCGGGCTCGTAGATCAACTTGTTGCGAGCCGGAAAGACTCTGCGCGCGAAGGCGGCTGTCCGGGAGGAAAAATGCGTTTTCCTCCCAGCGCGTTTTTCTTCAAATCTTGTCCCAGTTCGCGCACATATTTGACCTAGCTCCCGATGTCAGATTTCGACGTTCTTGGTACCGTCGGAAAGCTTGCGTTGCCTACTTTTGCAAGGTTCCGGATTTGCGGAAATCCGAGCTTGGACTTGTGAGATATGGTTCCGCGAACAGAGGCCACCGGAGTGTTTTTGGTCCGTTTGAGGGCAGTTTTCCGATCAGGATTCCGGCTTGACCCGATAAAATCTTGGCGATCCGAGAGTTCCACGTCGTGCATGAGTGTGTCTTCTTTCCAACGCACCCGGGCTTGTGGATCAACTTGTTGCGAGTCAGGAAGACTCTGCGCGCAAGCGTGGCAACGTCGGTGGGAAAGTTCCGGAAATTTCAGCACAGCCTTATTTCGTCAGCCTGTTTTCACGCGCATGGTAGATATAGCTCCCGATGTCGGATTTCGGCAATCTTGGTATCGTCGGAAAGCTGGTGCTACCTATTTTCCAAAGGTACAGGCCTTGCACAGAGGCGAGCTTGGGTTCGCAAGATATGATCCTGCGAACGGAGGCCGTTGGAACGTTCCTTATGCCAAGGGGTCATCTTCTGACTGAGATTCCGGCTTGACCGGAGGAGCTCTTGATGATCCGAAAGTTGCATGTGGTAGCTGAAGTGAACCTCTTGCCTAAGGGTCTTGGCTCGTGGACCAAATTGCAATGGGCCGGAGAGAATCTCTGCGCAAACGTTGCCTCCCAAATAGGCTGTTTTGTCAACAACACTTAGCAAAATTTGGCTAAGTGTTGGACCGTTTTTTCACAGTTTTGACCATAACTTCCTCGTTTCTCGTCCGTTTTGGGCCCGTAAAGTATCGAATCGAAGCTCTCATTACGTTCTTCAGAATGGTCCGGGAGCGGTCAGTTCGATTCAGTTTTCGGTCTGGTCAACAGTCAGGTCAAACCTTGGTCAAACTTGGTCAACCTTGGTCGAATTTGGTCAAAACTCTCCAAACTCCGGGAAATGTATCCCGAACCGCGTTTCGAGGGTTTTTGGGCCAGATGGACCCCAGTCGGGCTGGGAACGGCTCGGTCAAACCTTGGTCAAACTTCGGTCAACCCTGGTCAAACTTGGTCAACCCTTGGTCAAACCTTGGGAAATGTGTCCTGGACCTTCTCCCTTAGGAGTGTTTGATGCGACCAGGCTTCGTTGGATCATACGGGCTGGGTCCGGGTCGCCCCGCCATGCGTGCCGACACTCGAGAAAATCCTGTGGGTAAAAATGGGGTTATGACAGTTGCCCCTTCTTTGTTTGGCGTTCCTTGGCACAAGGAACGTCGGACAAAGAATAAATGACTCGATTTTTGCCCGCTCGGATTTTCTCGGTTTCCGTGTTCTCTTACGGTTGCCGCGCAGTTCGTCTCGGTTTGCGTGTCAGGTCCCTCCTAGGGTCCAAATGGACATTCCAAAGGTTGAGAATGATCGAACGAGGTGTGGGGAGGTGATTGGTGGCTCGAAAGGGCCGTTTGGCGCGGAGGTGGAAACCGGCGCGTGATCATCACGCGCCGCGCGTGATGATGGCGCGCGCGGCCCCACCTTAAAAGACGCCGCGCGCCCTTTCGCTCTCATTCCGTCGCTTTTTCTCCCTTTTTCCTCTCTGGACCCCACTTCGCCTTCTCTGCTCTTTTGCTCATATCTTGCTATCCGGGACTCCGATTGACGCGCCGTTTTCGCCTACGCGCTCTACGAGTAAGCACCTTTCCATCCCTACCATTTATTTCAGTTTTAAACGGTCGAAATGTGCTGACATGGTCATTCTCTTTTTTGTGTCTTTTGGTCTTTTTCTCATGATCCAGGACTCCGATCGACGATCAGTTTTCGCCTATACGTCCTACAGGTAAGCACCTTTCCATCCCCACCCTTCCTTTTCAGTTTTGAACGGTTGGATTATTTGCTTCCTTTTTTATGTCTTATGCTTCTTCCTTGTGCACTTCTGCTTTTATTTCTTTTTGTTTAACATGTCATTGTATGTTTTGGGATGCATTACATACTTAGCAAACATGTTAGTGCACAAAAATGCATTTACGCCAGGGGTCTGCGCATGTACAAATGAGCCTTTGTAGACACGCACATACATACACATGTGTTTGGAAACACATGAGATGAGAGATACGTAAAATATTTTGAGACGCCATGTTTATTATGATGCTTGTGTATTATTATTTTTTTTTTTTGGGGGTACTATGTCGTGCCTTTATTGCTCTTGGGTTGCGTTGCTACGCACACTCTCTTTTTTTTCTATGGGGCATATTTTTTTTTTTGAAAATCACGGGTCGGGCCTAGGACCTGCCTTATTTAGACTTGGGACTCGAGTGAGTCCCGCAATGCAGAAGAATTTTAACTTGTCTTGGAAATTCTTCCAAATGGTCGGGGAAAATTGGGGTTTGAAACTTGTCAAACCTCAATTGGATAATCAGACCTGGTTTGGAAATTCATCCAAACGATCAGGGGACAAAATTGGGATTTGACACTTAGTCGAATCGCAATTGGGTAATCAGACCTGGCTTGGAAATTCATCCAAACGATCAGGGACAAATTGGGATTTGACACTTAGTCGAATCGCAATTGGGTAATCAGACCTGGCTTGGGAATTCATCCAAACGATCAGGGACAAATTGGGATTTGACACTTAGTCGAATCGCAATTGGGTAATCAGACCTGGCTTGGGAATCCATCCAAACGATCAGGGACAAATTGGGATTTGACACTTAGTCGAATCGCAATTGGGTAATCAGACCTGGCTTGGGAATTCATCCAAACGATCAGGGACAAATTGGGATTTGACACTTAGTCGAATCGCAATTGGGTAATCAGACCTGGCTTGGGAATCCTATCCAAACGATCAGGGACAAATTGGGATTTGACACTTAGTCGAATCGCAATTGGGTAATCAGACCTGGCTGGGAATCCATCCAAACGATCAGGGACAAATTGGGATTTGACACTTAGTCGATCGCAATTGGGTAATCAGACCTGGCTTGGGAATCCTATCCAAACGATCAGGGACAAATTGGGATTTGACACTTAGTCGAATCGCAATTGGGTAATCAGACCTGGCTTGGGAATCCTATCCAAACGATCAGGGACAAATTGGGATTTGACACTTAGTCGAATCGCAATTGGGTAATCAGACCTGGCTTGGGAATCCATCCAAACGATCAGGGACAAATTGGGATTTGACACTTAGTCGAATCGCAATTGGGTAATCAGACCTGGCTTGGGAATCCTATCCAAACGATCAGGGACAAATTGGGATTTGACACTTAGTCGAATCGCAATTGGGTAATCAGACCTGGCTTGGGAATCCTATCCAAACGATCAGGGACAAATTGGGATTTGACACTTAGTCGAATCGCAATTGGGTAATCAGACCTGGCTTGGGAATTCCATCCAAACGATCAGGGACAAATTGGGATTTGACACTTAGTCGAATCGCAATTGGGTAATCAGACCTGGCTTGGGAATCCTATCCAAACGATCAGGGACAAATTGGGATTTGACACTTAGTCGAATCGCAATTGGGTAATCAGACCTGGCTTGGGAATCCTATCCAAACGATCAGGGACAAATTGGGATTTGACACTTAGTCGAATCGCAATTGGGTAATCAGACCTGGCTTGGGAATCCTATCCAAACGATCAGGGACAAATTGGGATTTGACACTTAGTCGAATCGCAATTGGGTAATCAGACCTGGCTTGGGAATCCTATCCAAACGATCAGGGACAAATTGGGATTTGACACTTAGTCGAATCGCAATTGGGTAATCAGACCTGGCTTGGGAATCCTATCCAAACGATCAGGGACAAATTGGGATTTGACACTTAGTCGAATCGCAATTGGGTAATCAGACCTGGCTTGGGAATCCTATCCAAACGATCAGGGACAAATTGGGATTTGACATTTCCTTCCTTTTTTTCTTGTTTTGTATAATTTTGATCATTGTGTACTTCCTATGCTTTTCAAGAATGAGATGTACCTGACTTTTCTGACTCTTTGACTGTTCATTGCTCTTTTTGCAGATGTCTGATCGAGGTAGTGGGAGTGGGGGCCATCGCCGGTCCGATCGCCTTGCGAAAGGCAAGTCTGTGATTTATGCTTCTGAGAGCCCTCCTGATACAGACGATGAGTACGATGCTATGGAGGACGTACGTACTCGTGTTGACGCATCTCTTGCCAGGGATCTGCAGGCTGAGTTTGATGCTGAGGCTGCCGGTTTATCTTCTAGTACTGCTCGGCCTTCTTCCCGGCCTGGTATTACTATTGGCCGTAGCGCTAGACCCTCTAGTGCGCCTCGTCAGCCTACTGCGGCTCCGCCAGCTGCTCCTCCCGCCAGATCGAAGAGGCGGAAGTCTGACCGCGATCCTCTTTCTGCGGATCCCATACCGGAGGATCATGTTGTACCAGGGTTCAGATACCCTCCCCAGGGTGGTATTCGACCGCGCTATCCTGTCACCACTCCGGTGGCGGATACACTACTCTTGACGGATCTCCATAACCATCCATCATCTTCAGTCCGTCGTTGTCAGGTATTTTTGTATTGGCACTCTTCTTTGTTTAGCTCTTTCGCATTCTTCGTACTGACACTTTTCCCTTGTGTAGGATCCCCCTGAGAGTATTGGCCGGGGTGGGTGGTCCGAGTTTAGCCAGCTTCTGGATATCGCTCGTCCAGAGTACAGAGCTTTTCTCGTGGAGCTGGGCTTTGGTCCCTTTCTCAGCATCCGCTACGTGCATGTACGGCATCCTTTGGTGAGGTGTTGGGTGGAGAGGTTCTTCCATCACACGGGGACCATCCATCTTAGTACCTGCGAGGTGGGGGTGCTCCCCGTTGACTGGAGTGCCATTCTAGGCATCCGTTTTGGGGGTAGGATTCCTCCTAGCGACCCTGTGTCTGATTTTGAGGCTCTGGAGATCCTAGGCATCGATGATCCGGCTGCCATCGTGGGCAAGAAGCTTTTCTATCTGAAGATCAGTTATCTGAAGGATCTCTTAGGTGAGGGAGATAGAGGAGCCTCCCACAGGAGCTGCGATATCGCCAGTGGACTGCCTATTTCATATTCAGCTGCTTCCTTGGGAATGACAAGTCTTCCATTCCCACACCCATAGTCGGTATGTTCCGAGACATTGACGACCTTGAGGGATTATGACTGGGGAGCACTGACGTATGGGTTTTATATTCGGGGCTTGCGCCGCTTCTCCCGTCGAGAGACCACCAGTTTCCTCGGCTTCTGGCAGTTCACGCTTTTCTGGGCCTTTTGAGCATTTTGCCGTATTCGCTCCCAGCAGGCTTCCAGCGGCTCCTGATTCTGCATTCCCGCTTGCCAGGCGATGGGATTCGGCTTGGATCCAGCGACTGACCACTCGCACGCTTATGGAGTGCCGTACGACCGTGGACTGTATCAGGGATGTTGATATTGTCTTTCAGCCTTACTCCACACTCCTGCTTGAGCGTCCTGAGGTGTTTAGAGCCATGGAGCTATCTCGCCTGCGGATATGGATCCGATCTCCGAGGTCCTGGGAGCTTTTGATGGGCGAGAGGACCTTGCGGCAGCTAGGTGGCGATGCCCTTGTCCCTGTGGATCCTCCTCGGCTGATGACTATCGAGGACTACATCCCACGCGCCCCGAGTGATTCTTTCGTGGCGGGAGTTGAGGCTTATCCAGCTCTGATTCTGGCCGATGTGCCGTATGGCGAGTGGTTTGAGCAGGTCTCCTTGGGGTCTCTGATGTCCCTCCACGAGGTCGAGGGTGGTAGAGTCATGGGCGGATCGGCTATGGACAGCCATCTTTACCGGTCTTCTGGAGAGTTTGAGTGGCTTCAGACTGAGATTCTACGTCTTCAGCTCGAGTTATCAGTCGGTGAGGATCGTTATGCCGCTGACATGGCCCGAGTACAGGCGGAGACGGCCCGTGTACAGGCGGAGCTGACGCAGGTACAGGGGGAGCTGACCCGGACGCAGGGGGATTTGTCCCAGAGTCGGAGGGATTTGAGGTTCTCGGGATGCGGTGCTGACTGCCCATGTGGAGACCATTCGGAGACTAGAGGATCAGCTTCATGGCATGGGCATTACTCCTGTTACTGGAGCTGGCTCATCTGGTCTTGGTCAGACTTCTTCTTCGCCACCCCCAGATCCTGTTTCTCGAGAGTGGTTCTTTGACGACCCTTCTCCTCCATGATGTATATTTTTCCTTTCTTTTTTTTCTTGGGGCCTTGTATTCCGGCCGGTCATTTTGTATTTACATGGATTGTACAGACATTGGTTATTGTATATACGGGCAGTGTTTATGGTTATGTATTTATGGCTATGGATATTTGTTTGGATGTTGATTCACGGGTTTGTATGGATGTATGTTTGGATGTATGGCTGTGTTTCTGGATGTATGGATGTGTTTATGGCTATGGCTATGTGTTTGGCTATGTGTATGGATATTGGGTCTCGATCCTCCGCGAGGCCTGGTTCAATAAATATCGGGGCTTACCTCTCCTTGGGGCCCGTTTTCATCATTATAGGGACTTACTCTTTCCACGAGGCCCATTTCATCAAATGTTGGGACTTACTCCTTCACGAGGCCCATTTCTATCAATGTCGGGACTTACTCCTTCACGAGGCCCATCTGGATGACTCTCTGGATTTTTCCAATTTTTCTTTGACAAAAATGGAAAAATTTGCCCCAGTATGTAGTGTCGAAACAAATTTTTCTAGCTTCTTGAAGATAGAAAAATTTTGCCCCAGTGTAGGGCGATGATTGCTGATGCGGAATTCTGGATTTCTTCTTCTGTTTTCCTTGTGTCGGGCTACGTGATAGGCTCTTTGCAGGGAGTCAGACTATCCCCTTTCGAAATTTTTCAAAACCCCTTTTGAAAAATTTTGCCCCAGTGTTCCATAGGATTTGCCTGTGTGACAATCCCGGGTCATTTCTGCATTTCTAGATTTCTGGGTCGAGCTAGGGTTTCAGGACTGGTTTCTGAGCTTTGAGCCTAGTTCTCGGCCCTCGGGCTGCCCCGCTGGTGGAAGATTGATTCTGACCATGTTATATCAAACGCCTCCTTACAATGCTGTCTCTGTTTCGATTTTTGACCCCGGGTCGATTTTAGGGTTTCGGGTCGGTCCTCGGTTGTCGGGCCGAAACCTTCGATTACCGGGTCGCCCAAGACTTTCTCACAGGCGACTTTTTGCAAAAAGACCTTCATACGGCGCGAAACGGGTCTCTCTAGGAGTGAGTGAAAAGGGTCAAATCCGCGTGGTATGGGAAAAAGAGCCGTTGGGATTCCCAACGGGACTGGCGCGTGATCATCACGCGCGGCGCGTGATTATCACGCGCCAGTTCCCGTCTATTTAAACCACGCTCCTCCTTCGAACCAGCAACCATTTTCCGAATTTCTCTCCTCTTTCTTCACTAAAATCTCTCCATTTTTCCCTTTTTGAGTCCCTTGGGTCCATGGCCTCCTCTAGTAATGATCCCGACTCCTTGGTGACACTTTATTTCCATGATCTCCGCGTTGAGCGGATGAGACATTGGTGGACTCTTCTTGGAGAGGACGACCATGCCGACATCGTGGGGTTCTTTGGTAAGTTTCCCCCTTTCATGCGGCTTCCAGGTTGATCGTGGCTTGCTCGAGGCTCTTGCTTCTCTTCTGGGACCCGACCCATTGTTGCTTTTCCATTGGGGAAGTGGATCTCATGTCCCTACTATGGAGGAGTATGCTGAGCTTCTTCAGCTAGACCGTGCCTTTCAGCGAGACTCCGGTCATACCCATTCGGGGTCCTCGGTCCAACCGATGCTTGGAGAAGTACTTTGGGTTTGACCACTGCAGTTCTACGTCCTGAGATTGCCCGACCTGAGGAACTTGGCGGAAAGCCAACATTTCTCCTAGACCTGTTGACGAAGTACTTCTCTCGGAGTGCCTTTCCCGGCGAAGCTTGCTAGAGACTTCATTGCGGGCAAGAAGGGGTGGAAGAAATTCCGAATCAATGCCTTCAAGATCGCCTTTCGCAGGTATTTTTCTCTTTCCTACTTCTGCTGGTAGGATAGACTTTGGGTGTTATTCCCATAGTATTCAGCGAGGGCAGGTCTATCATCCCTGCCATATTGTGCGAGACCGTGCGGTCTTTATCTTATTGTAGGAGACAGGGAGAGGGGGTTCCGATGTTCTGCACACAGCTTCTTCAGCTCTGGTTCTGCAGTCACCTGCGGCACTTCTACCGCCTCCAGACTCCTTATCACTTTGAGAGGCATACGGTGAGCCAGACCGTCGATATAGCACTTCCCTTCACTGGCAATAGTCGTGATTGGGCATCTATACCTCCTCGACCTTGCCCTTGAGGTGAATGGTCTTGGAAGGTCACTTGGGGGCCAGCAGTGTGGAAGCCCTGGACTCATTGTGCCCTCTTCGATGGAGTGCCTCTTCCTGGGGTGTGGGGTTGTACAGGGCTACTATCCCAGCCTTGCTCTTCGTCAGTTTAGGTGGTGTTCAGTACCCGCCTCGTCTTGGTGACTTGGATGCGGTGACTTTCGACTACATCCCTAGTGAGGATATGTGGAGGCTCCTCTCCAGGGTTGAGGTTATCTGGGGAAGGTCCGTCCTTTCAGGAGGTAGTTCTCATCGAGGAGGGTTCGCCCGGAGATAGCTCTGTTGCCTTCTGACTTTCGTCGAGTGGAGAGAGGGGTGGACTCCCTTTTTCACTCTCAGGCCTACTGTACGGCCAGGTGCACATCACATTCCTTTGGTGTCTCGCTCTCTTCGGGTGTCAGCCTCCACTGGTCAGCCTGAGAGAGTTACTGCTTTGGAGCGAGAGCTTGAGGAGGCTCAGACAGAGCTGTTATCACTACGTCTTGCTAGGGCAGCTGAGAGAGAAGCGTCTGCGGCTCGTGTAGAGTCTCTGCGGAGTACCTTGCATCACAATAGTGTGGCGGTGGCGAACGTTCGCCGCGACTTGGTGGCTCAGAGGGGGAACGTCTCTACTCTTCGCACGATGAATGAATTCATCAGAGAGCAGCTCGAGATTTCTGAGGATGCTAAGGAACAGCTGGAGGAGAACTTGGCCGAGGCTCGGGAGCAGCTGGAGACTGAGCAGGCGGAGAGGACTCGGGTCCAGGATGAGCTTGATTCTCTTCGTTCATATACCCAGGCCTTGGTTGATCCTGCCACCGGTCGTCCTCAGGACATTGTGGCTCTCCGACGGGCGCTAGATGCGAGTGAGGAGGCTCTCACGTCTGCGCGTACTTCCATGGGGGTCATGAGGGTTCAGATCAGCGTTCTCCAGGGTGACAACGGGGTTTTGCAGTCCGAGTTGGATCTCTGGTGCATGATGCTCTTGAGTCCAATGCTTCTTGGCTCAATCAGGAGGGTTTCCCTGTGGTCACTTCTCTCCACCAGATTAACCAGGTGATGGATTCTTTGGGTACCAGAGCTCGCGCCGTCTGGGAGGAGCATGATGAGGGGGATCCGGCCCTTTCCACTGCCTTGGGGAGATTCTGCAGAGAGACCTGCATACGTCTTGGTCATTAGATAGCATATTTCAGGTAGCAGTGAGTAGTCAGTAGTTTTTGTATTTAGATGGTGAGTCATTCATAAATCCGAGTCGGATTATGCATGGCTCCCATTTTTAACTTCTAAGTCGATATATTTAGACATGCTTTCAAGACATCATGAAAAATCAAATGTATGAATTTATGAACTATGAATGAATGAAAGCACGTATTTTGTCTGTGAATATCTATATGAAATCCTATGAATTTGACTTTTTATCTTTTTATGAATCAATGGCAAGGATTGAATGTTATTGTGGAAATGAATATGAGAATTTACAAATTTGAAAGAGATAAGTATGGTATGAATGGTTTGTGAGAATTTAATGATATGTCACTTTGAAACTGGGTGTTTGGAAGGATACACTTGTGCTCCACCTCTTGATCCCCAAACATTCTCTTTATATCGAACGAACCGTACTGCTCAAAGGATAACATAGGTCGTTCTTTCGTCGAAAACCTCTTCACCGCCTAACAACCCCGATCACTAGTCTTGCACTGATTTGATGCCCGCCTTGTTGTGATACCGGTTTTTTTTTTTTTTTTTTTTTTTTTTTTTTTTAGCCATATATTACCCTCAGCTTACGCCAAGTCCAGCTTTCCACGTTACTTTTGCCTATGGCGCCTCTTCCGAGGTTTTCACCATACCCGTGGTAATTTCCATCCGAGGGCAACGTCCTTACGGATTTTCGTTGCTTCCCGGGCCTTCTTCAAAATTATCAAAATAACAAATTGGAACTTTGATAAATATTCCTCTTTGATTAAATTGACTTAAAGTTATACATGGTACTTGATTACAGAATCAGAATTAATGGGTGAACGGAACTCTTCGCCATCCATATCAGCCAGAATGATTGCTCCCCCTGAGAAGGCTTTCTTCACCACGTACGGACCCTCATATGATGGTGCGAACTTTCCCTCGTGGATCTGATAGGGCCATATTCCTCTTCTTCAGAACGAGATCTCCGGGTTGGAAAGTGCGAGGTCGAGCCTTCTTGTTGTAAGCTCTTTCGATCCGTCTCTGGTAGAGCTGTCCGTGGCACAGTGCCGCCAATCTCTTTTTCATCTATGAAGTTCAGCTGCTTCATACCGGGCTTGGGCCCATTCGGCTTCTTCCAGCTGAGTTTGTGACAGGATTCTCAAAGAAGGGATCTCCACTTCGACTGGTAGTACTGCTTCCATCCCATACACCAGAGAGTAGGGGGTGGCTCCAACGGATGTCCTCACTGACGTTCGGTAGGCACACAAGGCATAAGGCAGGTGCTCGTGCCAATCCTTATAAGTCTCCGTCATCTTGCTCAGAATCTTCTTCACGTTCTTGTTGGCAGCTTCTACGGCTCCGTTCATCTTCGGACGGTATGGCGCAGAGTTGTGGTGCTGAATCTTGGTTGGAAGCTGGCATTGTCGGTGATGAGCCATCATTCTGCGGTTGTTTAGGTTGGAACGGCAGATTGTCGGTGATGAAACCGGGTTTCTGGACATTCCGTAACGTGACAGATGATGTTGTTCTTGAAGGAACACAAACCGGGTGACTCTTGGTAAAATAGTCATGGCTAAGGAACATGCCTCTACCCACTTGGTAAAATAGTCGATGGCCACCAGTATGAACTCATGCCCGTTAGACGCCTTTGGTGAAGATACGATCACATACATCTGGCATTTGAATGGCACGTGGACTGTGTCTGATGTTCTGATACATCTGGCATTTACCATAATAGCCAGCTCTCATGATCTTCCGGGCCAGGAAGGGTCCGTTGGCATGGGCTCCCATTAGCCATCTCTTGATGATCTAGCCGTTGCAGCATGGGCTCCCATTAGAGCATCATCTCTCAGAATCAAGCTCATCTACACATCGGAAGGCCATTCTTCTGATGTACTTCTTCTCATGGAAGGCCATTTCGGTCGCCCGTGATGGATACTCTCTGTCTTGGATGAAGCGCTTGATATCGTAATACCAAGGCTTATCGTCTATCTCTGCTTCGACGTTCATGCATTCTTCTATGCACACACAGTATGCCGGGATGTCTCGAGTCTCGATCCGCAACGGTCGCACATCATCCCCTTCTGCTAGCTTGATTAGGCTTGCCAATGTGGCGAGCGCATCAGCGAAAGTGATTGTGAGCTCTTGGGGTGTATGTGAAGGTGACATACTTGAACTTTGGGACTAGCCGGCTGATGTATCGTTGGTACGGGATGAGCTTGGGATCCCGGGCCTGCCATTCTCCGTTAGTCTGTGACACTATTAGCAGAGAGTCTCCGAAGACTTCCAGTTCATAAGCACCGAATTCTAAAGCTGCTTGCAGGCCGACGATGCATGCTTCGTACTCAGTCATGTTGTTGGTGCAATCAAACCCCAGCTTAACAGCGATAGGAGTTTGTTGTCCCTTTGGCGATACCAAGACCGCGCCAATTCCGCTTCCGACAGCGTTCGCTGCTCCATCAAAGTAAAGCTTCCATCTACCCTGATTGTCTTCTTCGACTGTCATTACATCTTCGTCTGGGAACTCTGAGTCCATTAACTCTAACTGCTCGGACGGGTAATCTGCCAAGTAATCGGCTATGGCTTGTCCCTTGATCGCCTTTCGAGCCACAAACAAGATGTCGAATTCAGATAGGAGTACTTGCCACCGTGCGATCTTCCCAGTCAAGGCAGGCTTTTCAAAGAATGTACTTGATCGGGTCCATCCGGGATACCAACCAAGTGGTGTAGTAGAGCATGTACTGTCTCAGCTTCTTGGAGGCCCAAGCCAGTGCGCAGCACGTCTTCTCAACCAACAAGTAACGGGTCTCCGGCTCCGTGAACTTCTTGCTAAGATAGTAGATTGCCTGCTCCTTCTTCCCAGTCTCGTCTTGTTGTCCCAACATGCAGCCCATGGATGCTTCTTGGACTGTGAGGTATAGAATGAGGGGACGTCCTGGAGTTGGTGGAACCAGGATGGGTGGGTTGAGCAGATACTCCTTGATCTTGTCAAAAGGCTTTCTGGCAGTCTTCAGTCCACTTTATCTTCACATCTTTTCTTAGCAACTTGAACAGAGGCTCGCAGGTTGCCGTAAGCTGTGCGATGAAGCGAGCTATATAGTTGAATTCCTTCCCAAGAAGCTTCGGATCTCTTTCTCTGTCCTTGGCGCGGGCATGCTTCGTATGGCTTGAACCTTTGCAGGATCAATCTCAATTCCCCGGCCGCTGACGATGAAGCCTAATAACTTTCCGGATGTGACGCCGAAGGCACACTTGTTCGGGTTCAATCGGAGCTGATACTTCTTCAGTCGTTGGAACAATTTGCGTAGGTCTGTGAGATGATCTTGTGCGGTACGAGACTTGGCAATCATGTCATCTACGTAAACCTCTATCTCATGATGAATCATGTCGTGGAAGAGGGTGACCATGGCTCGCTGATAAGTGGCTCCGGCGTTCTTCAGACCGAAAGGCATGACATCATACACAAAGGTTCCCCAATGTGTGACAAAAGCGGTCTTGGACTTGTCTTCCTCGGCCATCTTGATCTGATTGTACCCTGAGAATCCGTCCATGAATGAGAATACGACGTTCGTTGCTGTGTTATCGACCAGGGTATCAATGTGAGGTAGAGGAAAGTTATCCTTCGGGCTGGCTCGGTTCAGATCCCGATAGTCCACGCACATTCTGACTTTTCCGTCCTTCTTCGGCACCGGGACTATATTGGCTACCCAGTCCGAATAGGTTACTGTGCTTAGGAAACCTGCCTTCAATTGCTTTTCCACCTCTTCCTTGATCTTCAAAATGACTTCGGGCTTCATCCGTCGCAGTGCTTGTTTGACGGGCTTGCATTCTGGCTTTAGCGGGAATCTTGTGGACCACTATGTCTGTGTCTAGGCCTGGCATGTCTTGGTAAGACCAGGCGAAGATTTCATGGAACTCTCTCAACAGTGCGATGAGTGCTTCCTTTTGCTCTGCGGCGCAGCGGGTTCCAATCTTGACTTCTCTCGGCTCTTCACCCTCGTTGGCTAGATTTACAATTTCCAACTCCTCTATGTTGGGTTTGGACCCCTCATCTTGTCTCTCTAATGCCTCGAAGGATGTCACTTGGTAATTCGATTTCTTCGTCGGAATTATCTATGTTATCCAGTGAGCAATCCGTTTTGTTGTCAATTTTGGAGACGTGGGGATCGTTTGAGGTTTTGCGTGTAATCCTGGAAAGGATAGCGGATGGAAAAACGGTAAGAAAACTAAAAAAGAGGAAGCCATTCGTTTTGTGCGATGGCGTGTTGGATTTATTTAATGCACATTGGAGTATTTAAGATAGAAAGATTCATGGAATAAACACGTGACATATCATTTGAAATATGGAGATGGAAATATTACAGTGATGAAATGATTATGATTGTAGCATGATATCTTGAAAACATAAACTAAACATATAAACCCGAAATTGTTTGATACAAAATTTCCCGAGCTATTGGTAGACTCAAAACCGAGTTACCCCTAGCTGGGATACCGCTTACTCATTACTACTCGAGACACGCTGTAGCAATGGTACGCAAGTCCACGTCTTGACTTCTTCTCCCTGTTGGCAGTGGCGGGTCGGTGGTGTGGTGGTGGAATCCTCCTCCTCCGGCAATGGTGTGGATGCTCAAACCCTTCAACCATAGGGCCAGCGTCTTCTTCTTCAGCAGTGGTGGTGATGATGATACCGCTTGGTAGGTGGTGTCTTGATTGGCTCTTCTTCCTCTCTCTCAGCCAGTGCTGGTAGGGATGACACGTCCGGTTCTTCTTTGATCTTCCACGATTGCCTTCACTCCACTCCTGGGTCGGGGATGATGTAGGGCTCTTCATCTTTCTTCAGACCCAAGTATTCTAGAATCGAATGGGGATTGAAGCGATATCGCTCCAAGAAGACTCTTACCAAATCATCCCAGCCGGTAAGGTTCCTCAGCTGATAGAACCAGGCGGCAGCTTTGTTTTGACAGGCTCTCGGGAAACACCGAGATCATCAAAAGCTCATTCTCCAAATGCAAGGCCATCTTCTCGCCGTACTTTTGCAAATGGACCTCCGGATCCCCATCCTCGTAGAAATATCTCAAATTCCGGTGTCACAAACCCAGGTGGCACTATCAAGCACGGGAATTGGAAGAATTCGGTGAAATCAACATCTCTCCATTCATCAGTGTCATCCTCCATGAAGTATCCCCAATCGGCTTCTTCATCCTTGTAGGTTATCGAGATCCATCTCGTCTTCCACGATGTCATCCAGATTGATCTCTGCGTACCAGTCGAAATCGGAGGGGTCATCTGGTTGACGACTTCCTTTTGATGGTATTTCTTCTCTCCCCACTATCCCATTTTCCATCAGATCGGTGACTTTCTTCTTGAACTCTTCGCAACAATCTAGGCTGTGCCCTCTCGCCCCCGAGTGATATTCACATGAGTCCCCTGTTGATGGCCCCGGTGGTGCGTCTAACGGGGTGATGTGTTTCTGCTTCTCCAAGGTATAGAAGAGACGCCTCCACGCGATACTCTCCTCGTTCCCTTCCTCTACCTCAACCATGTTCACACCTCCTTCTGGGTGTTTAGGCAAAGGATTGGTGGTGATGTTAGGTAGTCCTTCAAACTTCAGGACTCCGTGATCAATTAGGTCTTGAACCCGATGCCTCAGTTGGCCGCAATTTTCAACAGTGTGTCCCACTTCTCCAAAGTGGAAATCGCAGGCCGAATTTGGGTTGAAATCCCTTCTTTGCGGGCCGCTTGTAAGGTTTCGGGACAATAGGTGAGATTAGGCTCTTCTCTATCAGGATGGGGTATAACTCTGTCATAGGCATAGGTAAAGGCGTGAATTGCCTTGGCTCTTTTCTGAGCCACCTGTTGTCATTGGGTTGGTTTCCTTCCGGCCTTGCCGGCATCTGAGGTGCCGGGGCCGGGGCTGGAGCCTGAGTCGGAGCCGGGGCCTGAATAGGCCTAGGTTGTATCGGTTGCATGGTGAAAGTCGGGAGGACTTGCCTTGGTCTTCCGTTGTTTCTCCCTATCATTTGCACATCTCCTTCCTTCCTCTTTGTCGGAGCTTTCTTGGCGGCCTGTTCGGCTAATGCCATTAGGGCCGTCATGTCCACTATTTTCTTTGTTTTCAAGGCATCTTCAATCCTGTCACCCACCGGTATCAGGTCTACAAAGAACTGCATTTGTAATCCCATCATCCGGTCGAAGTAGGGGTTCTTCAGTGTATCAACGAAGATCTTGATCATCTCTCTTTCGTCTAGTGGCGGGCGTGCTCGAGCCGCTTTCTCTCTCCACCTTTGGGCATATTCCCTGAAGGTCTCGTTGCTCTTCTTTTCCATCCTTTGAAGGTCGAACCGATCCGGAGCTATTTGGGAGTTAAACCCGTATTGAGCCAAGAAGGTATCCGCCAGTTCCTTCCAATGAGAGATCTTCTTCAACTGTGAGTACCACTTCTGCTGCATTCCCTGTCAGGGTATCTTGAAATGTCTGGATCAGCAACGGCTCATTGTCGGCATAGGGTGCCATCTTTCGGCAGTACATTTGCAGATGGATCATGGGGTCTCCTCTCCCATTGTATTTCTCGAACTCCGGGGCCTTGAACTTGGGTGGCACCGTCATGTTGGGGAACCAGGACATGCTCGAGAAAGTCCGTGTTTCCGAAAGAGTTCAAACCCTGTATGAGCCTGATCTTCTCCTCCAAGCTATCAATCTTGCTGTCCAATTGGGAGTCTTTCCCCTCTGGCTTCGGTGGCGTCGGCGGCCTTGGTGGAGTGGCGTTGGTGTTGGAATGCCCTTCCGGTTCTGCTTCACTGGTATCTTTGTCGTCTTCCTTCCTTTGGTTCTCATCCTCCGTATTTCGCTTTGCTATTAGTTGCACGAAGCTGAGGAGTTCGTCGAATTTTCGCTCAAGAGCGACCATCCGGATTTCTTGCTCGCTAGGTCCGGGTCCACTTGTTTCTCCCGCCATTTGATTGCGAATGCAAATATAACCTAGAGAGGTAAACAACGTCAAGTTAGACTTTGAATTCACAGTTGAATGCATGACCTTGGCTTACTTTGCGGGTAAACCATGGCTAAGTATGTATGCGTATGCATGGTATGCATGAATGCAATATGCATTGATGAACGGATGGGTTTTTCTATTGGGTTGCCAGAAATTGGCGAGCCTTTCGGCTCATGGCTTTATTTTTGGGTGACCAACATCAATCAATATGAGGGTCAGGATGACACAAGTAGACATCTATAGAGTTAAGAACTCATGTATGTACATAGTGGTGTTGTCAACAAAGAAATAGGCTTTCACACCATTGGAAATTCGACGAGCCTTTCGGCGTTTGGTTCCATTTTGAAAGATTTTTTGGAGGGAACCAGTGTCGATAAGTGTGAAGGTCGTATTCTTGGTTGACAGGACAGCACGAACGGGTAAGTATCTAGATTCCTATGTAGAGTTGAGAACTCTTTAGGATTGACACATGTATGGACTTGTCAACGAAGAGATGGGCTTTCGCACTATCAAAATTTGACGAGCCTTTCGGCGTTCGGTTCTATTTTGAAAGATTTTTGAGAACCGATGTCAGTTAGTGCGAAGGTCATACTCTTGGTTGGACATGACGAGACTCTACACGACCTTATAGAGTTTGGAAACTCTTGGGGTTTACAGACGTACTAACGAAAAGATAGACTCTTGCATTATCAAAATCCGACGAGCCTTTCGGCGTGCGGTTCCATTTTTTTTGAAAATTTTGGAGGGAACCGATGTCGATAAATGCAAGGGTCGTACTTTTGGTTAAGGACGACACGACTCTATACACAAATGGTTACAATCGTATCCAACGAAAAGATAGGACTATCACATTACCAAAAATTGACGAGCCTTTCGGCGTTCGGTTCCATTTTGAAAATTTTTTGGAGGGAACCGATGTCGGTTAATGTGAGGGTCGTACTTTTGGTTGAGGATGACATTGACTCTATACACGATGTATCAACGAAAAGTTAGACTCTCACATTACTGAAAATTCGACGAGCCTTTCGGCGTTCGGTTCCATTTTGAAAATTTTTGGAGGGAACCGATGTCGGTTAATGTGAGGGTCGTACTTTTGGTTGGGGTACGACTCTAAGACTATGTACACGCGTATCAACGAAAAGATAGACTCTCACATTACTGAAAATTCGACGAGCCTTTCGGCGTTCGGTTCCATTTTGAAAATTTTTGGAGGGAACCGATGTCGGTTAATGTGAGGGTCGTACTTTTGGTTGGGGTACGACAAGACTATGTACACGCGTATCAACGAAAAGATAGACTCTCACATTACTGAAAATTCGACGAGCCTTTCGGCGTTCGGTTCCATTTTTGAAAATTTTTGGAGGGAACCGATGTCGGTTAATGTGAGGGTCGTACTTTTGGTTGGGGTACGACAAGACTATGTACACGCGTATCAACGAAAAGATAGACTCTCACATTACTGAAATTCGACGAGCCTTTCGGCGTTCGGTTCCATTTTGAAAATTTTTGGAGGGAACCGATGTCGGTTAATGTGAGGGTCGTACTTTTGGTTGGGGTACGACAAGACTATGTACACGGTATCAACGAAAAGCTAGACTCTCACATTACTGAAATTCGACGAGCCTTTCGGCGTTCGGTTCCATTTTTGAAAGATTTTTGGGAACCGATGTCGGTTAATGTGAGGGTCGTACTTTTGGTTGGATACGACACGACTCTATACATCCCATGTAGAGTTTGGAACTCTTTGGGTTTGAGTGGTTTGCAACGGGTATGGACAACGTGGTTATCCTATCCCTTTATCAAACAATGACATGCAAACAAAGGTTTAGATAGATAGAACCTGAGTCGGCTCCAATTATTTTATCACCACCTGGAAAATAGCACAACGCTTTTCCCTTGACTCATTTTGAAAAGACACATCCTATTTTTGGGTATCCTATCTTAGGTTGGATGTTCACTCGGTTGGCTTTTACCAGAGCCCTCACAGGTAGTTTTTCTACTGCTATAGCTTACTATATGCAACATGGTATGACACAGCTTGGAATTCTGTTTCCTAAAGGGGCCGATGATCATGCCCGTTTCATCCTCCCGAAGGAAGTCGAAAGGGTATTGGATCACCGGGGAAGCACTTGCACGCCCCCCTCGATCTCCACGGGTGTGAAGGGAGAAGGGTGGATTCTCGTGTTCCATGTCCTAGATATAAAAGGGTTCGTGGTGGAGCCTGTACTAGCCCAGCCCCACCTGAGTCCGGGTTCGACCCAAAAGTCCAATGAGTGTATATGTCATGATTTTGAAAGTAAAAAGGGAAAAGACTTTTTTGTACAAAGGCACAATATACAATATGTGTTGCATAAAATAAATCTCTATCCTATGTTCGCAGTTTATATACAAGAATATAGACATGCTAAAATCAAAACACTATACAAGATGAAATAAAGAATGAATCAAATAATGAATACCAACAAATATATACACACATGCTTAGCAAAGAAAACACCGAAAGACTATAGGCTTAAACCCTCTAAGTCCCCAGTGGAGTCGCCAAGCTGTCGACACCGGCGGAAAATCTTCTAAGTTCTTTTTCTTTTTATTTTCCTAGATACCGACCCCCATTTGGCGAGTGTTGTGTGTGTTCCTCTATCTCTTTTCCGTTTCGAGATACGAGTTGTGTGTGTGTGGGAACTTGTGTACGTGTGTGCGTGTGAGCACAAATTTGGAGTCGCCACCAATCATGGGAAATTTTAAGGTGTGATTGGGCACCTATGTCTAATAGATTTTACCCTATTTAGACATCTACAACTAAATGGTCTTGAACCAGAGATAGGTTCGGGGGTTTGCTTATGCGTGGGGAAGGTGTTAGGCACCCCACGACATCCGTTTAAGAAAACGGTTACCTCCTTCCTAATGTTTTCTTTATTTGCTAAGCCTAAGTTTGTTGGTTTTTATTATGTACAAATGTCCCGATTTCCGTCGTACGATATACCAAAAATGGCAAACGTAATATGACTTCGTTCGGTTTTGATTAGACTCTTTATTTCACCATCCCTTTTATCTTTGTATCTTTTAAATTTCCGGGCATTTCGGTGGTAGGATATACTTGAAATCCTAACACCTAGTGCCGGGACAAACAATTAATGTTTTTGGTGCCATATTCGGGATCTCTTTACCCTTGATTTCCAAGAGTAAAGCGGTCCGTCAAATGGCGGGGTTTTGGGTGATTAATTCACACTTTGGGGAATTTTAGACCATGATCCTATGGGAGTTAGAACGTGTAGAATCCCTTACACGAAAGCACGTACCAGCCACGCCCCCGTGTAAAGGACTCATACCTTCGTTTCTAACGCCCACATTACCATGTTTACTCTTTTTAAAGTTTTCATGGCAAAGTGTATTTTAATCACATTTTTATATCAAAGCAATAAACAATCAAGCAAGTAATCAATGTTGCAGCAATAAATCACAAGAATGAGCATGGCAAAATGGTAAAACATCAATCAAATAGTCATGGCATGTCGCAGCACATAAATCATGAATGATATGGAATGATCAGGCATGTTTGCACACATATATGGATGAAATCGGCATGAATAAATGCTTAATGCAAAGTGCAATTTATTATGAACACAACACTTAATGAAATGTTTTCATAGAATTTTTAAGGAAAGGGTCAAAACCTCGTGGGGTCGGGATTCGATGCTATTGAAAGACTTACTCGGATCCCGACACCACCATAGGATTTACATGAATGAAACAAAACAATCTAAAAAGAGGGTTTCAATGCCTTTTCGGGCTTACACGGAGGGTAGGTGCTATTGAAAGACTTATCCAAACCTCCGACGCCAAATAGGACTTAAATGAGGAAAATCTATTTGAAAATGGGGTTTCAATGCCTTTTCGGGCTTACACGAAGGGTTGGTGCTATTGAAAGACTTATCCAAACCTTCGACGCCAAATAGGACTTAAATGAGAAAATCTATTTGAAAATGGGTTTTGCAATTTACGGGTCCAACGCCTCATGGATTTACATGGGGTTTAGTGCTATTGAAAGACTTACCTAAAACCGCCAACACCGTTTGGTATTTTCATGCCCAAATCAAAATAATGAAAAATGGACAATATTTACAACAACGTAGTAAATAATGAAAATAACGGGGTTTAAACAAAGGATTTTCGTGGGTCCAATTCCTATGGAATTACATGGTGGATAATGCCTCTTTGAGGTCTTACATAGTCCACCACGACCAATCGGGATTATCACGCCCAAATTATAAAGGGAAAAATGGGGGATATTCACAATATTCACAATATAATATTTACAACGTAGTAAATGTAAATAAAGCGATAAATGACGTTATTTAACACATGGGGATGTATTTTTCGGGTCAAATACCTCGTAGGCTAACAAGGTTGTTACGGCCTCGTTAGAGGTCTTACGCAACTGAGCCAAAGCTACTCAATATTTGCCGTACTAAAACACGAGGAAACCGGTGTATTTTTCGGGTCAAGACCTCGTGGGCTAACATGGTTGTCAACGGCCTTTGTTAGAGGACTTACGCGAGCCGCCAAAGCCACTCAATATTGCCGTACTAAAACACACCGGGGGAGGGGGGGGTAATCACAACAAATATTCACAAGTGCGTATAAAATGTAAATAAAGCGTAAATGACTAAAATGTAAAGAAAGCGATAAATGACTAGAAAATGTAAATAAAGCAATAAATGACAAGGAAATGTAAATAAAGCAATAAATGACAAGGGAATGTAAATAAAGCATAAATGACAAGGAAATGTAAATAAAGCAATAAATAGACTAGGAAAAATAAATAAATGAAATAAATGAACTTAAAGAATGAGAGAGAGAGAGAGAGAGAGAGAGGGGGGGAAGATGAGGAGAGGTTAGAGAGAGAAGCACCTAATAGGTGCTTCTCACTCTAAAAACCCCCCAAAATCCCTAAAGAAAAAGAGAGAGAAAGAGCTTAGAGAGAGAGAGAGATTACCTAGAGAGGAGTCTCTCTCTCTAAAACTACCCAAAAACCCCTTCCTAAACCCCCTAAAAACCCCTATTTCTGCCTAAACTAACGCTCAAAGGTGCCTAGAGCCCGAGCAAAAACTGTGTGCAAATGAGGGGGGGGGAGGCTTTATTTATAGGGGGGCGTGCACGCGGGGCGCGCCATGATTGCGCGCGGCGCGTGATGGTGGCGCGCCTCGCGTGCACGCCTCCCGAGACAGCTGTCTGCACTTCCTCGATTCTCGCGCGCGTATTCTTTTTTTGATCCGATTTTCGAGGGCAGTTTTGGAAGTCTTCTGGAACTCAAAATGGGTCATGCAGCATATCTCCGGAAAGCTCTCGACGTCCTCTTTCCAACGGTATAAATTTTGCTTGAATCGGAGTTCGGATGAGAGAGTTATGGCTCCCGGAAGTCGGGGTATCGGAGCTGTTTTCGTGCACTTTTCCGGTGAAGATTCCGATCAAACGGGGGATGCTTTCGGCGAACCGAGAGTTCCACGACGTAGCTGGAGTCGTTATCTTTCCAACGCACCCGGGCTCGTAGATCAACTTGTTGCGAGCCGGAAAGACTCTGCGCGCGAAGGCGGCTGTCCGGGAGGAAAAATGCGTTTTCCTCCCAGCGCGTTTTTCTTCAAATCTTGTCCCAGTTCGCGCACATATTTGACCTAGCTCCCGATGTCAGATTTCGACGTTCTTGGTACCGTCGGAAAGCTTGCGTTGCCTACTCTTGCAAGGTTCCGGATTCGCGGAAATCCGAGCTTGGACTTGTGAGATATGGTTCCGCGACCAGAGGCCACCGGAGTGTTTTTGGTCCGTTTGAGGGCAGTTTTCCGATCAGGATTCCGACTCGACCCGATAAGATCTTGGCGATCCGAGAGTTCCACGTCGTGCATGAGTGTGTCTTCTTTCCAACGCACCCGGGCTTGTGGATCAACTTGTTGCGAGTCAGGAAGACTCTGCGCGCAAGCGTGGCAACGTCGGTGGGAAAATTCCGGAAATTTCAGCACAGCCTTATTTCGTCGGCCTGTTTTCACACGCGTGGTAGACGTAGCTCCCGATGTTAGATTTCAACGATCCTGGTATCGTCGGAAAGCTTGCGCTACCTACTTTTCAACGGTACAGGCCTTGCACAGAGGTGAGCTTGGGTTCGCAAGATATGATCTTGCGAACAGGAGGCCGTCGGAATGTTCCTTATGCCAAGGGGTCATCTTTTGACTGAGATTCTGGCTTGACCGGAGGAGCTCTTGATGATCCGAAAGTCGCGTGTGGTAGCTGAAGTGAACCTCTTGCCTAAGGGTCTTGGCTCGTGGACCAAGTTGCAATGGGTCGGAGAGAATCTTTGCGCAAACGCTTGCCTCTCCAAATAGGCTGTTTTGTCAACAACACTTAGCAAAATTTGGCTAAGTGTTGGACCGTTTTTTCGCAGTTTTGATCCATAACTTCCTCGTTTCTCGTCCGTTTTGGGCCCGTCAAAGTATCGAATCGAAGCTCTCATTACGTTCTTCAGAATGGTCAAGGAGCGGTCAGTTCGATTCAGCTTTCGGTCTGGTCAACAGTCAGGTCAAACTTTGGTCAACCCTGGTCAAACTTGGTCAACCCTGGTCAAACTTGGTCAACCCTGGTCAAACCTTGGTCAAACCTTGAAATGTGTCCCGGACCTTCTCCTTAGGAGTGTTTGATACGACCAGGCTTCGTTGGATCATGCGGGCTGGGTCCGGGTCGCCCCGCCTTGCGTGCCGGCACCCGAGAAAATCCCGTGGGTAAAAATGGGGTTATGACAGTGCCTATTCTACGCTCTAGAAGGCCTAGTGCCCGAGCAAAATCGTGTCCAAATGAGAGGGGGGGGAGGTCTTATTTATAGGGGGCGTGCACGCCGGGCGCGCCATCATGGCGCGCGGCCCGTGATGATGGCGCGTCTCGTGTGATGATGGCGCGCCTCGCGTGCGCCCGCCATGTGGCGTTCTTATCCATCCACGCCAGCAGCCCCTCAAATCTTCCTCGGTTTCCGTGCGCATATCCTTTTTGACCCGATTTTCGAGGGCAGTTTTGGAGGCCTTTTGGAACTCAAAATGGGTCATGCAGCATATCTCTGGAAAGCTCTCGACGTCCTCTTTCCAACAGTATAAAGTTTGCGTGAATCGGAGTTCGGGTGAGAAGTTATGGCTCCCGGAAGTTGGGGTGTCGGAGCTGTTTTTGTGCACTTTCCCGATGAAGATTCCGATCAAACGGGGGATGCTATCGGCGAACCGAGAGTTCCACGTCGTAACTGGAGTCGTTATCTTTCCAACGCTCTCGGGCTCGCGGATCAACTTGTTTCGAGCAGGAAAGACTCTGCGCGCGAAGGCGGCTGTCCGGGAGGAAAAACACGTTTTACTCCCAGCGCGTTTTTTCTCAAATCTTGTCCCAGTTCGCGCGCATATTTGACCTAGCTCCCGATGTCGGATTTCGACGTTCTTGGTACCGTTGGAAAGCTTGCGCTGCCTACTTTTGTAAGGTTCTGGATTTACGGAAATCGGAGCTTGGGCTAGCGAGATATGGTCTCGCGAACGGAGGCCACCGGAGTGTTTTTGGTCCGTTTGAGGACAGTTTTCCGATCGGGATTCCGGCTAGCCCCGGTAAATTCTTGGCGATCCGAGAGTTCCTTGTTGTGCATGAATGTGTCCTCTTCCCAACGCGCCCGGGCTTGTAGATCAACTTGTTGCAAGTCAGGAAGACTCTGCGCGCAAGCGTGGCAACGTCGGTGGGAAAATTCCGGAACTTTCAACAAAACCTTATTTCGTCGGCCTGTTTTCACGCGCGTGGTAGACGTAGCTCCCGACGTCGGATTTTGACGATCTTGGTATCGTCGGAAAGCTTATGCTACCTACTTTCCAAAAGTACAGGCCTTGCACAGAGGCGAGCTTGGGTTCGCAAGATATGATCCTGCGAACGGAGGCCGTTGGAATGTTCCCTATGCCAAGGGGTCATCTTCTGACTGAGATTCCGGCTTGACCGGAGGAGCTCTTGACGATCCGAAAGTTGTGTGTGGTAGCTAAAGTGAACCTCTTGCCGAAAGATCTTGGCTCACAGACCAAGTTACAGCGGGTCGGAGAGAATCTTTGCGCAAACGTTGCCTCCCAAATAGGCTGTTTTGTCAACAACACTTAGCAAAATTTGGCTAAGTGTTGGACCGTTTTTTTCGCAGTTTTGACCATAACATCCTCGTTTCTCGTCCGTTTTTGGCCCGTAAAGTGTCGAATTGAAGCCCTCATCACGTTCTTCAGAGTGGTCTAGGAGCGGTCAGTTCGATTCGACTTTCGGTCTGGTCAACGGTCCGGTCAAACCTTGGTCAAACTTGGTCAACCTTGGTCAAACTTGGTCGAATTTGGTCAAAACTTTCCAAACTCTTGAAAATGGATCTCGGACCACATTCTGAGGGTTTCAGGGTACGGTGGATCCTAGTCGGGTTGGAAACGGCTCGGTCAAACCTCGGTCAAACTTCGGTCAACCCTAGTCAAACTCGGTCAACCCTAGTCAAACTTGGTCAAACCTTGGGAAATGTGTCCCAGACTTTCTTCTTGGGAGTATTTGATGTGGCGAGGCTTTGTCGGATCACGCTGGCTCGGTCCGAGCTATCTTGATTTGTGTGCCAACACCCGAGAAAATCCCGTGGGTAAAAATGGGGTTATGACAGTTGCCTCTTCTTTGTTTGGCGTTTCTTGGAACAAGAAACGTCGGACAAAGAATAAATGACTCGATTTTTGCCCGCTCGGATTTTCTCGGTTTCCGTGTTCTCCTACGGTTGCTGCGCAGTTCGTCTCGATTTGCGTGCCAATCCTTCCGGGGTCCAAATGGACATTCCGAGGGTTGAGAAGGATCAAACGGGGTGCAGGGAGGCAGTTCGTGGCTCGAAAGGGCCGTTTGGCGCGGAGGTGGAGACCGGCACGTGATCATCACGCGCCGCGCGTGATGATGGCGCGCACGGCCCCACCTTAAAATGCGTTGCGCGCCCTTTCGCTCTCATTTCGTCCCTTTTTCTCCCTTTTCGCTCTCTGGACCCCACTTCGCCCTCTCTGCTTTTTTACTCATATCTTGCTATCCAGGACTCCGATTGACGCGCCGCTTTCGCCTACTCGCTCCACGAGTAAGCCTCTTCCCATCCCCACCATTTATTTCTACTTTAAACGGTCGAAATGTGCTGATATGGTCATTCTCTTTTTTGTGTCTTTTGGTCTTTTTCTCATGATCCAGGACTTCGATTGACGATCATTTTTCGCCTACGCGTCCTATAGGTAAGTACCTTTCCATCCCCACCCTTCTTTTCAGTTTTGAACGGTCGGATTATTTGCTTCCTTTTTTATGTCTTATGCTTTTTCCTTGTGCACTTCTGCTTTTATTTCCTTTTGTTTAACATGTCCTTGTATGTTTTGGGGTGCATCACATACTTAGCAAACATGTTAGTGCACAAAAATTGCATTTTATGTATATGAATGTGTGCATGTACAAATGAGCCTTTGTAGACACACATGCACACGCACATGTGTTTGGAAACACATGAGATGAGAGATATGAATTTTTTTTGAGACACAATATTTATTATGATGCTTGTGTATTTTTTTTTTTGGGGGCACTATGTCGTGCATTTATTGCTCTTGGGTTGCGTTGCCACGCGCATTTTTTATGGGACATATTTTGAAAATTATGGGTTGGGTTTAGGACTTGCCTTATTTAGACTTGGGACCCAAATGGGTCCCGCAATGAAGAAGAATTTTGACTTGTCTCGGAGATTCTTCCAAACCTTCCGTGAAAATTTGGGATTTAAAACTTGTTTCAAATTTCAATTCGGGGATAATTTGGCTTGGATGACCATCCAAGTCTCAAACTGGGTAATCCAACGGTTTGGATCCTCAAAATCAAACACGTTAGGGATGATTTGGCTTGGGTGACCACCCAAGTCTCAAATCGGGTAATGTAACGATTTGGATCCTTAAATCCAAACACATCGTGGATGATTTGGCTTGGGTGACCACCCAAGTCTCAAATTTGGTAATTCAACGGTTTGGATCCTCAAATCCAAACATGTTAGGGATGATTTGGCTTGGGTGACCACCCAAGTCTCAAATCGGGTAATGTAACGATTTGGATCCTTAAATCCAAACACATCGTGGATGATTTGGCTTGGGTGACCACCCAAGTCTCAAATTGGGTAATTCAACGGTTTGGATCCTCAAATCCAAACATGTTAGGGATAATTTGGCTTGGATGACCATCCAAGTCTCAAATCGGGTAATCCAACTGTTCGGATCCTTGAATCCAAACACGTCGGGGATAATTTGGCTTGGGTGACCACCCAAGTCTCAAATTGGGTATGATTCGGCCTGAGTGACTACTCAGGTCTCGAATTGGGGATGATTTGGCTCCGGTGAACACCCAAGTCTCAAACCGGAAATGATTCGGCCTGAGTGACTACTCAGGTCTTGAATCGGGGATGATTTGGCTTGGGTGACCACCCAAGTCTCAAATTGGGTATGATTCGACATTTTGTCAAAATCGTAATCTGGTAGTTGGACCTATTTTGGAAATTCATCCAAGTGGTCAGGGAAAAATTGTTTGTTTGTTTGTTTGCATAATTTTGAACTCTGTGTATTTCCTATATCTTTTGAGGATGAGATATACCTGATTTCTCTGACTCTTGAATTGCTTTGTTGTGCTCTTTGCAGATGTCAGGTCAGGGTAGTGGAAGTGGGGGCCCGCGCCGGTCTGATTGCCTTGCGAAGGGCAAGGCTGTGCTTTACGCTCGAGACAGCTCCCCTGATACAGATGACGAGAAAAATGGGGAGAAAATGACAATATTCACAATATAATATTTACGACGTAGCGATAAATGGACAATAAATAAACTAGTAAAGTATAAATGAACTAAAATGAACTAAAGAGTGTAAAATAGAACAATGAATAAACTCAAAGAATGAGAGGGAGAGAGAGAGAGGGGGGGAAGATGAGGAGAGGTTAGAGAGAGAAGCACCTAGTAGATGCTTCTCACTCTAAAAACACCCCAAAATCCCTAAAGAAAGAGTTTAGAGAGAGAAAGAGCTTAGAGAGAGAGAGAGATTACCTAGAGAGGAGTCTCTCTCTCTAAAACTACCCAAAAACCCTTCCTAAAACCCCCTAAACCCCTATTTCTGCCTATTCTAACGCTCAAGTTGCCTAGAGCCCGAGCAAAATTATGTGCAAATGAGAGGGGGGGGAGGTCTTATTTATAGGGGGGCGCGCCATGATTGCGCGTGGCGCGTGATGGTGGCGCGCCTCGCGTGCACGCCTCCCAAGACAGCTGTCTGCACTTCCTCGATTCTCGCGCGCGTATCTTTTTTTGACCCGATTTTCGAGGGCAGTTTTGGAGGTCTTCCGGAACTCAAAATGGGTCATGCAGCATATCTCCGGAAAGCTCTCGACGTCCTCTTTCCAACGGTATAAATTTTGCGCGAATCGGAGTTCGGACGAGAGAGTTATGGCTCCCGGAAGTCGGGGTGTCGGAGCTGTTTTTGTGCACTTTTCCGGTGAAGATTCCGATCAAACGGGGGATGCTATCGGCGAACCGAGAGTTCCACGTCGTAGCTGGAGTCATTATCTTTCCAACGCACCCGGGCTCGCGGATCAACTTGTTGCGAGCAGGAAAGACTCTGCGCGCGAAGGCGGCTGTCCGGGAGGAAAAAATGCGTTTTGCTCCCAGCGCGTTTTTTCTCAAATCTTGTCCCAGTTCGCGCGCATATTTGACCTAGCTCCCGATGTCTGGATTTTGACGTTCTTGGTACCGTTGGAAAGCTTGCGCTGCCTACTTTTGCAAGGTTCCGGATTTGCGGAAATCCGAGCTTGGACTTGTGAGATATGGCCCCGCGAACAGAGGCCACCGGGGTGTTTTTGGTCCGTTTGAGGGCAGTTTTCCGATCGGGATTCCGGCTAGGCCCCGATAAATTCTTGGCGATCCGAGAGTTCCACGTCGTGCATGAATGTGTCTTCTTTCCAACGTGCCCGGGCTCGCAGATCAACTTGTTGCGAGTCAGGAAGACTCTGCGCGCAAGCGTGGCAACGTCGGTGGGAAAATTCCGGAACTTTCAGCAAAACCTTATTTCGTCGGCCTGTTTTCACGCGCGTGGTAGACGTAGCTCCCGATGTCGGATTCCGACGATCTTGGTATCGTCGGAAAGCTCATGCTACCTACTTTTCCAACGGTACAGGCCTTGCACAGAGGCGAGCTTGGGTTCGCAAGATATGATCCTGCGAACGGAGGCCGTCGGAATGTTCCTTATGCCAAGGGGTCATCTTCTGACTGAGATTCCGGCTTGACCGGAGGAGCTCTTGACGATCCGAAAGTTGCATGTGGTAGCTGAAGTGAACCTCTTGCCTAAGGGTCTTGGCTCACGGACCAAGTTGCAGCGGGTCGGAGAGAATCTTTGCGCAAACGTTGCCTCCCAAATAGGCTGTTTTGTCAACAACACTTAGCCAAAATTTGGCTAAGTGTCGGACCGGTTTTTCGCAGTTTTGACCACAACTCTCTCGTTTCTCACCCTTTTTCGACCCGTAAAGTACGGAATCGAAGCTCTTGATCACGTTCTTCAGAATTGGTCAAGGAGGTGGTCAGTTCGATTCCAGCTTTTTGGTCTGGTCAACGGTCCGGTCAAACCTTGGTCAAACTTGGTCAACCTTGGTCAAACTTGGTCGAATTTGGTCAAAGCTCTCCAAACTCTTGGGAAATGTATCCCGGGACTACATTTCAAGGGTTTCTGGGCAAAGGTGGACCCTAGTCGGGCTGGGAACGGCTTGGTCAAACCTCGGTCAAACTCCGGTCAACCCTAGTCAAACTTGGTCAAACCTTGGGAAATGTGCCCCGGACCTTCTTCTTGGGAGTATTTGATGTGGCGGGGTGTCGTCGGATCATGCTGGCTCGGTCAGGGCTGTCCTGTTTTGCGTGCCGACACCCGAGAAAATCCCGTGGGTAAAAATGGGGTTATGACAGTTGCCCCTTCTTTGTTTGGCGTTTCTTGGCACAAGGAACGTCGGACAAAGAATAAATGACTCGATTTTTGCCCGCTCGGATTTTCTCGGTTTCCGTGTTCTTTTACGGTTGCTGCGTAGCTCATCTCGGTTTGCGTGTCGGTCCTTCCGGGGTCCAAATGGACATTCCGAGGGTTGAGAATGGTCAAACGAGGTGTGGGGAGGTGGTTCGTGGCTCGAAAGGGCCGTTTGGCGTGGAGGTGGGGGCTGGCGCGTGACCATCAGGCGCGGCGCGTGATGATGGCGCGCTCGGCCCCACCTTAAAACACGCCGCACGCCCTTTCGCTCTCATTCCATCCCTTTTTCTTCCTTTTCGCTCTCTGGACCCCACTTCGCCCTCTTTGCTCTTTTACTCATATCTTGTTATCCAGGACTCCGATTAACGCGCCGTTTTCGCCTACGTGCTCTACGAGTAAGCATCTTCCCATCCCTACCATTTATTTCAGCTTTAAACGGTCGAAATGTGCTGACATGGTCATTCTCTTTTTTGTGTCTTTTGGTCTTTTTCTCATGATCTAGGACTCCGATCGACGATCAGTTTTCGCCTACACGTCCTACAGGTAAGCACCTTTCCATCCCCACCCTTCTTTTCAGTTTTGAACGGTCTGATTATTTGCTTCCATTTTTATGTCTTATGCTTTTTCCTTGTGCATTTCTGCTTTTATTTCCTTTTGTTTAACATGTCATTGTATGTTTTGGGGTGCATTACATACTTAGCAAACATGTTAGTGCACAAAAATTGCATTTTATGTAATGAATGTGTGCATGTACAAATGAGCCTTCGTAGACACACGCACACACACACATGTGTTTGGAAACACATGAGATGAGAGATATGAAAAAAAAAAATTTTGAGACACCATGTTTATTATGATGCTTGTGTATTTTTTTTTTGGGTGCGTTGCCATGTATTTATTATTTTATTATTTTTTATTATTTTTATTTTTATTTTTTTATTATATATTTTTTTGATTGCGTTGCCGTACACGCATTTTTTTTTGAAAATTATGGGCTGGGTTTAGGACTTGCCTTATTTAGACTTGGGACTCGAGTGGGTCCCGCCGTTGAGGCCGGACAGAGCTAACTGTCATAACCCCATTTTTACCCCCGGGATTTTCTCGAGTGTCGGCGCGCAAAACGAGACAGCCCGAACCAAGCCGGTCTGATCCGACGAGGGCTCTCCGCATCAAATACTCCCAAGAAGAAGGTCCGAGACACATTTCCCAAGGTTTGACCAAGTTTGACTAGGGTTGACCGAAGTTTGACCGAGGTTTGACCGAGCTGTTTCCAGCCCGACTAGGGTCCGCCTTGCCCAGAAACCCTTGAAATGAAGTCCGGGGTACACTTTCCAAGAGTTTGGAGAGCTTTGACCAAATCCGACCAAGTTTGACCAAGGTTGACCAAGTTTGACCAAGGTTTGACCGGACTATTGACCAGACCAAAAACTGGATCGAACTGACCACCCCTTGACCAAGGTATAGAGAATATCAAGAGCTTCGATTCCGTACTTTACGGGTCGAAAACGGACGAGAAACGAGAGAGTTGTGGCCAAAACTGCGAAAAAACGGTCCGATACTTAGCCAAATTTTTGGTAAGTATTGTTGACAAAACAGCCTATTTGGGAGGCAACGTTTGCGCAAAGATTCTCTCCGACCCGCTGCAACTTGGTCCGCGAGCCAAGACCCTTAGGCAAGAGGTTCACTTCAGCTACCACACGCAACTTTCGGATCGTCAAGAGCTCCTCCGGTCAAGCCGGAATCTCAGCCAAAAGTTGACCCCTTGGCATAAGGAACATTCCGACGGCCTCCGTTCGCAGGATCATATCTCGCGAACCCAAGCTCGTCTCTGTGCAAGGCCTGTACCGTTAAAAAGTAGGTATCGTAAGCTTTCCGACGATACCAAGATCGTCGGAAATCCGACATCGGGAGCTACGTCTACCACGCGCGTGAAAACAGGCCGACGAAATAAGGCTGTGCTGAAATTTCCGGAATTTTCCCACCGACGTTGCCGCGCTTGCGCACAGAGTCTTCCTGACTCGCAACAAGTTGATCTGCGAGCCCGGGCACATTGGAAAGAGGACACATCCATGCACGACGTGGAACTCTCGGATCGCCAAGAATTTATCGGGGTCAGCCGGAATCCTGATCGGAAAACTGCCCTCAAACGGACCAAAAACACCCCGGTGGACTCTGCTCGCGGGGCCATATCTCACGAGTCCAAGCTCGGATTCCCGCGAATCCGGAACCTTGCAAAAATAGGCAGCGCAAGCTTTCCGACGGTACCAAGAACGTCAAAATCCGACATCGGGAGCTAGGTCAAATATGCGCGCGAACTGGGACAAGATTTGAGAAAAAACGCGCTGGGAGCAAAACGCATTTTTTCTCCCGGACAGCCGCCTTCGCGCGCAGAGTCTTTCCTGCTCGCAACAAGTTGATCCGCGAGCCCGGGTGCGTTGGAAAGATAATGACTCCGGCTACGTCGTGGAACTCTCGGTTCGCCGAAAGCATCCCCCGTTTGATCGGAATCTTCGCCGGAAGAGTGCACGAAAACAGCTCCGATACCCCGACTTCCGGGAGCCATAACTCCCTCGTCCGAACTCCGATTCGTGCAAACTTTATATCGTTAGGAAAGAGGACGTCGAGAGCTTTCCGACGATATGCCGCATGACCCAGTTTTGAGTTCCAGAAGACCTCCAAAACTGCCCCCGAAAATCGGATAAAAAAGGGTACGCGCACGGAAATCGAGGAGGATTCGAGGGGCTGCTGGCGTGGAAGATAAGACTGCCACGTGGCAGTACCACAACTCGCGCAGGACCGTCATGCGCCGCGCATGATGGTGCTGCGCGAGGCGTGCACGGTTTTCTATAAAACCGACCCTCCCCCCCCTCATTTGCACATAGTTTTTGCTCGGGCACTAGGCCTTCTAGAGCTTAGTTTAGGCAGAAAATAGGGGTTTAGGGGGTTTTAGGAGGGGGTTTTTTGGGGTAGTTTTAGAGAGAGAGACTCCTCTCTAGGTAATCTCTCTCTCTCTCTAGGCTCTTTCTCTCCTCTTCTTTTTCTTTAGGGATTTTGGGGGGTTTTTAGAGTGAGAAGCACCTATTAGGTGCTTCTCTCTCTAACCTCCCCTCATCTTCCCACTCCTCTCTCTCTCTCTCTCTCTTTCTCTTACATTCTTTAGTTCATTTATTTCATTCATGCTTTACTAGTTTCTTATTTGTCCATTTATTGCTTTATTTACATTTCCTTGTCATTTATTGCTTTATTTACATTTCCTTGTCATTTATTGCTTTATTTACATTTCTTTGTCATTTATTGCTTTCTTTACATTTCTAGTCATTTATCGCTTTCTTTACATTTCTAGTCATTTATCGCTTTATTTACATTTTATACGCACTTGTGAATATTTGTTGTGATTATCCCCCCCCCTCCCCGGTGTGTTTTAGTACGGCAATATTGAGTGGCTTTGGCGGCTCGCGTAAGTCCTCTAACAAAGGCCGTTGACAACCATGTTAGCCCACGAGGTCTTGACCCGAAAAATACACCGGTTTCCTCGTGTTTTAGTACGGCAAATATTGAGTAGCTTTGGCTCAGTTGCGTAAGTCCTCTAACGAGGCCGTAACAACCTTGTTAGCCTACGAGATATTTGACCCGAAAAATACATCCCCATGTGTTAAATAACGTCATTTATCGCTTTATTTACATTTGCTACGTTGTAAATATTATATTGTGAATATTGTCATTTTCCCATTTTTCTTTCCTTTGTGGTTTGGGCGTGATAATCCCGATTGGTCGTGGTGGACTATGTAAGACCTCAAAGAGGCATTAACCACCACGTAATTCCATAGGCATTGGACCCATTAAAAACCCCCATGTTTAAATATTGTCATTATCGCTTTATTTACATTTACTACGTTGTAAATATTATATTGTGGATATTGTCGTTTTCCCATTTTTCTTCCCTTGTGATTTGGGCGTGATAATCCCGATTGGTCGTGGTGGACTATGTAAGACCTCAAAGAGGCATTAACCACCATGTAATTCCATAGGAATTGGACCCACGAAAATCCTTTGTTTAAACCCCGTTATTTTCATTATTTACTACGTTGTTGTAAATATTGTCCATTTTTCATTATTTTGATTTGGGCATGAAAATACCGAACGGTATTGGTGGTTTTAGGTAAGTCTTTCAATAGCACTAAACCCCATGTAAATCCATACGGTGTTGGACCCACGAAAATACTCTTTTCCAAAGCCGGTTATTTACATTATTTACTACGTTGTTGTAAATATTGTTCATATTGCATTATTTTGATTTGGGCATGAAAATACCAAACGGTATTGGCGGTTTTAGGTAAGTCTTTCAATAGCACTAAACCCCATGTAAATCCATGAGGCGTTGGACCCGTAAATTGCAAACCCATTTTCAAATAGATTTTCACCATATAAGTCCTATTTGGCGTCGAAGGTTTGGATAAGTCTTTCAATAGCACCAACCCTTCGTGTAAGCCCGAAAAGGCATTGAAACCCCATTTTCAAATAGATTTTCCCATATTAAGTCCTATTTGGCGTCGAAGGTTTGGATAAGTCTTTCAATAGCACCAACCCTTCGTGTAAGCCCGAAAAGGCATTGAAACCCATTTTCAAATAGATTTTCACCATATAAGTCCTATTTGGCGTCGAAGGTTTGGATAAGTCTTTCAATAGCACCAACCCTTCGTGTAAGCCCGAAAAGGCATTGAAACCCCATTTTCAAAATAGATTTTCCCATATAAGTCCTATTTGGCGTCGAAGGTTTGGATAAGTCTTTCAATAGCACCAACCCTTCGTGTAAGCCCGAAAAGGCATTGAAACCCCGTTTTCAAATAGATTTTCACCATATTAAGTCCTATTTGGCGTCGAAGGTTTGGATAAGTCTTTCAATAGCACCAACCCTTCGTGTAAGCCCGAAAAGGCATTGAAACCCCGTTTTCAAATAGATTTTCCTCATTTAAGTCCTATTTGGCGTCGAAGGTTTGGATAAGTCTTTCAATAGCACCAACCCTTCGTGTAAGCCCGAAAAGGCATTGAAACCCCGTTTTCAAATAGATTTTCCTCATTTAAGTCCTATTTGGCGTCGGAGGTTTGGATAAGTCTTTCAATAGCACCTACCCTCCGTGTAAGCCCGAAAAGGCATTGAAACCCTCTTTTTAGATTGTTTTGTTTATTCATGTAAATCCTATGGTGGTGTCGGGATCCGAGTAAGTCTTTCAATAGCATCGAATCCCGACCCCACGAGGTCTTGACCCTTTCCTTAAAAACTCTTGTGTTATAATAAATTGCACTTTGCATTAAGCATTATATTCATGCCGATCCATATTTGTCATCTTCATGATACATGTGTTGCGACTATGCCATGACTATTTTGCTTGGATATTTTGCCATCTTACCATCTTGATACTTGCTTGATTGTTTATTGCTTTGATATAAAAATGTGATTAAAATACACTTTGCCATGAAAACTTTAAAAAGAGTAAACATGGTAATGTGGGCGTTAGAAACGAAGGTATGAGTCCTTTACACGGGGGCGTGGCTGGTACGTGCTTTCGTGTAAGGGATTCTACACGTTCTAACTCCCATAGGATCATGGTCTAAAATTCCCCAAAGTGTGAATTAATCATCCCAAAACCCCGCCATTTGACGGACCGCTTTACTCTTGGAAATCAAGGGTAAAGAGATCCCGAATATGGCACCAAAAACATTAATTGTTTGTCCCGGCACTAGGTGTTAGGATTTCAAGTATATCCTACCACCGAAATGCCCGGAAATTTAAAAGATACAAAGATAAAAGGGATGGTGAAATAAAGAGTCTAATCAAAACCGAACGAAGTCATATTACGTTTGCCATTTTTGGTATATCGTACGACGGAAATCGGGACATTTGTACATAATAAAAACCAACAAACTTAGGCTTAGCAAATAAAGAAAACATTAGGAAGGAGGTAACCGTTTTCTTAAACGGATGTCGTGGGGTGCCTAACACCTTCCCCACGCATAAGCAAACCCCCGAACCTATCTCTGGTTCAAGACCATTTAGTTGTAGATGTCTAAATAGGGTAAAATCTATTAGACATAGGTGCCCAATCACACCTTAAAATTTCCCATGATTGGTGGCGACTCCAAATTTGTGCTCACACGCACACACGTACACAAGTTCCCACACACACACAACTCGTATCTCGAAACGGAAAAGAGATAGAGGAACACACACAACACTCGCCAAATGGGGGTCGGTATCTAGGAAAATAAAAAGAAATTACTTTAGAAATACTTAAGAAGATTTTCCGCCGGTGTCGACAGCTTGGCGACTCCACTGGGGACTTAGAGGGTTTAAGCCTATAGTCTTTCGGTGTTTTCTTTGCTAAGCATGTGTGTATATATTTGTTGGTATTCATTATTTGATTCATTCTTTATTTCATCTTGTATAGTGTTTTGATTTTGGCATGTCTATATTCTTGTATATAAACTGCGAACATAGGATAGAGATTTATTTTATGCAACACATATTGTATATTGTGCCTTGTACAAAAAAGTCTTTTCCCTTTTTACTTTCAAAATCATGACATATACACTCATTGGACTTTTGGGTCGAACCCGGACTCAGGTGGGGCTGGGCTAGTACAGGCTCCACCACGAACCCTTTTATATCTAGGACATGGAACACGAGAATCCACCCTTCTCCCTTCACACCCGTGGAGATCGAGGGGGGCGTGCAAGTGCTTCCCCGGTGATCCAATACCCTTTCGACTTCCTTCGGGAGGATGAAACGGGCATGATCATCGGCCCCTTTAGGAAACAGAATTCCAAGCTGTGTCATACCATGTTGCATATAGTAAGCTATAGTGTAGAAAACCTACCTGTGAGGGCTCTGGTAAAAGCCAACCGAGTGAACATCCAACCTAAGATAGGATACCCAAAAATAGGATGTGTCTTTTCAAAATGAGTCAAGGGAAAAGCGTTGTGCTATTTTCCAGGTGGTGATAAAATAATTGGAGCCGACTCAGGTTCTATCTATCTAAACCTTTGTTTGCATGTCATTGTTTGATAAAGGGATAGGATAACCACGTTGTCCATACCCGTTGCAAACCACTCAAACCCAAAGAGTTCCAAACTCTACATGGGATGTATAGAGTCGTACCGTATCTAACCAAAAGTATGACCCTCACATTAACCGACATCGGTTCCCAAAAATCTTTCAAAAATGGAATCCGAACGCCGAAAGGCTCGTCGAATTTCAGTAATGTGAGAGTCTAACTTTTCGTTGATACACCGTTTTGTAAAGAGTCGTGTCGTCCTTAACCAAAAGTACGACCCTCGCATTAACCGACATCGGTTCCCTCCAAAAATTTTCAAAATGGAACCGAACGCCGAAAGGCTCGTCGAATTTTCAGTAATGTGAGAGTCTAGCTTTTCGTTAGTACGATCATACCCGTCATGTACATAGTCAAATCATCCTCAACCAAAAGTACGATTATCACATCAACCGACGTTGGTCCCTCAAAATTTTCAAAATGGGACCGAACGCCGAAAGGCTCGTCAAAATTTTGGATGTGATAGTCTACCTTTTCGTTGATACGTATGTACCCATTGTGTATAGAGTCAAGTCATCCCCAACCGAAAGTACGACCCTCGCACTTACCGACCTCGGTTTCCAAAAAAAAAAAACTTTCAAAATGGAACCGAACGCCGAAAGGCTCGTCAATTTTTGGTAATGCGAGAGCCTACCTTTTCGTTGGTACGATTGTAACCATTGTGTATAGAGTCATGTCGTCCTCAACCAAAAGTACGACCCTCGCATTTACCGACATCGGTTCCCTCCAAAAATTTTCAAAAAAAAATGGGACCGCACGCCGAAAGGCTAGTCGGATTTTGATAATGCAAGAGTCTATCTTTTCGTTAGTACGTTTATAAACCCCAAGAGTCTTCAAACTCTATAAGGTCATGTAGAGTCTCGTCATGCCCAACCAAGAGTATAACCTTCGCATTAACTGACATCGGTTCTCAAAAATCTTTCAAAATAGAACCGAACGCCGAAAGGCTCGTCAAATTTTGATAGTGTGAAAGTCCATCTCTTCGTTGACAAGTCCATACATGTGTCAATCCTAAAGAGTTCTCAACTCTACGTAGGAGTCTAGATACTTACCCGTTGTGTTGTCCGTCAACCAAGAATACGACCTTCACACTTATCGACACTGGTTCCCTCCAAAAATTTTCAAAATGGGACCAAGCGCCGAAAGGCTCGTCGAATTTCCAGTGGTGTGAAAGCCTATTTCTTTGTTGACAATACCACTATGTACATACATGAGTTCTTAACTCTATAGATGTCTACTTGTGTCATCCCGACCCTCATATTGATTGACGTCGGTCACCCAAATTTCAAAATAAAGCCATGAGCCGAAAGGCTCGCCAATTTCTGGCAACCCAATAGAAGAACCCATCCGTTCATCAATGCATATTGCATTCATGCATACCATGCATACGCATACATACTTAGCCATGGTTTACCCGCAAAGTAAGCCAAGGTCATGCATACAACTGTGAATTCAAAGTCTAACTTGACGTTGTTTACCTCTCTAGGTTATATTTGCATTCGCAATCAAATGGCGGGAGAAACAAGTGGACCCGGACCTAGCGAGCAAGAAATCCGGATGGTCGCTCTTGAGCGAAAATTCGACGAACTCCTCAGCTTCGTGCAACTAATAGCAAAGCGAAATACGGAGGATGAGAACCAAAGGAAAGGAAGACGACAAGGATACCAATGAAGGAGAACCGGAAGGGACATTCCAACACCAACGTGACTCCACCAAGGCCGCCGACGCCACCAAAGCCAGAAGGGAAGGACTCCCAGCTAGGACAGCAAGATTGATAGCTTGGAGGAGAAGATCAGGCTCATACAGGGTTTGAACTCTTTCGGAAACACGGACTTTTCGAGCATGTCCTGGTTCCCCAATATGACGGTGCCACCCAAGTTCAAGGCCCCGGAGTTCGAAAAATACAATGGGAGAGGAGACCCCATGATCCATCTGCAAATGTACTGCCGAAAGATGGCACCCTATGCCGACAATGAGCCGTTGCTGATCCAGACGTTTCAAGATACCCTGACAGGGAATGCAGGCAGAGTGGTACTCACAGTTGAAGAAGATCTCTCATTGGAAGGAACTGGCGGATACCTTCTTGGCTCAATACGGGTTTAACTCCCAAATAGCTCCGGATCGGTTCGACCTTCAAAGGATGGAAAAGAAGAGCAACGAGACCTTCAGGGAATATGCCCAAAGGTGGAGAGAGAAAGCGGCTCGAGCACGCCCGCCACTAGACGAAAGAGAGATGATCAAGATCTTCGTTGATACACTGAAGAACCCCTACTTCGACCGGATGATGGGATTACAAATGCAGTTCTTTGTAGACCTGATACCGGTGGGTGACAGGATTGAAGATGCCTTGAAAACAAAGAAAATAGTGGACATGACGGCCCTAATGGCATTAGCCGAACAGGCCGCCAAGAAAGCTCCGACAAAGAGGAAGGAAGGAGATGTGCAAATGATAGGGAGAAACAACGGAAGACCAAGGCAAGTCCTCCCGACTTTCACCATGCAACCGATACAACCTAGGCCTATTCAAGCCCCGGCTCCGACTCAGGCTCCAGCCCCAGCCCCGGCACCTCAGATGCCGGCAAGGCCGGAAGGAAACCAACCCAATGACAACAGGTGGCCCAGAAAAGAGCCAAGGCAATTCACGCCTTTACCTATGCCTATGACAGAGTTATACCCCATCCTGATAGAGAAGAGCCTAATCTCACCTATTGTCCCGAAACCTTACAACGGCCCGCAAAGAAGGGATTTCAACCCAAATTCGGCCTGCGATTTCCACTTTGGGGAAGTGGGACACACTGTTGAAAATTGCGGCCAACTGAGGCATCGGGTTCAAGACCTAATTGATCACGGAGTCCTGAAGTTTGAAGGACTACCCAACATCACCACCAATCCCTTTGCCTAAACACCCAGAAGGAGGCGTAAACATGGTTGAGGTAGAGGAAGGGAACGAGGAGAGTATCGCGTGGAGGCGTCTCTTTTATACCTTGGAGAAGCAGAAACACATCACCCCGTTGGACGCACCACCGGGGCCGTCAACAGGGGACTCATGTGAATATCACTCGGGGGCGAGAGGGCACAGCCTAGATTGTTGCGAAGAGTTCAAGAAGAAAGTCACCAATCTGATGGAAAATGGGATAGTGGGGAGAGAAGAAATACCATCAAAAGGAAGTCGTCAACCAGATGACCCCTCCGAGTTCGACTGGTACGCGGAGATCAATCTGGATGACATCGTGGAAGACGAGATGGATCTCGATAACCTGCAAGATGAAGAAGCCGATTGGGGATACTTCATGGAGGATGATACTGATGAATGGAGAGATGTTGATCTCACCGAATTCTTCCAATTCCCGTACTTGATAATGCCACCTGGGTTTGTGACACCGGAATTTGAGATATTCTACGAGGATGGGGATCCGGAGGTCCATTTGCAAAAGTACGGCGAGAAGATGGCCTTGCATTTGGAGAATGAGCTTTTGATGATCTCAGGTGTTTCCCGAGAGCCTGTCGAAACAAACTGCTGCCTGGTTCTATCAGCTGAGGAACCTTACCGGCTGGGATGATTTGGTAAGAGTCTTCTTGGAGCGATATCGCTTCAATCCCCATTCGATTCTAGAATACTTGGGTCTGAAGAAAGATGAAGAGCCCTACATCATCCCCGACCCGGGAGTGGGTGAAGTGATTGTGGAAATCAAAGAAGAACCAAGCGTGCTGTCCCTACCAGCATTGACTGAAGAAGAAGAAAAGGGAGTCAAGGCACCACCACTAAACCTCATCACCACCGCCACTACTGAAGAAGAAGACGCTGGCCCTATGGTTGAAGGTTTGAGCATCCACACCATCACCGAGGAGGAGGATTCCACCACCACACCACCGACCCGCCACTGCCAACAGGGAGAGGAAGCCAAGACGTGGACTTGCGTGCCATTGCTACAGCGTGTCTCAAGTAGCAATGAGTAAGCGGTAACCCGGCTAGGGGTAACTCGGTTTTGAGTCTACCAATAGCTCGGGAAATTTTGTATCAAACAATTTCGGGTTTATATGTTTAGTTTATGTTTTCAAGATATCATGCTACAATCATAATCATTTCATCACTGTAATATTTCCATCTCCATATTTCAAATGATATGTCACATGTTTATTCCATGAATCTTTCTATCTTAAATACTCCAATGTGCATTAAATAAATCCAAC
>OU015768.1:23149137-23218271 GCA_907173295.1 Fagus sylvatica
GGGGCCCAACGGATTATATGGCACGATTGGGAGCAAAATTGTTTCGAAGGGAAGTTTCGTTTTTTCGAAAAACACGTTTTTGGTCCGAATTTTTTTACAAAACCGCCCCCTCACCTCACTACAAGAAAATAGGTCTATGGCAACAAAACCCTTTCGTCGCACAAAAGTCTTAATTTCGTCGCTTGATGTACCAAGCGACGAAATAGTACATTAGGCGACAAAAATCGTTTCGTCGACTAATGCTGGTTTCCAAATAGTCCTGGCGACGAAATATTTTTGTCGCCTAATACTTTCAACATTTAACGATGAATGTTTTCGTCACCTAAATAGTAAATTTGTCGCCTAAAGAACATTTGTTGACGAAATATGGTTCGTTGCTCAATAAACCAAAGGTGACAAAACTTATTTTTGTCGCCAAATAATCATTATGCGAGGAAATTTATATCCTTGCCTATTGAATTTTAGGCGATGAAACATTTCGTCGTCAATTGTTTTTTGTTTTTTGTTTTTTTTCAACCTGTTAGGCGACGAAAATTGCGTCGCCAATATATATATATATAATCAGGTTTTTGTATTTTTAATATTTATACCTACTCATTACAACCTGTCATTAAGAAATCAATTCATTTTCAACAACATATCCATAAACAAATCATCCATACATTCCAAAAGTAAATAATATATAAGTTAATAATTATTTTTTGATAAGTAATAAAGAAATTTTATTGATGAAGAAAAAACACTAGTACATAAGGAATATACTAGGCAAACACAAGCTACACACAGCCATCAATAAAAGCAAAAACAGAAGGGAAAGATAGTCTAGAAGCAGCATCAGTCCACTCCATAAGGGTGCGAATGAGAATTAATTTCAAATCCGCAGAATGGCGTTCAGAATCCTCAAACGCCCGTTGGTTCCTCTCCCGCCACAAGAGCCACATTAAACACGAAGGAATGGCATTCCAAACTACATATGCAGGCCCTTTCCTTCTCCAACAATGCAAAAGAGCATAACTCGTTTGAGGCATAGCCCAAGAAATTCCAAACAAGCAGAAAATCATGGACCATAGCTCCTGGGCATACTCACAATGAAGCATAAGATGATTCACTGATTCACCAGCCCTTTTGCACATGAAACACCAGTCTAACACCAAAATCCAACGGCAGCGCAAGTTATCAATAGTAAGGATCTTCTCCTGAGCCACCAACCAAGAGAAAAAAGCAACCTTGTGGGGACCTCGACATTGCCAAATACTCTTCCAAGGAAAGTTTGTAATGTTGTTGTTAGAAGTAAGCATCCGGTAATACGAACGAACTTCAAACAACCCACTAGTAGTACAATCCCACCACATCTGATCCACTTCCGACCTTTTAACCTTCCGCCGGTATAGAAAGCCCATAAGATCCGTATACTCACCTAACTCCCAATCCTGGAGGGAGCGATGCAAATTTACCGACCATACCATATCATCATTATGCCAAGATAAGTATTCGGACACCGTAGCTTGCTTATGAATGGCAATCTGATAAATGGCGGGGAAAACATCCCGTAACAACCCCTCATCATTCCACCTATCCATCCAAAACCGGATTGAATCCCCGGCTCCAACAGTATAATGAACATACCGAGAGAACCGAGACCAACCAGATTGAATATGCTTCCACAAACAAACCCCATGCCCTCCTCTACCTTCCTTCGAATGCCACCCATCCCTATCACACCCATACTTAGAAGCAATGACCTGCCTCCAATAAGCATTCCGCTCATTAGCAAACCGCCAAAGCCATTTCCCCAGAAGGGCCTGGTTGAAAGGAATAATCTGCCTCAAACCCAATCCACCTTGTTGAATAGGAGCACAAATAGTATGCCAATTCACAAGATGATATTTGAATTCATCCCCAATTCCACCCCAAAGAAAATCTCGTTGGAGTTTCTCAATCTAGTGAGCCACACTCGAAGGGACGGCAAACAATGATAGAAAATATGTGGGCAAACTAGATAAAGTGCTTTTAATCAAAGTGAGCCTACCTCCCTTAGAAAGATAGCTTCTTTTCCAGCCAGCCATTCTCCTTTCCATTTTCTCCAAGATAGGATTCCAAATTTCCTTAGATTTATATCTAGCCCCCAAAGGAAGCCCCAGATACTTCATGGGAAGAGAAGCAATCCGGCCACCAAGAACATGAGCCAAAGCCTCAACATCCACAACCGAACCAACTGGAACAATCTCAGATTTCCCCAAGTTGATTCTCAACCTCGAAACTGCCTCAAAGCACAAAAGCACCCCCTTCAAATGATACAATTGGTCCCGAGTAGCTCCACAAAAAACCAAAGTATCATCTGCAAAAAACATATGAGAATCCTCAAAGCAGAAACATTAGAGTTGTCCACAGCAAAACCTTCTAGATAGCCCCTAGCCACCGCCCTATCCATCAATCTACTAAGGGCCTCCATTACTAAAACAAATAACAATGGAGAGAGAGAATCCCCTTGTCTGAGACCTCTGGAACTAGGGAAAAAACCACAAGGAGTTCCATTAATAAGAACTGAGAATCTGACTGAGGATATACAGAACTTGATCCAATTGTGCCATTTCACTCCAAAGCCACATCTTTCCAACAGATACATAAGGAAATTCCAATTAACATGGTCATATGCCTTCTCCACATCCAATTTACAAATCAAGCCTGGGACACCAGAATTCAATCTGCTATCCAAACTTTCATTGGCAATCAACACCGAATCCTGGATTTGCCTACCTTGGATGAAGGCGTTCTGGGACGGAGATAACAGCGACCCTAACACCTCCCTGAGTCTATTTGCCAGCACTTTAGAAATAATCTTATACATGCTACCAGTAAGACTAATAGGGCGAAAGTCCTTCACATATAAGTTAATAATTATTACAAAAGACAATCAGTACTACAATTAATACAATGTAAAAGATGTCATCTAACAATACAAAAAAATAAAATAAAAATTCACGGGAGAAAATATGTCTTCATTCCCTCGAAGCTCATGTAATCTGCACAAAAATAATTAAAAAAAAAAAAAAAACATTAAGATCAAAGAGCAAAAACATTATTTCTGTAAAAAATATGAGAAACATATTTAAGCATACGTAAAACTAGTGACACCTTTTTTTATAAATTCATGTGTGCTTTGGACCCGACGATCGTGTTTATGTAGGTCCACAGGCTGTTCCGTGGTCATTTTATATTTTTATCCTTTGAAAACTCATTCTAAGCTTAATTTTTATTAAACACACATTTGCACATATATCCCTAACCGTGAGATCTATCAAAATATTATAAGTTCCTTTGTTCTACTTTGAACCCGAGGGTCAAGTTTGTGTCGATCCAAAAGCCGTTCCGTGACCTTTTTATGTTTTTGCCCCTTTACGGGGCATTTCTAAGCTAAAGTGTTTTGAAATGTACATTTACGCATAACTCTCTAACCGTGAGCCCTATCATCATTCTGTAAGTTCTTACGTGTTACTTTGGCTTTGAGGGTCGTGTTCGTGTTGGTTCACAAGCCATTTCGTGGTTTTTTTACATTTTTGCCTTTTGGGGAGACATTTCTATGCTTAAGTGTTATGAAACACATATTTACGCATAACTCTCTAACTATGAGTCTTATCAAAGTTTTGTAAGTTACTACGTGTAACTTTGGACATGAGGGTCGTGTTCGTTTTGGTCCACGAGATATTCCGTAGCCTTTTTTTACATGTTTTTCCCCTTGGTGGAACATTTTTAAGCTTAATTTTTATGAAACGCAGTATTGCGCATAACTCTCTAACTGTGGTCATTTTACATTTTTTTCCCATGATGGGATATTTCTAGTAATGACAGATTGCAATTAAAACACGAACCTCAAGTAGCTAGATTACAACTTAGGCAAAAAAATAATAATAAATTCAAGGTTGTTTTGCATAAGAGAGCGTGTGTTAATGTCAATATAAAATGGCTTACCACCAAATGTATTTTTCTTCTTGATTCCTAAAAATCAAAAAAAAAAAAAAAAAAAAAAAAAAAAAAAAAAAAAACCATAGAAAATTTATATATCTTAAATCATCCATAAAACCGGCAAATGAAAAAGAAATCAACAAAATTATAACATATACTCACAGAGAAACATTGGCCCCACTCCTTGTCCAAGTAGTGTCTATCTTTGAAAAATTTAAGAAACAAACAAAGACATGAAATATATACCCAAACAACAACATAAAAACTCAATGGCTATATATCCAATGATTGAAGAATGAATGTATCATATTATCAATCTGTAAGTTCTTATGTGTTACTTTGGTTTCGAATATCAAATTCATGTAGGTCCACAGGTCGTTCCATTACAGTTTTATATTTTTTTCCATTTGATCACTCATTTCTAAGTTTAAGTTTTATGAAATGTATATTTGCACATTTGCCCTTAGGGTTTGAATTGAAACTCATTCAATTCACATAGATATAAGTGCATGTGTCCTAAAAGTTTCAGCTCAAGTTTGCTTTTCTATAATTAATTAAAATTCCCAAGAGTCAGTAAGCTCAATTATGTCAAACAGCCAATTCCAGAAGAGTGTAACACACTTATAAACTTCATTTTCACTATCAAAACACATCCACATTGGATAAAAATTTACAGAAACCTTTAATTATGTGTCTATAGCAGACCATAAAAAATTTGGATCAAAATGAGCTTCATATAATTTTCTAAAATTCATACAACTCAGCAACATCGAATCTTCCATACAATTTCTAGAATTTTGAAAACAAATTTACTAAAAATCATATATTCATCAAATCACTGTAAATATTTTTCCAAACTAACCTAAAGGGTGTTAGCTTTCATTATATGCAGAATTAGTCTCAAAATTCCCCATGTGGAATTTATGGTAAATTTTACAACACACAATGCACAAAACTGTCTTGTAGACAGATTTGACTAGTTCTCTTATAAATTCACAAATAAATATCAAACGATGATATTTTCTCATGAAATTTAATACACATATACTAGACACATGATAGAAGAATTCCCAAAAAACCATTTTGTCATATCTATTTTCAATAAAAACAGAATTTCAATTGAAATTTACTGTTCATGCAGTAGTAGAAAAATCAGCAACAAATTTAGTTCTTCCTTTTGGTAACTTAATAAATCTTCATATACATGAAACCAATTTCACCAAACCTCAACCAAAATCAGCCTAAAAATGTTTTAGAGTCATTCTAAATGGAAAAATAAACATTTTTCATGAAGGGTACATGACCAAATTCTTCACCATTTGGAATTTGCTTCCAAATGGTCATTTAATCAAACACTTGGTGGACAACTTTGCATATTACCTACACATGAGTTTTCTTCACAAAACCCATTCTCCCTACATACATTTATAGAGTTTAGACACACAATATCTACTCTAAATGTGTTACAAATGCATTCTCAAACAACAACAACACAAACCCATCACAAAGTGGAATACAAAGACCCAAAACATGTAATAATCAACTCCAAAAAGCACAAAATACCCATAAGTCCGAAAATTACATCAATAAATCTAAAACATTTTATGTTTGAGTGTTTAATAATACATACCTCACTTCTAGCACCATTAGAACAATGTTTTCGTATGTTTTGAAGCAAGGGTTGAATGCCAACTTGAATCTCTTATTCTTTACCATATTTGACTTTGAGGAAGAAGTTGAAACCATCAATGGTGGGCTGAAATTTCAAGAGAAAAACACAAGAAAATGAGTTCTTGGTGAAGAAGAAGAAGGAATGTGGAAGAAATTTGAAGAAGACAAGTAATTTGGAGAAGAATGAAGGAGGAAGATAAAAACTAGGTATTCTTCCCTCCTTCACTTTGAATTTTGGCCAGAACAAGGGGGGGGAATGCTTCCCCCCTTTTCCAGCATGTGTTATGTATTAAGTGAGTCTTGGGCCCCCACATAAGACTTTGGTCAATTCCATTTACACTTAAAGCCAATTTTTGACTATTTCTGCTCTAAAAGCCCCAAATTTGATCCAAATTAGTTTATGAAAAATCCTACTACTCAAATATTTTTATTTCTAAGGTATCAGGACCAAAATTTTATTTTTCAAAATGGTTTTAAAAAAATATGGCCAAGCCAATTAAATTTATAGACCTGATTTTTTGAAAAAAAATTGGAATCACACTTTTTTGGCTAAAACTTTCTGACACAATTCTAATAAGAATTTTCACAACAACAAATCAAATTAGTTTTTGCATAGTAATGTAAAATTATACCCAAAATTTACGAATTTTTTTGGGTTGTTTTTTACAGCATAATGTGGTCTAACTTTGAAATATGAAAAGTTTTTTTTTTTTTTTTTTTTTTTTTTTTTTTTTTTTTTTTTAATGTGAGCAATGAAAGATGATTTTTTAATGGACTCTTTGATTTTATTTATTGAAAGAGAAATTTTTGTGACGTTTAGTACAAATTTAATTATAGATGATTCCAGTAATTGGAGTGACAACGTCTAGATCAGAACTGCATCTTGAGAGAGGCAAGAGAGAGATAGAGAGACCATTCGATCCACGTGTACTTTAGTCACATGACCTATTTAATGAGTCATGTGACTTCTTTAAATAATACATATGGATGGTCTTATAAGCTGCTACGTAATGGGTTGTAGCAAATTGGTTACAAACCAGTTTGTAGCCAAACCTTGTCCTTTTAACTCATAGCATAGCAAATTACCAAATTATCTTAATTTAAATAATAGAGAAGTAGAAAACAATATTGCAATAGAAAAAACCAATAAACATATTGAGCAACTGTACCAGCTTAATTAGTAACTGGGGTAAGGGTCGACAATACGTAGTATATCTACTAGTATTTCAATACATAGTATATCAACTAGTATTTAAGTCCGTAGTACGTAGTATGACATTACCTTTTTAAGTACATAATATATTTACTAGTATTTAAGTATGTAGTAAATGAAAGGATCCCCTTTATCTCTCCCTCAAGAACACTCAATTACTCTCACAAATCACACACAAATGGGGAATCAATTCAATAAATCAATCGGATAGGATTGATCCTCTTTCATTCATGAATAAAACCTACTAATTCTTATTGAATTCTATCAACTAAAGTATCTAATCTCCTAGAGAGAATTTCTAAGAGAAACAATGAAGGTATTTTGATAATGAGCAAGAATGGAGGCATGGCAGAGATAACACACACAGTTTGCATGTGTTTTCTCATGCATGCCTCTCATTGGTTGATCTAGATCAAGCCTCCCATTGGCTGGTCCAGATCAAGGCTCCTATTGGCTATTGCTAGTAACAACCAAGGTACAACCCTTAGAAGCTCTAACAAACAAGTACAAGGGGTTAAAGCCTAGAAATGTACTAGACCCCCAATGCACTCAATTAACCATCTAGGTACAAGCTTTTATAGCTTGGACCTTACTAATTATGAATATAAGCTCATACATGTTTTAATCAAATGTTAAACTAAGCCAATCCATGCCTTAGTGGCTAGGGTAAGCATACCCACGGATGTGAGATGGTTGGGGTCTTAACATTGCCTCCTCCATCTGAAACACCTTGCCCACAAGGTGTGGGTAGTCTTCTTGGAGCTTGAACAAGAGCTCCCATGTAGCTTGAACACCTTTTTCTTGCTAGAGGTGAGCAGCCCTTCCACAAAGTCCATACTACTGGAGAGCCACGGCCTAGGAGGTATGCCAAGAGGTTGGAGAAACCCTGCAGGCTTGCTAGTCTCATGCTTGAGTAGTATTTGGTGCTCATGGTTCCTCTTGGGCGGCAAACCCTTGGGTTCCTCAAAGACTTGAGGAAATTCTTCTACTAACTCTCGGATTGGAGCACCAATCTCTTCTTGTATACTAGCCAACTCACAAGGCATAATCTGAAAGAGTAGTCCCTTCATGGTAGCCTTCCCCTTGAAGTCCTTGCTACCTTGTATCAAGTTGGGTTTTTCCTTCAACCCTTGCAGCCACACTTTCTTTCCTTCATGCATGAACCCTATCATAAGGATCTTGAAGTCCCAATTAATCATCCCAAGTGTGCTCAACCATTGGGTACCCAATACTATGCCATATCCTCCCAATTCTAGCAAGTTGAAAGTCAATTTCAAGTGCAAGCCTTGCATCTTGAACTTCACTTCTTTGCATTCACCCAAAGTTCTTATTACTTGGCCATTTGCTACCCTTACTCCAAAGTTGCTTTCCCCATCAATTGGTAGCTTCAATGTCTTTGCCAAAGTCCCATCCATGAAGTTATGGGTGCTTCCAGTATCAAGAAGAACAACAGTCGTCTGGCCATTCACAATGGCAATCACTCTCATGGTGGAAGGAGAGGTGCTGCCCAATAAAGCACATAAAGTGATCTCGGCCTTTGCTTCTTCTAATTCTGCCTCAACTTCTTCTTCCCTAATTTCTACCAATTCGGCCTCTTCATCTTCCACTTCTTCGATAAGATATAGTTTCCTATCCTTGCACCTGTGATCTGAACTCCATCTCTCATCACAATTGTAGCACAAACCCTTCTTCCTCCTCTCTGACATTTGCATAGGTGTTAACCTTTGCACTTGCATAGAAGGTCTTGCACTAAACTGTTTGGAATCCCCACTTTTGATCTCAACCCGGGCTGCCCCTTGTTGGGCTTGTGACTAGACCCATGAGTCTCGGCTTGGCTCATAGGTTGGTCTTGTACTTCTTTTCACAGTTGTCAAGTACTCCTCTTGTATCTTGGCCAAGGCATAGGCCTCCCCTAAGTTCCTTGGCCCTTGCATTTTTACAACCAACCTGATTTCATCTTTCATGCCACTCATGAAACAGCTTAATTTGTGCATGTCAGATAAATCCCTCACCCTATTACTAGTTAACTCAAATTGACTCTTATATGCAGCAATAGAATGAGTTTGTTTCAATTTAGTCAACAATTCCATAGGATCATCATAACTAGCAGGCCCAAACCTAATTTGTATAGCTCTAACAAAATCATTCCATCCATGCAATTCATGCTCACAATCTTGGAACCACACTAGGGCTTCCTCATCTAAGTGGTAAGAAGCATGCATTACCTTCTCGGGTTCAGGAACTTGATAGTAGTGGAAGTATTGCAATGCCCTATACACCCAAGCTGTTGGATCACCAACCTTGAACCTTGGAAAGTCCAACTTCATTGGCCTCGGGTCCCTTGCTCTCCCTTGGTTCCATGGAGGTCCATCTTGCTCTTGCCAATAAGGATCTCTATGGTGAGCTCCTTGGTACTGCCTTGGCTTTTCCCGAGCTTGTCTTCCTCCTCCTGGATCAAACCAAGCCTCATCTTGGTCATTCAAACCCCATTGTTCCTCTCTCGGGTCACCAAAGTGCATTCCATGTCTTGGAGGGGCAGCATGGGGCTCAAACTGTGCTTGCTGCTTTTGCTGCCTTCCTTGCCTCCTTCCTAGCCAAGGTTCCTGATAAGGAGCTTCAAAATACCCTTGAAATGGAGGCATGAACTTAGCATTGTTTCTCACATTCCTTCTTTCTTCAATTGGGTCACCAAATTCACCCAAAATGGGTCCATTCTGACCATTTTAAAAAAACTCACCTGTTTGCATACCAACTTGTGGCTGATTAGCTTTGACTCTAAAGTCTTGATTCAATGGTCTCATGGGCATAGCATTCCTCACCTCAGCCCCTAATGGAACTCCATGAGCTTCTCTAGGAGCTATTGGAATTTGCTCTCCCAAATTAGCTTGAACCTGATTTGGACTTTGCTCCTCCTGCCTCGGTTGCACTGCTGGTTGCTCCACCATTGGTAATCTTTTCATCATCTCCTGCATCATAATTTGAATTTCAGCCACTCCAGCCTCTAATCCATCAACCTTCGAGTGCAATCCTTCAATGGACCCCGTGTGATCATCCACTTGTTTCTGGAACCTTTCCATATTCTTCTCGAGAACCGCAATTTGATTGGCTCTTGTTTCAACCATGGCTCGTATATAGCTCTGATACCAAATGAAAGGATCCCCTTTATCTCTCCCTCAAGAACACTCAATTACTCTCACAAATCACACACAAATGGGGAATCAATTCAACAAATCAATCGGATAGGATTGATCCTCTTTCATTCATGAACAAAACCTACTAATTCTTATTGAATTCTATCAACTAAAGTATCTAATCTCCTAGAGAGAATTTCTAAGATAAACAATGAAGGTATTTTGATAATGAGCAAGAATGGAGGCATGGCAGAGATAACACACACAGTTTGCATGTGTTTTCTCATGCATGCTTCTCATTGGTTGATCTAAATCAAGCCTCCCATTGGCTGGTCCAGATCAAGGCTCCTATTGACTATTGCTAGTAACAACCAAGGTACAACCCTTCGAAGCTCTAACAAACAAGTACAAGGGGTTAAAGTCTAGAAATGTACTAGACCCCCAATGCACTCAATTAACCATCTAGGTACAAGCTTTTATAGCTTGGATCTTACTAATTATGAATATAAGCTCATACATGTTTTAATCAAATGTTAAACTAAGCCAATCCGTGCCTTAGTGGCTAGGGTAAGCATACCCACGGATGTGGGATGGTTGGGGTCTTAACAGTAGTACATAGTACATATATAGTATATCTAGTGCTTAAGTACAAATATATTTACTAATATTTAAGTACGTATATAGTACGTAGTATGACATTACCTTCAAGTACGTAGTATATCGATCTAGTTTTTAAGTACAAGTATATCTACTAGTACGTAGTATATATATTTACTATAGTATTTAACTACGTAGTATGACATTACCTTTTTAAGTACGTAGTATATTTACTAGTATTTAAATATGTAGTATGACATTAATTACCTATTTAAGTACGTAGTATATCTACTAGTATTTAAGTACGTAGTATGACATTATCTTTTTAAGTACTAAATATATTTACTAGCTAACAGTAGTATGATATTAATTACCTATTTAAGTATGTAGTACGTAGTATGACATTAATTACCTATTTAAGTACGTAGTATATCTACTAGCATTTAACCGCCAAGTTGCCTACCTCTATTACATTGGGCGACGAAAATTGAGTTTCGTCGCCTAAATCTTAAAAGAGGCATACATTAGGCGACATAAATTGATTTTCATCGCCTAAATGTTTAAAGAAAAAACAGGTTATTCATTACATTCGGCAACGAAAATCAAATTTCGTCGCCATGTAAATTCAAGTGATATTAGGCGACGAAAATTGAGTTTCGTCGCCGAATTGTAATTACAAATAACATTGGGCGACGAAATTTGATTTTCATCGCCTAAATCTTAAAAAAGGCATACATTAGGCGACGAAAATAATTTTCGTTGCCTAAATGTTTAAAGAAAAAACCGGTTATTCATTACATTTGGCGACGAAAATCAAATTTCGTCACCAAAAGTATAAATTCAAGTGATATTAGGCGACGAAAATTGAGTTTCGTCGCCGAATTGTAATTACAAATAACATTGGGCGACGAAATTTGATTTTTGTCGCCTAAATCTTAAAAAAGGCATTCATTAGGCGATGAAAATTGATTTTCGTTGCCAAAAGTGTAAATTCAAGTGATATTAGGCGACAAAAATTGAGTTTCGTTGCCGAATTGTAATTACAAATAACATTGGGCGACGGAATTTGATTTTCATTGCCTAAATCTTAAAAAAGGCATACATTAGGCGACGAAAATCAATTTTCGTCGCCTAAATGTTTAAAGAAAAAACCGGTTATTCATTACATTTGGCGACGAAAATCAAATTTCGTTGCCAAAAGTGTAAATTCAAGTGATATTAGGCGACGAAAATTGAGTTTCGTCGCCGAATTGTAATTACAAATAACATTGAATCTTAAAAAAGGCATACATTAAGCGACGAAAAACGTTATTCGTCACCCAATGTAATCTATGTTTTGGAATGTAGCGATGAAATATAAATTTCGTCGCCTAAGATTTATATTTGGCGACAAATAAAATATTTTGTTGCCAAAGATAGATATTGGGCGACAAAAAAAAATTTTGTCGCTAGATTTCGTCACTAAATAATCATATTGTTGTAGTGCCTATTTTCGGGGCCAAATGGGCAATATGGCGCGTTTGGGGGCAAAATTGTTTCGGACGAAAACTTCGCTCGATTTTCCCATGAAAGCCCTCGCAAAATCGTTTTTCCCAAAAAAACGTTTTCGGTTCCGAATTTTTTTACGAAACCGGCCATCTCACCTAATTTCTGGGGCCAAACGGGCTATATGGTGGCGTTTGGGGGCAAAATTGTTCCGGACGAAAACTTCGCTCAATTTTGCCTTCAAAAGCCCTCTCGAAATTCGTTTTTCTCAAAAACCACGTTTTCGGTTTGAATTTTTTTACTAAATCGCACCTCACCATTTTTCTTGGCCAAACGGACTAGATGGCGTACGATTGGGGGCAAAAGTGTTCCGGAGTGAAGTTTCGTTTCCATCCTAAAAAACACGTTTTCGGTTGGAATTTTTTATGAAACCGGCCCCCATCACCTCTTTTCGGGGCCAAACGGATCTATATGGTGTTTGGGGGCAAAATTGTTCCTGGACGAAAACTTCGCTCAATTTTGCCTCAAAAGCCCTCTCGAATTCGTTTTTCCAAAAAACACGTTTTCGGTTTGAATTTTTTTACTAAATCGCACCTCACCTATTTTCTTGGCCAAACGGACTAGATGGCACGATTAGGGGCAAAAGTGTCCCTGGAGCGAAGTTTCGTCCATCCTAAAAAACACGTTTTCGGTTGGAATTTTTTATGAAACCGGCCCCCTCACCTCTTTTCGGGGCCAAATTGGACTATATGGTGGGTTTGGGGGCAAAACTATTTTCCGGACGAAAACTTTGCTCCATTTTGCCTCGGAAGCCCTCTCGAAATTCGTTTTTCCAAAAAACATGTTTTCGGTCTGAATTTTTTACAAAGCCGCACCTCACCTATTTTTGAGGCCAAACGGGGGGGTAAAATTGTTCTGAAGCGAAGTTTCGTTTTGCCACAAAAACACTTTTTTGGTCCAAATGTTTTTACGAAACCGCCCCCTCACCTATTTTCCGAGCCAAACGAACTATATGGCGCGATTGGGGGCAAAATTGTTCTGGAGCGAAGTTTCGTTTTGCTGAAAAAACACTTTTTGGTCTGAGTTTTTTTACGAAACCGCTCCCTCACCTATTTTTGGGGCCAAACGGATTGTTTGGCGTGTTTGGGGGCAAAATTATTTCGGACGAACACTTCGCACCAATTGACTCAGAAGCCTCCGAAATTGTTTTTCCAAAAAACGCGTTTTCGATCTGAAATTTTTAACGAAACAGTACCTCACCTAGTTTTGGGGCCAAACAGACTATATGGCGCGATTGGGGGCAAAATTGTTCTGGAGTAAAGTTTCATTTTGCCGAAAAAACACGTTTTTGGTCCGCATTTTTTTACGAAACCGCCCCCTCACCTATTTTTGTGGCCAAACGGATTGTTTGGAGCGTTTGGGGCCAAAACTATTTCGGACCAAAAATTCGTTCCATTTTGCATCGAATGCCCCCGAAATCGTTTTTACGAAAAACACGTTTTTGGTCCGAATTTTTTTACGAAACCGCCCCCTAATCGTTTTCAGGGCCAAATGTAGTGTATGGCGCGTTTGGGGGCAAAACTGCTACATACGAAAACTTCGCTCAATTTTGCCTCGGAAGAGCCCGAAATCGTTTTTCTGAAAAACACGTTTTGGGCCTAAATTTTTTTATGAAACCGCACCTCATCTATTTTTTAGGCCAAACGGATTATATGGTGCGATTGGGGGCAATATTGTTCAGGAGCGAAGTTTCGTTTTGCCAAAAAAACATGTTTTTGGTCCGAATTTTTTTACGAAAGGCCCCCTCACCTATTTTGAGAGCCAAACGAACTGTATGGCGCGTTTCGAGGCAAAACTGTTTCGGACGAAAATTTCGCTTCATTTTGCCTCGGAAGCCCCCGAAATTGTTTTTCTGAAAAACACATTTTCGGTTTGAATTTTTTTACGAAACCGCACCTCACCTAGTTTTGGGACCAAATGGACTATATGGCGCGATTAAGGGCAAAATTGTTCTGGAGCGAAGTTTCGTTTTGCCGAAAAAACATGTTTCTGATCCGAATTTTTTTACGAAACCGCCCCCTTACCTATTTTCGGGGCCTAACAGACTGTTTAGCGCGGTTGGGGGCAAAACTATTTCAGACGAAAACCTCGCTCCATTTTGCCTCAAAAGCCCCCGAAATTGATTTTCCGAAAAACACGTTTCCGGTCTGAACTTTTTTACGAAACCACACCTCACCTATTTTTAGGGCCAAACGGACCATATGGCGTGATTGGGGGCAAAATTGTTCTGAAGCGAAGTTTCGTTTTGCCCAAAAAACACGTATTTGTTCCGAATTTTTTTACGAAACCACCTTATCACCAATTTTTGGGGCCAAACGGACGGTTTGGCGCGTTTGGGGGCAAAACTATTTTGAAGGAAAACTTCGCTCCATTTTGCCTCGGAAGCCCCTTGTCAACACCGGGAAAAATACTAAGTCTTTCTTTTTCCTAATCCTGACCCCCATTTGGCGAAGTCAATCTCTCGGTTTTCTCGTTTCAAAATGTGAGTTATGTGTGTGTGTGCGGGAACACGTGTGTGTGTGTGCATGTGAGCACAAATTTGGAGTCGCCACCAATCATGGGAAATTTAAGGTGTGATTAGGCACCTATGTCTAATAGATTTTATCTTGTTTAGACATATTTTAGAAAATGGTATGAACCAGAGATGGGTTCGAGGTTTGCTTATGCGTGGGGAAGGTGTTAGGCACCCCACGACATCCGTTTAAGAAACAGTTACCTCCCTTCTAGTGTTCCCTTGAATTTGCTAAGCCTAGGTTTGTTGGTTTTAATTATGTACAAATGTCCCAATTTCCGTCATGCGATATACCAAAAATGGCAAACGCGATTTTGACTTTATTTGGTTTTGATTAGACTCTTTATTTCACCTTCTCTCATCTTTGTATTTTTTAAGGTTCCGGGAAGTTCGATGGTAGGATATACTTGAAATCTTAATATCGAGTGCCGGGACAAATAATTATGTTTTTTGTACCATATTCGGGATCTTTTTACCCTTGATTTCCAAGAATAAAGCGGTCCGTCAAATGGCGGGGTTTTGGATGATTAATTCACACTTTGGGGAATTTTAGACCATGATCTTGTGGGAGTTAGAACGTGTAGAATCCCTTACAGCGTATCTTCGGCCAGCCACATCAACACGTAAGGGACTCATACCATGGTGTCCCAATGCCAAGTGTCATGACCTCATTTTTACCCACGGGATTTTCTCGGGTATCGATACGCAAAATGAGACCGTCCAAACCAAGCCGGTCTTATCCGACGAAGGCCCGCCACGACAAATAACCTCAAAACGGGGTTCGGGGCACATTTCCCAAAATCCGACCAAGTTTTCCCAAGGTTGACCAAGTTTGACCAAGGTTGACCGAGGGTTGACCAGGGTTTGACCGAGCCATTCTTGACCCGGCTAGGGTCCATCAAGCCAAAAAAAAACCGCCAAACATGGTCCGGGATACATTTCCCAGAGTTCGGAGAGCTTTGACAAAATTTGACCAAGTTTGACTAAGGTTGACCTAGTTTGACCGAGGTTTGACCAGACCGTTGACCAGACCAAAAGCTGAATCGAACTGACCACCCCCTGACCATTGTGTAGAGGATGATGAGAGCTTCGATTCAACACTTTACGGGTCAAAAAAGAACGAGAAACGAGAGAGTTATAGGCAAAACCGTGAAAACACGGTCTGACACTTAGCCAAATTTTGCTAAGTGTTGTTGACAAAACAGCCTATTTGGGAGGCAGCGTTTGCACGTGGATTCTCTCCGACGCGCAACAACTTGGCCTGCGAGCTGTGACCCTTAAGCAAGAAGGTTGCCTCAGCTACAACCCGCAACTCCTGAATCGTCAAGAGCTCCTCCGGTCAAGCCGGAGTCTCGATCAGAAAATGACCCCTTGGCATGAGGAACATTCCAACGGCCTCTGTTCGCAAGATCATATCTTGCGAACCTAAGCTCGCCTCTGTGCAAGGCTTGTACCTTTGAAACGTAGGTAGCACAATCTTTCCGACGATACCAAGATCGTCGAAATCTGATATCGGGAGCTACGTCTACCACGCACGTGAAAACAGGCCGACGAAATAAGGCTGTGCTGAAAATTCCGGAAATTTTCCCACCGACGTTGCCTACGCTTGCGCGCAGAGTCTTCCTGACTCGCAACAAGTTGATCTGCAAGCCCGGGCACGTTGGAAAGAGGACGTGTCATGCACGACGTGGAACTCTCGGATCGCCAAGAATTTATCCGGTCTAGCCGGAATCCCGATCGGAAAACTGCCCTCAAACGGACCAAAAACACTCCGGTGGCCCTCTGTTCGCGGGGACCATATATCTCACAAGTCCAAGCTCGGATTTCCGCAAGTCCAGAACCTTGAAAAAGTAGGGCAGCGCAAGCTTTCCGACGGTACCAAGAACGTCAAAATCCGACATCCGGGAGCTAGGTCAAATATGCGCGCGAACTGGGACAAGATTTGAGAAAAAACGCGCTGGGAAGTCAAAACGCATGTTTTTCCTCCCGGACAGACCGCCTTCGCGCGCAGAGTCTTTCCTGCTCGCAACAAGTTGATCCGCGAGCCCGGGTGCGTTGGAAAGATAATGACTCCGGCTACAACGTGGCAACTCTCGGTTCGCCGGTGGCATCCCCCGTTTGACCGGAATCTTCGCCGGAAAAGTGCACAAAAACAGCTCCGGCACCCCGATTTCCGGGAGCCATAACTCCTCTCGTCCGAACTCCAATTTTCGCAAACTTTATACCTTGGAAAGAAGACGTCGAGAGCTTTCTGAAGATATGCTGCATGACCCATTTTGAGCACCAGAAGACCTCCAAAACGGCCCTCGAAAATTGGGTCATAAAAGGGTACGTGCACGAAAATCGAGGAGGATTCGGTGGGGGCTGGCGTGGAAGGATAAGACTGCCACGTGGCAGTACCTGCAACTCGCGCAGGCGCGCCATCATCACGCGCCGCGCGCGATGATGGTGCGCGCGAGGCGTGCACGCCTCCCTATAAAACCAGCCCTACCCCCCCTCATTTGGACACGATTTTGCTCGGCTCTAGGCCTTTTTGAGCGTTAGTTTAGGCAGAAATAGGGGTTTAGGGGGTTCCTTAGGGGGTTTTTGGGGTAGTTTTTAGAGTAAGAGACTCCTCTCTAGGTACTCTCTCTCTCTAAGCTCTTTCTCTCTCTTCTCTTCTCTCATTTTCTTTCTTTTGGGTGGAGGTGACTAGTGATGATCCCTAAAATGGGAAGGGATTCACAAGGATCTACCCTTATTTATGATTTTTAGTTCATTATTGCTTTACTTATATGCTTTTAGTTCATTAAATGTTTATTTATGTTCTTCAAGTTTATGTATTGCTTTATATACTTGCTTTAAGTTCATTTATTGCTTTTATGCTTTAAGATTCATTTATTGCTTTTCATATTCACTTTAAATACATTTATTGCTTTTATATTGTAAATATATTGTTGTGACTATCCCTTCCCCGTGTGTTTTAGTACGGCAAAATCCGAGTGGCTTTGGTGGATTATGTAAGCCCTCTACGATACCTTAACCACCATGTTAGTCCACGAGGTGCTTGACCCGAAAAATACACTCCCCCATGTTTAAATCATTTATCGCTTTATTTACATTTTCGTCATTTATCGCTTTATTTACATTTACTACGTACTTGTGAATATATATATTGTGTTGTGATTATCCCTTCCCCGTGTGTTTTAGTACGGCAAAATCCGAGTGGCTTTGGTGGATTATGTAAGCCCTCTACGAGGCCTTAACAACCATGTTAGCCCACGAGGCGCTTGACCCAAAAAATACACTTCCCCATGTTTAAATAATGTCATTTATCGCTTTATTTACATTTACTACGTACTTGTGAATATTGTCATTTCTCCCCCTTTTTTTTGTTGTGATTTGGGCGTGATAATCCCGATTGGTCGTGGTGGATTATGTAAGACCTCAAATGAGGCTTTATCCACCATGTAATTCCATAGGCATTGGACCCGTTAAAAATCTTTGTTTTAATGCCATTTATCGCTTATTTACATTTACTACGTACTTGTGAATATATATATTGTGTTGTGATTATCCTTTCCCCGTGTGTTTTAGTACAGCAAAACCCGAGTGGCTTTAGTGGATTATGTAAGCCCTCTATGAGGCCTTAACAACCATGTTAACCCACGAGGCACTTGACCCGAAAAACACTCTCCCCTATGTCTAAATAATGCCATTTATCGTTTATTTACATTTACTACGTACTTGTGAATATTTTCATCTTCTCCCCCTTTTTCTTTGTGATTTGGGCGTGATAATCCCGATTGGTCATGATGGATTATGTGAGACCTCAATGAGGCATTAACCATCACGTAATTCCATAAGGCATTGGACCCACGAAAATCCCGTGTTTTAGATTTATTACTGCTTTAAATACATTTATTGCTTCCCGTTATGCCTTAAATTTATTTATTGCCACTATTTCATTATTTACTACGTTGTAAATATTGTTTACCCATCCCTTTTTCCCCTTGAATTTGGGCATGAAAATACCGAACGGTATTGGTGGTATTAGGTAAGTCTTTCAATAGCACTAAACCCCATGTAAATCCATGAGGCGTTGGACCCGTAAAATGCAAACATATTTTCAAAATGATTTTCATTATGTAAGTCCTATTTGGCATCGAAGGTTTAGGTAAGTCTTTCAATAGCACTAACCCTTCGTGTAAGCCCGAAAAGGCATTGAAACCCCTTTCAAAAATGATTTTCCTCATATAAGTCCTATTTGGCATCGAAGGTTTAGGTAAGTCTTTCAATAGCACCTAACCCTTCGTGTAAGCCCGAAAAGGCATTGAAACCCCATTTTCAAAATGATTTTCATCATATAAGTCCTATTTGGCGTCGAAGGTTTGGATAAGTCTTTCAATAGCACCTAACCCTTCGTGTAAGCCCGAAAAGGCTTTGAAACCCTCTTTTTAGATTGCCTTTGTTTTATTCATGTAAATCCTGTGGTGGTGTTGAGATTCGAGTAAGACTTTCAATAGCATCGAATCCCGACCCCACGAGGTCTTGACCCTTTCCTTAAATTCATCAACTTTGTCATAAATTACATTTTCTCACTTACGATTAAGTGTTACATTTATGTCATCCCATATTCATCATTCCCATGATGCATTCATTCTATACTCATGATTAATGCGCTGCGAACATGCCATGATCATTCCATACTCGTTCATTCTTGTGATTTATGTGCTGCGACCATGCCGTGATTACTTGTTTGAAGTGTTTACCATTTTGATGTCATGATTACTTGTTTGATTTTTTATTGCTTTGATATAAAATGTGATTAAAATACACTTTGTCATGAAAACTTTAAAAAGAGTAAACATGGTAATATGGGCGTTAGAAACGAAGTTGGTGCAACCCAAGGGCTACGGCTCGCCCTGGCTTTGGGACACCATGGTATGAGTCCTTTACACGGGGGCGTGGCTGGTACGTGCTTTCGTGTAAGGGATTCTACACGTTCTAACTCGCATAGGATCATGATCTAAAATTCCCCAAAGTGTGAATTAATCATCCAAAACCCCGCCATTTGACGGACCGCTTTACTCTTGGAAATCAAGGGTAAAGAGATCCCGAATATGGCACCAAAAACATTAATTGTTTGTCCCGGCACTAGGTGTTAGGATTTCAAGTATATCCTACCACCGAAATGCCCGGAAATTTAAAAAGATACAAAGATAAAGGGATGGTGAAATAAAGAGTCTAATCAAAACCGAACGAAGTCATATTACGTTTGCCATTTTTGGTATATCGTACGACGGAAATCGGGACATTTGTACATAATAAAAACCAACAAACTTAGGCTTAGCAAATAAAAGAAAACATTAGGAAGGAGGTAACCGTTTTCTTAAACGGATGTCGTGGGGTGCCTAACACCTTCCCCACGCATAAGCAAACCCCCGAACCTATCTCTGGTTCAAGACCATTTAGTTGTAGATGTCTAAATAAGATAAAATCTATTAGACATAGGTGCCCAATCACACCTTAAAATTTCCCATGGATTGGTGGCGACTCCAAATTTGTGCTCACACGCACACACACGTACACAAGTTCCCACACACACACAACTCGTATCTCGAAACGGAAAAGAGATAGAGGATCACACACAATGGGGGTCACTCGCCAAATGGGGGTCGGTATCAAATAAAAAATAGAAGATTTTCCGCCGGTGTCGACAGCTTGGCGACTCCACTGGGGACTTAGAGGGTTTAAGCCTATAGTCTTTCGGTGTTTTCTTTGCTAAGCATGTGTGTATATATTTGTTGGTATTCATTATTTGATTTATTCTTTATTTCATCTTGTATAGTGTTTTGATTTTAGCATGTCTATATTCTTGTATATAAACTGCGAACATAGGATAGAGATTTATTTTATGCAACACATATTATATATTGTGCCTTGTACAAAAAAGTCTTTTCCCTTTTTACTTTCAAAATCATGACATTTACACTCATTGGACTTTTGGGTCGAACCCGGACTCAGGTGGGGCTGGGCTGGTACAGGCTCCACCACGAACCCTTTTATATCTAGGACATGGAACACGAGAATCCACCCTTCTCCCTTCACACCCGTGGAGATCGAGGGGGGCGTGCAAGTGCTTCCCCGGTGATCCAATACCCTTTCGACTTCCTTCGGGAGGATGAAACGGGCATGATCATCGGCCCCTTTAGGAAACAGAATTCCAAGCTGTGTCATACCATGTTGCATATAGTAAGCTATAGAGTAGAAAACTTACCTGTGAGGGCTCTGGTAAAAGCCAACCGAGTGAACATCCAACCTAAGATAGGATACCCAAAAATAGGATGTGTCTTTTCAAAATGAGTCAAGGGAAAAGCGTTGTGCTATTTTCCAGGTGGTGATAAAATAATTGGAGCCGAGTCAGGTTCTATCTATCTAAACCTTTGTTTGCATGTCATTGTTTGATAAAGGGATAGGATAACCACGTTGTCCATACCCGTTGCAAACCACTCAAACCCAAAGAGTTCCAAACTCTACATGGGATGTATAGAGTCGTGTCGTATCCAACCAAAAGTACGACCCTCACATTAACCGACATCGGTTCCCAAAAATTTTTTCAAAAATGGAACCGAACGCCGAAAGGCTCGTCGAATTTTCAGTAATGTGAGAGTCTATCTTTTCGTTGATACACGTGTACATAGTCTTGTCGTACCCCAACCAAAAGTACGACCCTCACATTAACCGACATCGGTTCCCAAAAATTTTCAAAAATGGAACCGAACGCCGAAAGGCTCGTCGAATTTTCAGTAATGTGAGAGTCTATCTTTTCGTTGATACGTTTGTACCCATCGTGTACATAGTCTTGTCATCTTCAGCCAAAAGTACGACCCTCACATTAACCGACATCGGTTCCCAAAAATCTTTCAAAATGGAACCGAACGCCGAAAGGCTCGTCAAATTTTCAGCAATGTGAGAGTCTATCTTTTTGTTAGTACGCTTGTAACCATCATGTACATAGTCTTGTCGTATTCAACCAAAAGTATGACACTCACACCGACGACATCGGTTCCCTGAAACAAAAATCTTTCAAAATGGAACTGAACACCAAAAGGCTCGTCAAATTTTGGATAAGATGTGAGAGTCTATCTTTTCGTTAGTACACTTGTAACCATTGTGTACATAGTCTTGTCATATCCAACCGAAAGTACGACCCTCACATTAACCGACATCGGTTCACAAAATTTTTTCAAAAATAGAACCGAACACCGAAAGGCTCGTCGAATTTTGGGATAAATGTGAGAGTCTATCTTTTCGTTGATGTGCTTATAGTTCCAACTCTGTGTATAGAGTACCCTTGTCGTGTCCAACCAAGAATATGACATTCACACTAACTAACGTCGGTTCCCAAAAATCTTTCGAAAAAAATGGAACCGAACGCCGAAAGGCCCGTCAAATTTTTGGTGGTATGAAAGCCTATTTCTTTGTTGACGAGACCGCAATGTACATACCCAAGTTCTTAAATTTATGCATAGACATCTACCTGTGTCATCCCGACCATCATATTGATTGATGGTCACCCAAAATTTCAAAATGAAACCATGAGCCGAAAGGCTCGCCAATTTTGGCAACCTAATGGGAGAATCCATCTGATCATCAATACGTATTGCATTCATGCATACCATACATACGCGTACATACTTAGCCATGGTTTACCCACAAGGTGAGCCAAGGCCATGCACTCAACTGTGAATTCAAAATCTAACTTGACGTTGTTGACTCCTCTCTAGGTTTTATCTACATTCACGATCAAATGGCGGAAGAAGCAAGCAAACTCCGAGGATTGGAAGGCTCGGGTGGCGGCATTAGAAACCAAGTTTAACTTCTTGCTACAATTCATACGTCGGATGACCTGAACGAGAGGAGGAAAAGAAGAAGGCAATGATCAGCAAAAGACAAAAAGAGATCTACCCAGCCCTCAGCCTGTCAAAGGCAGCCCAGACTCTACCAACTCCAAGAAGGCCAAGCCTTCCACATTCCTAGGCCGTCCCGGACAGAGCCTCGGCAGTTCCAACCATTGCCAATTCCAGTCCCACAACTGTATACCTTGCTGGTCAAGAAGAAGATGATTACGCCTGTCGGCCCAGAGGACGCGTATCGGGACCACAACCCAAAGACTACAACAAGGACTTGACTTGTGAGTACCATCAAGGAGAAGTCGGGCATACAGTGGAAAATTTTAGGGTCTTGAGGCATCGCATCCAAGATCTGCTAGACCAAGGAGTGTTGAAAGTTCCGGATAGAGGGAGTCATAAATACAATTGGGAGCAGAGAAAGAGTGACAAAGTTGATGTCACCTCCGCAAGAATCCCATGGGAGCCACTCTTCCATGAGCTAAAGAAACGAGGGCTACTCGTCGTACCAAAGGCACCGAAAGAACCGGCAGAAGCAGACGCATGCAAGCATCATCCCGGGGCTCAAGACCATAACCTACAAAATTGTGAAGAATTCAAGAAGGGGGTCGCCAGTCTAATAACAAGAGGGCTGATAAGGAGAAGTAGAGAACAGTCAGAAAGAGACTGCATGACGATTGACCAGCTGAGACTTAGCCCTTATGAAAGGACAAACTTCCAAGCAAGCGTGGAAAGGATTAAAGAGGATTTCGAAGAATTCTGTGAGAAGAAGAAAGAAGAATTGGGGAAACTCTCACCAGCCACATCACCGGAGATGTCCAAGCCCGATCCAGTGATCATCCAATACGCTACCAAAGAAAAGATCATGCTTCAGACAGCTTCAGTATCTACGGTTCAGTCTTCGGAGAAAGTTCCAAGCGTGGTGATCCAAGTTTCGCAACCTTTCCTCAACACTGTCGACACCGGCGGAAAATCTTCTATAAGTAAAGTATTTCTTTTTCTTATTTATTTTCCTAGATACCGACCCCCATTTGGCGAGTGTTGTGTGTGTTCCTCTATCTCTTTTCCGTTTCGAGATACGAGTTGTGTGTGTGTGGGAACTTGTGTACGTGTGTGCGTGTGAGCACAAATTTGGAGTCGCCACCAATCATGGGAAATTTTAAGGTGTGATTGGGCACCTATGTCTAATAGATTTTACCCTATTTAGACATCTACAACTAAATGGTCTTGAACCAGAGATAGGTTCGGGGGTTTGCTTATGCGTGGGGAAGGTGTTAGGCACCCCACGACATCCGTTTAAGAAAACGGTTACCTCCTTCCTAATGTTTTCTTTATTTGCTAAGCCTAAGTTTGTTGGTTTTTATTATGTACAAATGTCCCGATTTCCGTCGTACGATATACCAAAAATGGCAAACGTAATATGACTTCGTTCGGTTTTGATTAGACTCTTTATTTCACCATCCCTTTTATCTTTGTATCTTTTAAATTTCCGGGCATTTCGGTGGTAGGATATACTTGAAATCCTAACACCTAGTGCCGGGACAAACAATTAATGTTTTTGGTGCCATATTCGGGATCTCTTTACCCTTGATTTCCAAGAGTAAAGCGGTCCGTCAAATGGCGGGGTTTTGGATGATTAATTCACACTTTGGGGAATTTTAGACCATGATCCTATGGGAGTTAGAACGTGTAGAATCCCTTACACGAAAGCACGTACCAGCCACGCCCCCGTGTAAAGGACTCATACCTTCGTTTCTAACGCCCACATTACCATGTTTACTCTTTTTAAAGTTTTCATGGCAAAGTGTATTTTAATCACATTTTTATATCAAAGCAATAAACAATCAAGCAAGTAATCAAGATGGTAAAATGGCAAAATATCCAAGCAAAATAGTCATGGCATAGTTCGCAACACATATATCATGAAGATGACAAATATGGATCGGCATGACATATAATGCTTGAAATGACAAAGTGCAATTTATTATAACACAAGAATTTTTAAGGAAAGGGTCAAGACCTCGTGGGGTCGGGATTCGATGCTATTGAAAGACTTACTCGGATCCCGACACCACCATAGGATTTACATGAATAAACAAAACAATCTAAAAAGAGGGTTTCAATGCCTTTTCGGGCTTACACGAAGGGTTGGTGCTATTGAAAGACTTATCCAAACCTTCGACGCCAAATAGGACTTAAATGAGAAAATCTATTTGAAAATGGGGTTTCAATGCCTTTTCGGGCTTACACGAAGGGTTGGTGCTATTGAAAGACTTATCCAAACCTTCGACGCCAAATAGGACTTAAATGAGAAAATCTATTTGAAAATGGGGTTTCAATGCCTTTTCGGGCTTACACGAAGGGTTGGTGCTATTGAAAGACTTATCCAAACCTTCGACGCCAAATAGGACTTAAATGAGGAAAATCTATTTGAAAACGGGGTTTCAATGCCTTTTCGGGCTTACACGAAGGGTTGGTGCTATTGAAAGACTTATCCAAACCTTCGACGCCAAATAGGACTTATATGAGAAAATCTATTTGAAAACGGGGTTTCAATGCCTTTTCGGGCTTACACGAAGGGTTGGTGCTATTGAAAGACTTATCCAAACCTTCGACGCCAAATAGGACTTATATGGTGAAAATCTATTTGAAAATGGGTTTGCAATTTACGGGTCCAACGCCTCATGGATTTACATGGGGTTTAGTGCTATTGAAAGACTTACCTAAAACCGCCAATACCGTTTGGTATTTTCATGCCCAAATCAAAATAATGAATAAATGGACAATATTTACAACAACGTAGTAAAAATAATGAAAAAATAACGGGGCAATAAATTTAAACAAAGGGATTTTCGTGGGTCCAATTCCTATGGAATTACATGGTGGTTAATGCCTCTTTGAGGTCTTACATAGTCCACCACGACCAATCGGGATTATCACGCCCAATTTTTATGGGAAACGGAGATAATGGGAACAACGCAATATATTCACAAGCGCGTATAATATTTACAAATAAAGCGATAAATGTATTTAAAGCATTGCGGAAAGCGATAAATAAATTTAAAGCAATAATGGACTTAAAAACATGGGGTTTTTAATGGGTCCAATGCCTATGGAATTACGTGGTGGTTAATGCCTCTTTGAGGTCTTACATAGTCCACCACGACCAATCGGGATTATCACGCCCAAATCACAAAGGGAAGAAAAATGGGAAAATGACAATATCCACAATATAATATTTACAACGTAGTAAATGTAAATAAAGCGATAAATGACGTTATTTAACACATGGGGATGTATTTTTCGGGTCAAATACCTCGTAGGCTAACAAGGTTGTTACGGCCTCGTTAGAGGACTTACGCAACTGAGCCAAAGCTACTCAATATTTGCCGTACTAAAACACGAGGGAAACCGGTGTATTTTTCGGGTCAAGACCTCGTGGGCTAACATGGTTGTCAACGGCCTTTGTTAGAGGACTTACGCGAGCCGCCAAAGCCACTCAATATTGCCGTACTAAAACACACCGGGGGAGGGGGGGGATAATCACAACAAATATTCACAAGTGCGTATAAAATGTAAATAAAGCGATAAATGACTAGAAATGTAAAGAAAGCGATAAATGACTAGAAATGTAAAGAAAGCGATAAATGACTAGAAATGTAAATAAAGCAATAAATGTAAATAAACAAAGGAAATGTAAATAAAGCAATAAATGGACAAATAAGAAACTAGTAAAGCATAAATGAAATAAATGAACTAAAGAATGTAAGAGAAAGAGAGAGAGAGAGAGAGAGGAGTGGGAAGATGAGGGGAGGTTAGAGAGAGAAGCACCTAATAGGTGCTTCTCACTCTAAAAACCCCCCAAAATCCCTAAAGAAAAAGAAGAGGGAGAAAGAGCCTTAGAGAGAGAGAGAGATTACCTAGAGAGGAGTCTCTCTCTCTAAAACTACCCCAAAAACCCCCTCCTAAAACCCCCTAAACCCCTATTTTCTGCCTAAACTAAGCTCTAGAAGGCCTAGTGCCCGAGCAAAAACTATGTGCAAATGAGGGGGGGGAGGGTCGGTTTTATAGAAAACCGTGCACGCCTCGCGCAGCACCATCATGCGCGGCGCATGACGGTCCTGCGCGAGTTGTGGTACTGCCACGTGGCAGTCTTATCCTTCCACGCCAGCAGCCCCTCGAATCCTCCTCGATTTCCGTGCGCGTACCCTTTTTTATCCGATTTTCGGGGGCAGTTTTGGAGGTCTTCTGGAACTCAAACTGGGTCATGCGGCATATCGTCGGAAAGCTCTCGACGTCCTCTTTCCAACGATATAAAGTTTGCGCGAATCGGAGTTCGGACGAGGGAGTTATGGCTCCCGGAAGTCGGGGTATCGGAGCTGTTTTCGTGCACTCTTCCGGATGAAGATTCCGATCAAACGGGGGATGCTTATCGGCGAACCGAGAGTTCCACGACGTAGCCGGAGTCATTATCTTTCCAACGCACCCGGGCTCGCGGATCAACTTGTTGCGAGCAGGAAAGACTCTGCGCGCGAAGGCGGCTGTCCGGGAGAAAAAATGCGTTTTGCTCCCAGCGCGTTTTTTCTCAAATCTTGTCCCAGTTCGCGCGCATATTTGACCTAGCTCCCGATGTCGGATTTTGACGTTCTTGGTACCGTCGGAAAGCTTGCGCTGCCTATTTTTGCAAGGTTCCGGATTCGCGGGAATCCGAGCTTGGACTCGTGAGATATGGCCCCGCGAGCAGAGTCCACCGGGGTGTTTTTGGTCCGTTTGAGGGCAGTTTTCCGATCAGGATTCCGGCTGACCCCGATAAATTCTTGGCGATCCGAGAGTTCCACGTCGTGCATGGATGTGTCCTCTTTCCAATGTGCCCGGGCTCGCAGATCAACTTGTTGCGAGTCAGGAAGACTCTGTGCGCAAGCGCGGCAACGTCGGTGGGAAAATTCCGGAAATTTCAGCACAGCCTTATTTCGTCGGCCTGTTTTCACGCGCGTGGTAGACGTAGCTCCCGATGTCGGATTTCCGACGATCTTGGTATCGTCGGAAAGCTTGCGCTACCTACTTTTTAACGGTACAGGCCTTGCACAGAGGCGAGCTTGGGTTCGCGAGATATGATCCTTGCGAACGGAGGCCGTCGGAATGAAGGTTCCTTATGCCAAGGGGTCGGAACTTTCTTCTGACTGAGATTCCGGCTTGACCGGAGGAGCTCTTGACGATCCGAAAGTTGCGTGTGGTAGCTGAAGTGAACCTCTTGCCTAAGGGTCTTGGCTCGCGGACCAAGTTGCAGCGGGTCGGAGAGAATCTTTGCGCAAACGTTGCCTCCCAAATAGGCTGTTTTGTCAACAATACTTACCAAAAATTTGGCTAAGTATCGGACCGTTTTTTCGCAGTTTTGGCCACAACTCTCTCGTTTCTCGTCCGTTTTCGACCCGTAAAGTACGGAATCGAAGCTCTTGATATTCTCTATACCTTGGTCAAGGGGTGGTCAGTTCGATCCAGTTTTTGGTCTGGTCAACGGTCCGGTCAAACCTTGGTCAAACTTGGTCAACCTTGGTCAAACTTGGTCGGATTTGGTCAAAGCTCTCCAAACTCTTGGAAATGTATCCCGGAACTTCATTTCAAGGGTTTCTGGGCAAGGCGGACCCTAGTCGGGCTGGAAACAGCTCGGTCAAACCTCGGTCAAACTTCGGTCAACTAGTCAAACTTGGTCAACCCTAGTCAAACTTGGTCAAACCTTGGGAAATGTGTCTCGGACCTTCTTCTTGGGAGTATTTGATGCGGCGAGCCCTCGTCGGATCAGACCGGCTTGGTTCGGGCTGTCTCGTTTTGCGCGCCGACACCCGAGAAAATCCCGGGGGTAAAAATGGGGTTATGACAGAAGGCCCTAAATGAGGAAGTAGTATCACCCGGCTTGGGGGGAACAAGTGGTAGGCTCACCTCGGGAGTTGTTAGGAGGAAAGTAGAAAGGGGTAGAGGATCCTGCAAAGACAAAGGCGGCAGAAGAAGAGGCTGCGGATTTCTTAAGGATAATCAAGAGCAGTGAGTACAGCGTGGTAAAGCAACTGAGCAAGATGCCCTCCCATATATCAGTACTGTCACTATTGCTCGCATCCGAGTCTCACAGGAAAGCTTTGCTGAAGGTGTTGAACGAAGCATATGTGCCGGAAGACATTACCGGACCATCTTTCGAAAACATGGTGACCTCCATACTAGTCACGAACCAGTTGACTTTCTCCGACGATGAGTTGCCTCCGGAGGGGAGAGGCCACATCAAAGCTCTGTATATCTCTATCAAGACCAATGACCGCATCGTGTCGAGGGTACTAATCGACAATGGATCGGCTCTAAACGTATGCCCACTGTCAACCCTGGAAAAGCTAGACATCGACCCCACTCGTATAAGGGTCACTAGCATGGTTGTACGAGCTTTTGAAGGAACCCGTAGAGAGGTATTAGGAGAGATAGACTTGCCAGTAGAGGTTGGCCCGCAAGTCTACAACATCAACTTCCAAGTGCTGAGAATTGATTCTCCTTACAACTTACTATTGGGGAGACCATGGTTGCATACAGCCGGAGCTGTACCCTCCTCCCTACACCAGAAAATGAAGCTCATCATTGGCAACCAATTGGTCACCATCCTAGCCGAAGAACCTATATCCATTTACAATGACGGCGCAATCCCCTACATTGACGGATGTGCATCCGAGGAAGCATCATTCCACAGTTTGGAATTTGTCACTGTCATTCACAGAGTGGCAGCCGTTGAACCAAGATTGTCTAAAGCCGGGATTATGGTAGCTAGGGAATTTGTCAAGGCAGGATTTCAGCCGGGGCAAGGTTTAGGCTGTGCGAACCAAGGAAGAACCGCGATTGTAACTTTGGAGGAAACAAAGACAGATATGGACTTGGGTACACCCCGACTAGAAAGGACCGTCAGATAGCTTATGAAGCCCAAAGGCAAAGAGCTGCGGCAAAGCTCAGAGGAGAGAAATGGCCCGAGAAGAAGATGGTTATCCCCCACATCCGCACCACCTTCCCCGCATCAGCGATGTTTCAAGTTGACGAAGGCGATGTGGATGAGCTGGCATTACTTTTCGCGGAAAATCTGAGTGTCAATGCCATCACCACGGAAGGAGGTTCCACAGCACTCCCAATCCACCCCGATCAATACGAGGAAGTAGACCTTGAAGGCCTCCTGGACTAAGAAGATCTCAAGGGGTATCGTATAGAGGAGGAGACACTCGATGAAGACACTGGGGAAGATGCTGACTTCCCCGATCTACTCCCACACCTGATGATTCCGCGTGGGCTCAAAACTCTGGAATTCGAGATGTTTTGCGAGCACGGAAACCCAGAGTCCCACCTACGGAGGTACCGCGAGAAGATGATCCTATACACGGGCGATGAGCTCTTAATGATTTCAATGTTCCATGAGAGCTTACCAGAATGTGCGGTCGCCTGGTTCTATCAGCTGAGGAGTGTTACCTGCTGGGAGGATTTGGCAAGAGCTTTTCTAGATCGATACCGCCACAACCTCAAGACGCCACCAGTCGAGAGCCCAAGCAACATCATCACCACCACTGCTGAAGAAGAATATGCAGGCCCCATGGTTGAAGGATTGAGCATCCATACCATCACCAAGGAGGGGGATTCCACCACACCACCGACCCGCCACTGCCAACAGGGAGAAGAAGCCAAGATGTGGACCTATGTGCCATTGCTACAGCGTATCTCAAGTAGCAATGAGTAAGCGGTATCCCAGCTAGGGGTAACTCGGGTTTTGAGTCTACCAATAGCTCGGGAATTTTTGTATCAAACAATTTTGGGTTTCTATGTTTATTTTATGCTTTCAAGACATCACGCCACAATCATAATCATTTCATCATTGTAATATTTCCATTTTCATATTTCAAATGATATGTCATGTGTTCATTCCATGAATTCTTTATCTCAAACATTCCAATATACTCTAAATAAATCCGATACGCCATCGCACAAAACGAATGGCTTCCCTTTTTAATTTTCTTACCGTTTTTCTATCCGTCATCCTTTCCAGGATTACACGCAAAACCTCAAACGATCCCCACGTCTCCGAAATTGACAACGAAACGAATTGCTCACTGGATAACATAGATAATTCTGACGAAGAAATCGAATTGCCAAATGACATCCTTGAAGCATTAGAGAGACAAGACGAGGGGTCCAAACCAAACATAGAAGAGTTGGAGATCATAAATCTAGCCGATGAGGGTGAAGAACCAAGAGAAGTCAAGATTGGGACCCGCTCCACTGCAGAACAAAGGGAGGCGCTCATCGCACTGTTAAGAGAGTTCCACGAGATCTTCGCCTGGTCTTACCAAGACATGCCGGGCCTAGACACAGACATAGTGGTCCACAAGATTCCTTTGAAGCCAGAATGCAAGCCCGTGAAACAAGCGCTGCGACGAATGAAGCCTGAAGTCATTTTAAAGATCAAGGAGGAAGTGGAAAAGCAATTGAAGGCAGGTTTCCTAAGCACAGTAACCTATTCGGACTGGGTAGCCAATATAGTCCCGGTGCCGAAAAAGGATGGAAAAGTTAGAATGTGCGTGGATTACCGGGATCTGAACCGAGCCAGCCCGAAGGACAATTTTCCTCTACCTCACATTGACACCCTGGTCGACAATACAGCAACGAATGCCGTGTTCTCATTCATGGACGGATTCTCAGGGTACAATCAGATTAAGATGGCCGAAGAAGACAAATCCAAGACTGCTTTCGTCACACATTGGGGAACCTTCGTGTATGATGTCATGCCTTTCGGTCTAAAGAACGCAGGAGCCACTTATCAACGAGCCATGGTCACCCTCTTCCATGACATGATTCATCATGAGATAGAGGTTTACGTGGATGACATGATTGCTAAGTCTTGTACCACACAAGATCATCTCACAGACCTACGCAAGCTGTTCCAACGACTAAAGAAGTATCAGCTCAAACTGAATCCGAACAAGTGTGCCTTCGGCGTCACATCCAGAAAGTTATTGGGCTTCATTGTCAACAGCAGCGGAACCGAGATTGATCCTGCAAAGGTTCAAGCCATACGAAGCATGCCTGCTCCAAAGACAGAGAAAGAGATCCGAAGCTTCTTGGGAAGGATTAACTACATAGCTCGTTTCATTGCGCAGCTCACTGCAACCTGCGAGCCTCTGTTCAAATTGCTGAGAAAAGACGTGAAGATAAAGTGGACAGAAGATTGCCAAAAAGCTTTTGACAAGATCAAGGAGTACCTGCTCAACCCACCCATCCTGGTACCACCAACTCCGGGACGTCCCCTCATCCTATACCTTACAATCCAAGAAGCATTTATGGGCTGCATGTTGGGACAACAAGACGAAACTGGGAGAAAGGAGCAAGCAATCTACTATCTCAGCAAGAAGTTCACAGAGCCAGAGACCCGCTACTTGTTAGTTGAGAAGACGTGCTGCGCACTGGCTTGGGCCTCCAAGAAGCTGAGACAGTACATGCTCTACTTCACCACTTGGTTGGTATCCCGAATGGACCCGATCAAGTACATCTTCGAAAAGCCTGCCTTGACTGGGAAGATCGCATGGTGGCAAGTACTCCTATCTGAGTTCAACATCTTATTCGTGGCTCGAAAAGCGATCAAGGGACAAGCCATAGCCGATTACTTGGCAGATTACCCATCTGAGCAGTTAGAACTGATGGACTCAGAATTCCCGGACGAGGAGGTGATGACAGTCGATGAAGATAATCACGGCAGGTGGAAGCTTTACTTTGACGGAGCAGCAAACTCTGTCGGAAGTGGCATTGGCGCGGTCTTGGTATCTCCAAAGGGATAACAAACTCCTATCGCCGTTAAGCTGGGGTTTGATTGCACCAACAACATGACTGAATACGAAGCATGCATCGTCGGTCTGCAAGCAGCTTTAGAATTCGGTGCTTATGAACTAGAAGTCTTCGGAGACTCTCTGCTGATAGTGTCACAGACTAACGGAGAATGGCAAGCTCGGGATCCCAAGCTCATCCCATACCAACGGTACATCAGCCGGCTAAGTCCCAAGTTCAAGTATATCACCTTCACGTACACCCCAAGAGCTCACAATCACTTTGCTGATGCGCTCGCCACACTGGCAAGCCTAATCAAGCTAGTAGAAGGGGATGATGTGCGACCATTACGGATCGAGACTCGAGACATTCCGGCATACTGTGTGTGCGTGGAAGAGTGCATGAATGTCGAGGCAGAGATAGACAATAAGCCTTGGTATTACGATATCAAGCGCTTCATCCAAGACAAGGAGTATCCACCACGGGCGACCGAAAATGAGAAGAAGTACATCAGAAGGATGGCCTTCCAGTTCTTCTTAAGCGGAGAGATCCTGTACAAGCGGACTCATGACGCCACTCTCCTACGATGTGTAGATGTAGAGGAAGCCAATCGATTGATTCAAGAGATGCACGCGGGATTGATGGGAGCCCATGCTAATGGACCCTTCCTGGCTCAGAAGATTATGAGAGCTGGCTATTACTGGTTGACAATGGAGAGGGACTGCATCAGACATGTCCAGACATGCCACAAATGCCAGATGTATCAGAACTGCAAGAACGCACCTCCCCAATATCTCCACACTATGGCCTCACCATGGCCCTTCTCAGCTTGGGGAATGGATGTGATTGGTGCGATTACCCCAAAGGCGTCTAACGGGCATGAGTTCATACTGGTGGCCATCGACTATTTTACCAAGTGGGTGGAGGCATGTTCCTTCAAGAATGTCACTCAAGTCGCGGTCACCCGGTTTGTGAAGAACAACATTATCTGCCGTTACGGAATGCCAGAAATGCTCATCACCGACAATGCTTCCAACCTGAACAACCGCATGATGGATCAGCTATGCCAGCAGTTCAAGATCCAGCACCACAACTCTGCTCCATACCGCCCAAAGATGAACGGAGCCGTAGAAGCTGCCAACAAAAACGTGAAGAAGATTCTGAGCAAGATGACGGAGACATATAAAGATTGGCACGAGCACCTGCCTTATGCTTTGTGTGCCTACCGAACATCAGTGAGGACATCTGTCGGGGCCACCCCTACTCTCTGGTATACGGGATGGAAGCAGTACTGCCAGTCGAAGTGGAGATCCCTTCTTTGAGAATCCTGTCACAAACTCAGCTGGAAGAAGCCGAATGGGCCCAAGCGCGATATGAGCAGCTGAACTTCATAGATGAAAAGAGATTGGCGGCACTATGCCACGGACAGCTCTACCAGAGACGGATCGAAAGAGCTTACAACAAGAAGGCTCGACCTCGCACTTTCCAGCCCGGAGATCTCGTTCTGAAGAAGAGGAACATGGCCCTATCAGATTCACGAGGAAAGTTCGCACCATCATATGAGGGTCCGTACGTGGTGAAGAAAGCCTTCTCTGGAGGAGCAATCATTCTGGCTGATATGGATGGTGAAGAGTTCCGGTCACCCATCAATTCTGATTCTGTAATCAAGTACCATGTATAACTTTAGTCAATTTAATCAAAGAGGAATATTCAAGTTTGTTATTTCGATAATTCCAAAGAAGACCCAGGAAGCAATGAAAATCCGTAAGGACGTTGCCCTCGGATGAAATTACCACGGGTATGGTGAAAACCTCGAAAGAGGCGCCATAGGCAAAAGTAACGTGGAAAGCTGGATTTGGCGTAAGCTAAGGGTAATATATGGCTAAATTAACACGGGTATGGTGAAAACCTTGAAAGAGGCGCCATAGGCAAAAGTAACGTGAAAAAAAAAAAAAAAAAAAAAAAAAAACCGGTATCACAACAAGGCGGGCATCAAATCAGTGCAAGACTAGTGATCGTGGTTGTTATGCGGTGAAGAGATTTTAGACGAAAGAACGACCTATGTTATCCTTTGAGCAGTACGGTTTGTTCGATATAAAGAGAATGTTTGGGAATCAAGAGGTGGAGCGCAAGTGTATCCTTCCAAACACTCAGTTTCAAAGTGACATATCATTAGATTCTCACGACCATTCATATCATGCTCATCTCTTTCAAATTCGTAAATTCTCATTTTTGTTCCCACGATAACATTCAATTCTTACCATGAATTCATAAAAGGCTGAACTTTGCCAAAATTCATTGATTCCTATACAAACATTCATAGACAAAATTCGTGCTTTCATTTCATTCATGCTAAATTCATAAACACATACATTGATTTTCCATGATACCTTGAAAGCATGTCTAAATATATCAACTTAGAAGTTAAAAATGGGAGCCATGCATGATCCGACTCGGATTTATGAATGACTCACCATTTGAATACAAAAACTGCTAACTACTCACTGCTACATGAAGTATACTAACTAATAACCAAGACGTATGCAGGTCTCTCTGCAGAATCTCCCCAAAGCAGTGGAAAGGGTCGGATCCCCCTCATCGTGCTCCTCCAAGACGGCGCGAGCCCTAGCACCTAGAGAATCCATCACCTGGTTAACCTGATGGAGAGTTGTAACCACGGGGAAACCCTCCTGGTTGAGCCAAGAAGCATTAGACTCGAGAGCATCATGTACCAAGTCCACTTCAGTCTGCAAGACCTCATTGTCCCCCTAAAGAACGCTGATCTGGACCCGTATGGCCCCCATAGAGGTACATGCAGATGTAAGTGCCGCTTCACTCTCATCTAGTGCTCGCCGGAGAGCCACAATGTCATGAGGACAACCCGTGGAAGGATCAACCAGAGCCTGGGTGTATGAAGGAAGAGAGTCAAGCTTATCCTGGACTCGAGTCCTCTCAACCTGCTCAGTTTCTAACTGTCCCTGGGTCTCAGTCACGGTCTCCTCCATATGATCCTTAGCTGCCTCGGAAATCTCGAGTTGCTCACGAATGAAGTCATTCATCGTTCGGAGAATGGAGACATTCCCTCTCTGAACCTCTAAGTCGCAGCGAAGATTCGCCACCGCCACACTATTTTGATGCAAGGTGCTCCGCATGGACTCCACACGAGCCGCAGACTCCTCTCTCTCAGATGCCCTAGCAAGGCATAGTGATGATAGCTCTGTCCAAGCCACCTCGAGCTCTCTCTCCAAAACAGCGACCCTCTCAGACTGACCAGTAGAAGCTGAAGCCTGAAGAGAATGAGACACCGAAGAATATGATGCACCTGGCCGTACGGTAGGCCTGAGAGTAAAAGAAGGACTCCACCCCTCTCTCCACTCAACAAAATCAGAAGTGACAGAGCTATCTGCATGAAGACCACCCTCGATGAGGACCATCTCCGAAAGGCAGCCTCCCCAAATATCCTCGATCCTGAAGAGGAGCCTCCACATATCCTCACCAGGAATGTAATCGAAAGTCACCGCGCTCAAGTCACCTAAACGAGGTGGGTACTGAACGCCGCCAAACTGATGAAGGGCAAGGCTAGGATAATAGCCTGTACAACCCCACACCCCGGGGAGAGGCACTCCATCAAAGAGAGCACAATGAGTCTAGGGCATCTACACTGCAGGCCCCCAAGTGACCTTCCAAGACCACTCACTCAGGGGCAAGTCAAGGAGGTATAACGCCCAGTCACGACTGTTGCCGGTAAAGGGAAGTGCTGTATTAACAGTCTGTCTCACCGTATACCTCTCGAAGTGATAAGGAGTCTGGAGGCGGTAGAAATGCTGCAAGTGACTGCAGAACCAAAGCTGAAGGAGCTGTGCGCAGAACATCGGAACCCCCTCTCCCCGTCTCCTGCAGTAAGACAAAGACCACACGGTCTCGTACAATATGGCAGGGATAATAGACTTGCCCTCACTAAACATTAGAGGAATGACCCCCAAATCTATCCTACCAGCAGAAGTAGGAAAGAGAAAAATACCTGCAAAGGCGATCTTGAAGGCATTGATTCGGAATTTCTTCCACCCCTTCCTTCCTGCAATGAAGTCCCCTGCATGCTCCACTGGAAAGTCACTCCGGGAAAAGTACTTCGTCAGCAGATCCAGAGGAATGTTGGCTTTCCGCCAAGTCTCTTCCGGTCGGACGATTTCGGGACGCAAGACTGCGGAGGTCAAACCCAAATACTTCTCCAAGACTCGGTTTGACCGAGGACTCTGAATGGGTATGACAGGAGTCTCACTGAAAGGGCTGTCCAGCTGAAGAAGCCCAGCATACTCCTCCAAGGTGGGAACAAGATCCACCTCCCCGATGGAAAAGCAGCAGTGGGTCGGATCCCAGAAGGAAGCAAGAGCCTCAAGCAAGCCACGGTCAACTCGTAGCCGCATGAGAGGGGGAAACTTGCCAAAGATTCCCACGATGTCAGCATGGTCATCCTCTCCAAGAAGAGTCCACCAATGTCTCATCCGCTAAACGCGAAAGTCGTGGAAGCGAAGCGTCACCAAGGAGTCGGGATCATCACTCGAGGAGGCCATGGACCCAAAAGACTCAAAAATGGGAAAAACGGAGAGTTTTTAGTGAAGAAAGAGGAGAAAAACTCGAGAGATGGCTGCTGGCTCGAAGAAGGATCGAGCCTTAAAAAGGGGAAACTCGCGCGTGATGATCACGCGCGAGTCCCGTTGGGAATCCCAACGGCTCTTTTTCCCATGCCACGCGGATTTGACCCTGTTCGCTCACTCCTAGAGACCCGTTTTGCACTATATAAGGGCCATTTTGCAAGAAATCACCTATGGGAAAGTCTCGGGCGGTCCGGTGATCGAAGATTTCGGCCCGACGGCCGGAGATCGGCCCGAAACCCTAAAACCGGCCTGGAGGTCAAAAATTGAACCAAAGCCGTTCTCATGAGGAAGGCATTTGATGCGACATAAGCAGGGTTGATCTTCCACCCATGGAGTAGCCCGAGAGCCGAAAACCAGACTCGATGGTCAAGAACCGGCTCCGAAACCCTGGTTCGGCCCAGAAATCGAGAAGTACGAAGATAACCAAGAAATGTCACACAGGTGAATCCCATGGCACATTGGGGCAAAATTTTTCAAAACGGTTTTGAAAAATTTCGAAAGAAAGTAGTTCGACTCTCAAGAAGCTATCGCAGTCCGGTGACAAAGGGAAGATAGAGAAAGAAATCCGGAGAATTCCGCATCAGCATACATTGCTCTACACTAGGGCAAAATTTTTCTATCTACAAGAAGCTAGAAAAATTTATTCAACACTACATACTGGGGCAAATTTTTCCATTTTCGACGGAGGAAAATTGGAAAAATTCGAAGAGTCCCAAGATTTGCTGAAATGGGCCTCGTGGAGGAGTAAGTCCCAAGATTTGCTGAAATGGGCCTCGTGGAAGAGTAAGTCCCAAGATTTGCTGAAATGGGCCTCGTGGAAGAGTAAGTCCCAAAATTTGCTGAAATGGGCCTCGTGGAGGAGTAAGTCCCAAGATTTGTTGAAATGGGCCTCGTGGAAGAGTAAGTCCCAAGATTTGCTGAAATGGGCCTCGTGGAAGAGTAAGTCCCAAAATTTGCTGAAATGGGCCTCGTGAAGGAGTAAGTCCCAATGATGATGGAAACGGGCCCCAAGGAGAGGTAAGCCCTGATATTTGTTGAACCGGGCCTCGCGGAGGATCGAGACCCGATACCCATGCATAGCCATACACATAGCCAGAAACACATACCCAAGCACATCCATACACATAGCCAGAAACACATACCTAAACACATCCATACAAGTCCATAAACCTAAATCCATAGATACACATCCAAAAACACGAGTCCATAAACCCAAATCCATAAATACACATCCACAAATACTGTCCATAAACCACAAATGTCATATATACAATAATCAATGTCTGTACATCCCATGTAAAGACAAAATGTCTGGCCAGAATACAAGGCCCCAAAACAAGACAAAAGAAAGCAGAAAATACATCATGAAGAAGGAGGGTCGTCAAAGAACCAGTCTAGAGAAACGGGATCAGGAGGTGGCGGAGAAAAAATCTGACCAAAACCAGACGAGCCAGCTCCAGTAACAGGGGGAATGCCTACACCCTGAAGCTGATCCTCTAATCTCCGGATGGTCGCAGCCCGAATGGCCAACTCCGCATCCCGAGAGTCCAAGTCCCTCTGCCTCTGGACCAAGTCTGCCTGCATCTGGGCCATCTCTCCCTGGCGCTGAGTCGCCTCCATCTGCATACGGGCCATCTCCCCCTACACTCGATCCATATCAGCTGCATGGCGATCTTCATTGACCGATTGCTCGAGCTGGAGGCGCAATATCTTGTTCTGAAGCCTGTCTACCTCCCTAGAAGACTGGAAGACATGGCTGTCCATGGCTATCCCGCCCATGACCCGACCACCCTCGACCTCATGAAGGGACATCAAGGATCCCAAGGAAACCCGCTCGAACCACTCCTGGTAGGGCACGTCTACCTGAATCAGGCCCGGATAGGCCTCGACACCCTCCACGTAAGAATCACTCGGGGCACGTGAGATGTAGTCCTCGATGGTCATCAGCTGAGGAGGGTCCACAGGGACTACGGCCTCACCACCCATCTGCCGCATGGTCCTCTCGCCCCTCAAGAGCTCCCAAGACCTCGGAGATCGAATCCATATCCGCAGATGAGATAACTCTACATGGCCCTAAAATACCTCAGGGACGCTCAACCAAGAATGAGGAGTAGGGCTGAAAAATGATGTCAATATCCCTGATGCAATCCACCGTCGTACGGCACTCCATAAGCGTACGGGAAGTCAATCGCCGGATCCAAGTTGAGTCCCATCGCCTAGTGTCATGCCCCGAACCCAAAGCATGAGCTCGACATGTGACAATCGCCACACACCCATAAGGCGTACCTTACAAGTGTGCCAGGCCTTACAAACAGATTCTAAAAATAATATCCTTGATATAAAATCTCCAAATTAACATAATAACCAGTAAGTTCAAATGAATTTAAACCCATGCATTGCTATTCCAAAGTCTAATAAGCAAAAAGTCTATCACATAAAGTCCTTAAACAACAAATAAGAAATACTACTATTATCCATGCCTAAAAGTCCTTCTCACACAACTTCCCCCACAACGTCCGAGCTAGCTAAACCTCAGAATCTGAAATGGGAAAATAAATGGGGGGTGAGCTGGGAGGCCCAGTAAATAACCAAATATCCTTATCCAGCCGGATCAAACATACATTTGTTAAAAACGTATATACATAGGTACTACAAAATTCTCAACGATGGTTTTAATAAAGCATTTTGGTTTGGTTCACAAAATAAAATATATTATTTTATTTGCAAATAGCAAGTTAAACATATTCAGAAATAAATACAGATACAAATATAGATTCAAATACAGTTCAAATTCAGATTCAGATTCAGATACAGAAACAGATACAGATACAGATATAGATATAAATACATATACTAAACAGTCTTTAGTGACTACGGCCACATTATCCTTGTGACAAGGCCCAAAAACCACACATAGGTCGGTGGCAAACCCCAGAATGAAACTAGTTTCGGTACCAACGTATAATCCCCATTGGCGGGGCCCAGAACATAGTCAGACTGAGAGGTTTCAAATATCAAAACACATTCAAAATATATTCGAAGTCCAAAACATAGTGATTTTCAAACCTTATTCAAATTATGTATAGAGACAAATCAGTTTAACAAATAAGCTGTACAAAGATTCTTGTAAAATATAATCACATGCTTGATCCGAATTTTTGAAGTAAAACAATGCTTTACAAATACAATGATTTTCTAAGGTTTCGAAACAAAATTGATTTTGGTATAATAGAATAATAAACTATAATAATAAGTTCACAAATATGAATATTTAATATATAAAATTGAGAAAATACTAGTTAAGGATAAAGGTTACTTACCTCTACCAAGCAAGAGATCTGATAATATTCCCTATTTCTTCTTTACGAAATTCACAAATCAAATCCTAAATCAATTGAACGGTGTTCACAATATATCAGTTCTTGTAGCATAAACTAATACTCTATTAACGTACTATGTGCAGAATCCTATATTGATTGGTTGTGAGACAACCACTACTTAACTATTATTAATTCATCTCCTTGATGCCTCACGTCTAAATGCTATGGTGTTGTCAAAGTTTTAGTTTTTCTTTTATTGTTTTGTTTCTTCTTTGACAGCATGTACAGGAACTACTAGTAGGCATATGGCCTTCTTTTGTTTTGTTTCTTTTACTTTTTCTGCATGTACAGAAGGCATAAGGCTGATACTGTACATTAACAGCATTAACTTCACGTCAACATACTAGCTAGCAGCCTATAAGTTGATATCTCTCTTTGTTGATCACGTAAAACAGCAAATAGGCATTCTTTTCTTTCTTATTCTTTTATCTTGAAAAACTCCTCATCACGTCTACCTTGTAGACGTGACCACCTTTCCTTTCTCTTTTGAAGAAAAAGATCTCATGCTCTACCATATGTTCAGAATAGTATTCACCAAAACTAAGATTCATGTTGTTCCTAAAACCATCAGATTCATGTGTATAAATATCAACCTAAATCTACTACCAATTATTAACTAGCAAAACCAATTCATATTTCAATGAAAATTTATTCTAAAAGAAAAGTATTGAGACTCTTACCTTTCTTTTCTTGAATTTCTTGGAAGTTTTGCCGTCAAAGTTTTTTAAGTATTCATTAAAGTTATAGCTCTATTTATACTCTAATATTGCTAGGGTTACAACCTATTTATTTTTATTTCCACAAACTTCTTAAATAAATGATTATTGTATTTTTATCCCACAATTAAAATTTCTAGGTTACCCACTTAAACAAAAATTCCTTTTTCTATAAAATTACTAGGTTACCCACTTAAACAAAAACTCTTTTTCTATTATATTGTGGGTTACAGGTATTACACCTAGCAAGAGGAAATACGGAGTCAGGGGCCGCTGGGAGTCTGTTGGGAGCAAACACTGGGAAATGCTCAAATGCCCAGAAGAGAGTGAACTGCCAGAAGCCGAGCAAACTGATGGTCTGTCGACGGGAGAAGCGGCGCAAGCCCTGGATGTAAAACCCATATGTCAGTGCCCCCCAATCGTAATCCCTTAGAGCATCGATGTCTCGGAACATGCCGACGATAGGTGTGGGAACGGTAGACTTGTCGTTCCCAAGGAAGCAGTTGAAAATGAAGTAGGCAGCCCACTGGCGTTACCACAGCTCCGTAAGGGGCTCCTCTATCTCCCTCCTTAGGAGATCCCTCAGATAACTGATCCTCAAGGAAGGAAGATTCTTACCCACAATGGCGGCCGGATCAGCAATGCCCAGAATCTCCAGGGCCTCGAAATCAGATACAGACTCGCTAAGGGGAATCCTACCCCCAAAGCAAATGCCCAAGATGGCACTCGAATCAACAGGGAGTACCCCCATCTCACAGGTGCTAAGATGGATAGTCCCCGTATGATGGAAGAACCTCTCCACCCAGCACCTCACCAAAGGATGCCACACATGTACATAGCGGATGCTGAAGAAGGGGCCAAAGCCCAACTCCGCTAAAAAGTCTCTGTACTCCTGACGAGCAGTTTCCAGGAGCTGACAGAAGTTGGACCATCCACCCCGGCCAATGCTCGCGGGAGGATCCTGCACAAAGTCAGAAAGAAAAACGTCAGTACGAAAGAATGTGAAAAAGGCAAGGCAAAGAGGAGTGTCAGTACACAAATACCTCACAGCGATGGACCGAAGACGATGGATGGTCATGGAGGCCCGTCAAGAGTGGCGTATCCGCCACCGGAGTGATGACGGGATAGCGCGGTCAAATGCCACCACGGGGAGGATATCTGAACCCTGGTGCAGCATAATCCTCTGGTACAGGATCCGCGGAAAGAGGAGTACAGTCGGATCTCTGCCTCTTCGATCTAGTAGGAGGAGCAGCTGTCGGCATCGCAGTGGGCCGGCGAGGTGCGCCAGAGGGCCTAGCACTACGACCAATAATAATACCAGGCCGAGAAGGAGGCCGGGTCGCACCAGAAGCTAGACCAGCAGCCTCGGCATCAAGCTCCGCCTGCAGGTTCCTGGCGATAGAAGCATCAGCACGAGTACGAACATCCTCCATGGCGTCGTACTCATCATCAGTATCAGGAGGACTCTCAGGCTCATAAGCCACAACCTTGCCCTTCGCAAGGCGATCGGACCGGCGCTGGCCCCCACTACCACTACCTCGACCTGACATCTGCAAAGAGCGCAACAAAGCAATCCAAGAGTCAGAAAAATCAGGCATATCTCATTCTCAAAGACATAGGAAATATATAATGGTCAAAATTATGCAAAAAAAAAAAGAGAAATCAAAGAAACAATTTCCCCTTGACCGTTTGGATGAATTTTCAAAATGGGTCTAATTACTAAATTACGATTTTGACGAAATGTCAAATCACAATTATCCGATTTGAGACCTGGGTGGTCACCCAGGCCAAATCATCCCCAGTTTGAGACTTGGGTGGTCACCCAAGCCAAATCATCCCCGATTCGAGACCTGAGTGGTCACCCAGGCCGAATCATCCCCGATTTGAGACTTGGGTGGTCACCCAAGCCAAATCATCCCCGATTCGAGACCTGGGTGATCACCCAGGCCGATTCATCCCCGATTTGAGACTTGGGTGGTCACCCAAGCCAAATCATCCCCGATTCAAGACCTAGGTGGTCACCCAGGCCGAATCATCCCCGGTTTGAGACTTGGGTGGTCACCCAAGCCAAATCATCCCCAATTCGAGACCTGGGTGGTCACCCAGGCCGAATCATCCCCGGTTTGAGACTTGGGTGGTCACCTAAGCCAAATCATCCCCGATTCGAGACCTAGGTGGTCACCCAGGCCAAATCATCCCCGACGAGTTTGGATTTGAGGATCTGAACCGTTATATTACCTAATTTGAGACTTGGGTGGTCACCCAAGCCAAATTACCCCCGACATGTTTGGACTCAGGATTTCCAAACTGTCGAATTTGCCTCGAATTGAGATTTGAAACAGGTTTCAAATCCCAATTTTCACAAACTGTTTGGAGGAATTTGCAAACCAAGTCAAAATTGCTTATACTTCGGGACCCATCCGAGTTCGAAGTCGAAATAAGGTGAGTCCTAAATTCCACCCATGATTTTCAAAATATATGCCCCACAAAAAGATGCTTACATGGCAACATACTCCAACAATAATCACGGGCGAGCTCCCAGCCTTGTGCCAACCGGCCACTTCGAGCCACGAACTGCCTCTTCGTATCCCGTCCGATCCTCCTTAACCCTTGGAATATCCATTTAGACCCCGAAAGGACTGACACGCGAACCGAGATGAACTACGCGACAATCGTAAGAGAGCACGGAAATCGAGAAAGTCCAAGCGGGAAAAAGTCAAGTCATTTGTTCTTTGTCCGACGTTCCTTGTGCCAAGAAATGCCAAACAAAGAAGAGGCAACTGTTATAACCCCATTTTTACCCACGGGATTTTCTCGGGTGTCGGCACGCAAAACGAGGCAGCCTGAACCAAGACGGCCTAATCTGACGAAGGCCCACCACGTCAAATAACTTCAAAACGGGGTCCGGGGCACATTTCCCAAAATCCGACCAAGTTTTCCCAAGGTTGACCAAGTTTGACCAAAGTTGACTAAGGTTTGACCGAGCCGTTTCCAACCCGAGTGGGGTCCACCATGCCAAAAAGGCCGCAAAACGTGGTCCGGAATGTATTTCCCAAAGTTCGGAGAGCTTTGACCAAATTTGACCAAGTTTGACTAAGGTTGACTTAGTTTGACCAAGGTTTGACCGGACCGTTGACCTGACCAAAAGCAGAATCGAACTGACCACCCCCTGACCATTGTGTAAAGCGCGATGAGAGCTTCGATTCAATACTTTACGGGTCGAAAACGGACGAGAAACGAGAGAGTTATAGCCAAATTTTGCCAAGTGTTGTTGACGAAACAGCCTATTTGGGAGGCAACATTTGTGCGTAGATTCTCTTTGACCCGCAGCGACTTGGTCCGCGAGCTAAGACCTTTAAGCAAGAGGGTTGCTTCAGCTACGATGCACAACTTCCGGATCGTCGAGAGCTCCTCCAGTCAAGCCAGAATCTCGATCGGAAAATGACCCCTTGGCATAAGGAACATTCCAATGGCCTCTGTTCGCAAGATCATATCTTGCGAACCTAAGCTCGCCTCTGTGCAAGGCCTGTACCATTGAAAAGTAGGTAGCACAAGCTTTCCGACGATACCAAGATCGTCGAAATCCGATATCGGGAGCTACGACTACCACGCACGTAAAAACAGGCCGACGAAATAAGGTTGTGCTGAAAATTCCGGAACTTTCCCACCGACGTTGCCACGCTTGCGCATAGAGTCTTCCTGACTCGCAACAAGTTGATCCGCAAGCCCAGGCACATGGGAAAGAAGACACATTCATGCACGACACGGAACTCTTGGATCGCCAAGATTTTACCAGGTCTAGCCGGAATCCCGATCAGAAAACTGTCCTCAAACGGACCAAAAACACTCCGGTGGCCCCTGTTTGCGGAACCATATCTCGCGAACCCAAGCTCGGATTCTCGTGAATCCAGAACCTTGCCAAAGTAGGCAGCGCAAGCTTTCCGACGGTACCAAGAACTTCGAAATCCGACATCGGGAGCTAGGTCAACAGTACGCGCGAACTGGGACAAGATTTAAGAAAAAGCACGCTGGGAGTAAAACACGTTTTTTCTCCCGGACAGCCGCCTTCGCGCGCAGAATCTTTCCGATTCGCTGCAAGTTGACCTGCAAGCCCGGGTGCGTTGGAAAGATGACGACTTCAGCTACGACGTGGAACTCTCGGTTCACCAATAGCATCCCCTGTTTGACCGGAATCTTCACCGGAAAAACACACAAAAATAGCTCTGGCACCCCGACTTCCGGGAGCCATAACTCTCTCGTCCGAACTCCAATTCACGTTACCGTTGGAAAGAAGACGTCGAGAGCTTTCCGACGATATGCTGCATGACTCATTTTGAGCACCAGAAGACCTCCAAAACTGCCCTCGAAAATCGGGTCAAAAAAGGGTATGCGCACGAAAACCGAGGAGGATTTGGTGGGGGGCTGGCGTGGAAGGATAAGATCACCACGTGGCAGATGCATGCCGAGCGTGCCATCATCACGCGCTGCGTGCCATGATGGCGCGCCAGGCGTGCATGCCTCCCTATAAAACCAGCCCTCCCCCCCCTTATTTAGACACAATTTTTGCTCGGGCACTAGGCCTTGTTGAGCGTAGAGTAGGCAGAAAATAGGGGTTTAGGGGGTTTTAGAGAGGGTTTTTGGGTAGTTTTAGAGTGAGAGACTCCTCTCTAGGTACTCTCTCTCTCTAAGCTCTTTCTCTCTCCTCTTCTCTCTCTTTTTTTCCTTTTCTTAGTGGAAGTGACTAGTGATGATCCCTAAAATGGGAAAGGATTCACAAGGATCCACTTTAGTTTAGATTTATTAGTTTATTTATGTTCTATTTATGCTTTTTAGTTTATTTTAGTTCATTTATGCTTTCTTAGTCCATCTATTGCTTTATTTATTGCTTTGCTTATATGCTTTGAGTTATTTATTGCTTTTACTTGTTTAAATAACGTCATTTATTGCTTTATTTACATTTACTACGTGCTTGTGAATATGTATTGTGATTATCCCTCCCCCCGTGTGTTTTAGTACAGCAAAACCCGAGTGGCTTTGGTGGATTATGTAAGTCCTCTATGAGGCCTTAACAGCCATGTTAGCCCACGAGGTGCTTGACCCGAAAAATACACTTCCCCATGTTTAAATAACGTCATTTATCGCTTTATTTACATTTACTACGTACTTGTGAATATATATTGTGATTATCCCTCCCCCGTGTGTTTTAGTACGGCAAAACCCGAGTGGCTTTGGTGGATTATGTAAGTCCTCTATGAGGCCTTAACAACCATGTTAGCCCACGAGGTGCTTGACCCGAAAAATAGATTTCCCCATGTTTAAATAATGTCATTTATCGTTTTATTTACATTTACTACGTACTTGTAAATATATATTGTGATTATCCCTCCCCCCGTGTGTTTTAGTACGGCAAAACCCGAGTGGCTTTGGTGGATTATGTAAGTCCTCTATGAGGCCTTAACAGCCATGTTAGCCCACAAGGTGCTTGACCCGAAAAATACACTTCCCCATGTTTAAATAATGTCATTTATCGCTTTATTTACATTTACTACGTACTTGTGAATATATATTGTGATTATCCCTTCCCCCGTGTGTTTTAGTACGGCAAAACCCGAGTGGCTTTGGTGGATTATGTAAGTCCTCTATGAGGCCTTAACAGCCATGTTAGCCCACGAGGTGCTTGACCCGAAAAATACACTTCCCCATGTTTAAATAATGTCATTTATCGCTTTATTTACATTTACTACGTACTTGTGAATATTGTCATTTTCTCCCCCTTTCTCTTTGTGATTTGGGCGTGATAATCCCGATTGGTCGTGGTGGATTATGTGAGACCTCAAGGAGGCTTTATCCACCATATAATTCCATAGGCATTGGACCCATTAAAAATCCTCCGTTTTAAAGTCATTTATCGCTTTATTTACATTTACTACGTACTTGTGAATATTGTCATTTTCTCCCCCTTTCTCTTTGTGATTTGTGCGTGATAATCCCGATTGGTCGTAATGGATTATGTGAGACCTCAAAGAGGCATTAACCATTTACGTAATTCCATAGGCATTGGACCCACAAAAATCCCGTGTTTTAGATTTATTACCATTTAAATATGTTTATCGCTTTCCGTCACGCTTTAAATTTATTTATTGCCATTATTTCATTATTTACTACGTTGTAAATATTGTTTACCCATCCCCTTTTCCCCTTTGATTTTGGGCATGAAAATACCAAACGGTATTGGTGGTTTTAGGTAAGTCTTTCAATAGCACTAAACCCCATGTAAATCCATGAGGCGTTGGACTCGCAAATTGCAAACATATTTTCAAAATGAATTTCATCATATAAGTCCTATTTGGCATCAAAGGTTTGGATAAGTCTCTCAATAGCACCAACTCTTTGTGTAAGCCCGAAAAGGCATTGAAACCACTTTTCAAAAATGATTTTCATCATATAAGTCCTATTTGGCATCGAAGGTTTAGGTAAGTCTTTCAATAGCACTAACCCTTCGTGTAAGCCCGAAAAGGCATTGAAACCACTTTTCAAAAATGATTTTTCTCATATAAGTCCTATTTGGCATCAAGGGTTTGGATAAGTCTTTCAATAGCGCCAACCCTTTGTGTAAGCCCGAAAAGGCCTTGAAACCTTCCTTTTAGATTGTTTTGTTTCATTCATGTAAATCCTATGGTGGTGTCGAGATTCGAATAAGTCTTTCAATAGCGTCGAATCCCGACCCCACGAGGTCTTGACCCTTTCCTTAAAAATTCTTGTGTTGTAATAAATTGCATTTTGAATTAAACCTTATATTTATGTCAACCCGTATTTGTCATCCTCATTCATTTTCATAATGTATGTGTTGCGACTATGCCATGATTATTTGCTTGGATATTTCACCGTTTTACTGTCTTGATACTTTGCTTGCTTGTTTACCGCTTTGATATAAAAATGTAATTAAAATACACTTTGCCATGAAAACTTTAAAAAGAGTAAACATGGTAATGTGGGCGTTAGAAACGAAGTTGGTGCAACCCAAGGGCTACGGCTCGCCCTGGCTTTGGGACACCATGGTATGAGTCTTTTACACGGGGGCGTGGCTGGTACGTGCTTTCGTGTAAGGGATTCTACATGTTCTAACTCCCATAAGATCATGGCCTAAAATTCCTCAAAGTGTGAATTAATCATCCAAAACCCCGCCATTTGACGAACCGCTTTACTCTTGGAAATCAAGGGTAAAGAGATCCCGAATATGGCACCAAAAATATTAATTGTTTGTCCCGGCATTAGGTGTTAGGATTTCAGGTACATCCTACCACCGAAATGCCCGGAAATTTAAAAAATGCAAAGATAAAGGACGGTGAAATAAGGAGTCTAATCAAAACCAAATGAGGTCAAATAGCACTTGCCATCCTTGGTATGTTGCTCGACCGAATTTGGGACATTTGTTCATAATAAAAAACCAATAAATCTAGGCTTAGCAAATAAAGGGAACACTAGAAGGGAGGTAACCGTTTTCTTAAACGGATGTCGTGGGGTGCCTAACACCTTCCCCACGCATAAGCAAACCCCCGAACCCATCTCTGGTTCAAGACCATTTAGTTTTAGATGTCTAAATAAGATAAAATCTATTAGACATAGGTGCCCAATCACACCTTAAAATTTCCCATGGTTGGTGGCGACTCCAAATTTGTGCTCACACGCACACACGTACACATGTTCCCCCACACACACAACTCATATCTCGAAACGGAAAAGAGATAGGAACACACACAACACTCGCCAAATGGGGGTCGGGATCAAGGAAAAATAAAATAAAATAAAAAAGAAGATATAATTTTTCCGCCGGTGTCGACACCAACTCCTTCCAATGGGAGATCTTCTTCAGTTGGGAATACCATTCGGCTGCGTGCCCAGTCAGGGTATCTTGGAAAGTTTGAATCAGCAACGGTTCATTGTCAGCATATGGCGCCATCTTTCGACAGTACATTTGTAGGTGGATCATGGGGTCTCCTCTCCCATTGTACCTTTCGAACTCCGGGGCCTTGAACTTGGGTGGCACCGTCATGTTGGGGAACCAAGACATGCTGGAGAAGTCTGTGTTCCCGAAAGAGTTCAAGCCCTGCATGAGCCTAATCTTTTCCTCCAAGCTATCAATCTTGCTGTCTATCTGGGAGTCTTTCCCTTCCGACTTTGGTGGTGTCGGCGGCCTTGGTGGTGTTGGTGGCGGTGGAGTGGTGTTGGCGTGAGAATGTCCTTCCGACTCCTCGTCGTTGGTATTTTTGTTGTCTTCCTTCTTTGGATCCTTGTTGTCTAAGTTTCACCTCGCTATTAGTTGCACGAAACTAAGTACTTTGTCAAACTTTCGTTCAAGAGCAACCATCCGGATTTCCTGTTCGCTGAGTCCGGGCCCACTTGTCTCTCCAGCCATTTGATTGTGAGTACGGATAAAACCTAAATAGGTAAACAACGTCAAGTTAGACTTTGAATTCACAGTTGAGTACATGATCCTGGCTCACCTTGCGGGTAAACCATGGCTAAGTATGCATGCGTATGTGATATGCATGAGTGCATTATGCATTGACAAGCAGATGGACTCCCATATCGGGTTACCAAAATGGGCGAGCCTTTCGGCTCACGGTTTCATTTTGAAACCTTGGGTAACCGTCATTGGTTGATGTGAGGGTCGGGATAACATGGGTAGATATCTACATCCTCGCATAGAGTTGAGAACTCTTAGGGTTTACGGACTCATCATCGAAGAGTTGGACTTTCACACTATCAAAATTCGACGAGCCTTCCGGCGTTCGGTTCCATTTTTGAAAGATTTTGTGGAACCAATGTCGGTTGGTGTGAAGGTCATACTCTTGGTCGAAGGTAACACAGTGGGTAAACATCTACATCCCTATATAGAGTCAAGAACTCTTAGGGTTCACACATGTATGTACACTATGGTTACAGACTCATCAACGAAGAGATGGACTTTCACACTATCAAAATTTGACGAGCCTTTTGGCGTTCGGTTCCATTTTTGAAAGATTTTTGGAAACCGGTGTCGGTTGGTGTGAAGGTCGTACTCTTGGTTGAACACGACACGACTTTATACATCCCATGTAGAGTTTGAAACTCTTTGGGGTTCTCATGTGTATGTACATGATGGTTACAAGCGTACCAACAAAAAGATAGGCTCTTACACTACCAAAATTCGACGAGCCTTTCGGCGCTCGGTTCCATTTTGAAAATTTTTTAGGGAACCGATGTCAGTTGATGTGAGGGTCGTACTCTTGGTTGAGGACGACAAGTCTCTATACATCCCATGTAGAGTCGGAAACTCTTAGGGTTTTCATATGTATGTACATGATGGTTACAAGCGTACCAACAAAAAGATAGACTTTCACACTACCAAAATTCGACGAGCCTTTTAGCGCTCGGTTCCATTTTGAAAATTTTTTAAGGAACCAGTGTCGGTAGATGCGAGGGTCATACTCTTGGTCGAATACGACAAGACTCTATACATCCTATGTAGAGTTGGAAACTCTTGGGGTTTTCATGTGTATGTACATGATGGTTACAAGTGTACCAACAAAAAGATAGACTCTCACTACCAAAATTCGACGAGCCTTTCGGTGCTCGGTTCCATTTTGAAAATTTTTTAGGGAACCGATGTCGGTTGATGTGAGGGTCGTACTTTTGGTTGAGGACGACAAGTCTCTATACATCTCATGTAAAGTCGGAAACTCTTGGGGTTTTCATGTGTATGTACATGATGGTTACACGCGTACCAACAAAAAGATAGACTCTCACACTACCAAAATTTGACAAGCCTTTCGGCGCTCGGTTCCATTTTGAAAAATTTTTAAGGGAACCGGTATCGGTAGATGGGAGGGTCATACTCTTGGTTGAAGACGACAAGTCTCTATACATCCCATGTAAATTCGGAAACTCTTGGGGTTTTCATGTGTATGTACATGATGGTTACAAGCGTACCAACAAAAAGATAGACTCTCACACTACCAAAATTCGACGAGCCTTTCGACGCTCGGTTCCATTTTGAAAATTTTTTAGGGAACCGATGTCGGTAGATGTGAGGGTCATACTTTTGGTTGAGGATGACAAGACTATGTACATACGTCCCTATATAGAGTTGAAAACTCTTAGGGCTCGGGTGGTTTGCATGGGTATGGACAACGTGGTTATCCTTTCCCTTTATCAAACAATGACACGCAAACAAAGGTTCAGATAGATAGAACCTGGCTCGACTCCATTTATTTTATCACCACCTGGAAAATAGCATAACGCTTTTCCCTTAACTCATTTTGAAAAGACATATCCTATTTTCGGGTATCCTATCTTAGATTGGATGTTCACTCGGTTGGCTTTTACCAGAGCCCTCACAGGTAAGTTTTCTACTCTATAGCTTACTATATGCAATATGGTATGACACGGTTTGGAATTCTGTTTCCTAAAGGAGCCGATGATCATGCCCATTTTGCCCTCCCGAAGGAAGCTAAAGGGTATTGGATCACCGAGGAATTAGTTGCACGCCTCCCTTGATCCCCACGGGTGTAGAGGAAGAAAGGTGGATTCTCGTGTTCCAAGTCCTAGATATAAAAGGGTTTGTAGTGGAGCCTATACCAGCCCGGCCGCCACCTGAGTCCAGGTTCGACCCTAAAGTCCAATGAGAGTAAATGTCATGATTTTGAAAACAAAAAGGGAAAAGACTTTTTTTTACAAAGCGCAATATATAATATGTGTTGCAAAAAATAAATCTCTATCCTATGTTCACAGTTTATATGTACAAGAATATAGACATGCTAAAATCAAAATACTATACAAGATGAAATAAAGAGGATAAATCAAATAATGAATACCAACAAATATATAAACACATGCTTAGCAAAGAAAACACCGAAGGACTATAGGCTTAAACCCTTTAAGTCCCCAATGGAGTCACCAAGTTGTCGACACCAGCGGAAAAATTAATAAGTGCTTTGGTCTTTTCTTTTTCCTTGATCCCAACCCCCATTTGGTGAGGCATGTATGATCTCTCTCTCTCTCTCTTTGAGTTTCGAGATATGAATTGTGTGTGTGTGTGTGTGTGGGAACACGTGTGTGTGTGTGTGTGTGTGCATGTAAGCACAAGTTTGGAGTCGCCAGCAATTATGGAAAATTTAAGGTGTGATTGGGCACCTATGTCTAATAGATTTTATCTTGTTTAGACATTTAAAGAAAATGGTCTTGAACCAGAGATGGGTTCGGGGGTTTGCTTATGCGTGGGAAAGGTGTTAGGCACCCCACGACATCCGTTTAAGAAAACGGTTACCTCCCTTCTAGTGTTCCCTTTTATTTGTTAAGCCTAGGTTGTTGGTTTTAATTATGTACAAATGTCACAAATTCCATCGTGCAATATACCAAGAGTGGCAAATGCTATTTGACTTCATTTAGTTTTGATTAGACTCTTTATTTCACCATCCCTCATCTTTGTATTTTTTAGGTTTCGGGCAATTCGGTGGTAGGATGTACTTGAAATCCTAACACCTAGTGCCGGAACAAACAATTAATGTTTTTGGTGACATATTCAGGATCTCTTTACCCTTGATTTCCAAGAGCAAAGCGGTCCGACAAATGGCGGGGTTTTGGATGATTAATTCACACTTTGGGGATTTTTAGCCCATGATCTTATGGGAGTTAGAACGCGTAGAATCCCTTACAAGGGAAGCACGTACCAGCCATACCCCCGTGTAAAGGACTCATACCACGGTGTCCCAATGCCAGGGCGAGCCGTAGTCTTGGGTTGCACCGACTTCGTTTATAATGCCTACATTACCATGTTTACTCTTTTTAAAGTTTTCATGGCAAAGTGTATTTTAATCACATTTTATATCAAAGCGAGTAAACAATCAAGCAAGTAATCACGGCATGTTCATAGCACATAAATTACTAAAAATAATTCTAACAAATATGAGATGATCATGGCATGTTTGCAGCACATTAATCATTAAAAGTTCAAATGTGGGATGATCATGGCATGCTTGCAGCACATTAATCATAAAAAGTTCAAGCAAGTGGTCATGGCATGTTTGCAGCACATAAATCACTAAAACACGAGTATGGGATGATCATGGCATGTTTGCAGCGCATTAATCACAAGTATGGAATAAATGTTTCGTAATGGGGATGACAAGTATGGGGTGACATAAATATAACACTTAATCACAATGACAAAGTGTAATTTACGACAAATGTTAAGGAAAGGGTCAAGACCTCGTGGGATCGGAATACGATGCTATTGAAAGGCTTACTCAATTTCCAATGCCACCATAGGATTTACATGAATAAAATAAAGTAATTAGAAGGGAGTTCAATGCCTCTCGGGCTTACACGAAGGATTAGTGCTATTGAAAGACTTACCTAAACCTTTGAGGCCGAATAGGACTTATATGAATGAAAAATCATTTTTGAAAATCTATCGGGAATTCAATGCCTCTCAGGCTTACACAGAGGATTGGTGCTATTGAAATACTTACACAATCCTTTGAGGCCAAATAGGACTTATATGAGTGAAAAATCATTTTTAAAAGGGAGTTCAACGCCTCTCGGGCTTACACGAAGGATTAGTGCTATTGAAAAACTTACCTAAACCTTCGAGGCCGAATAGGACTTATATGAGTGAGAAATCATTTTTTAAATAACATTGGGAAATTCACGGGTCCAATGCCTCATGGGTTTAAGTCAACACCGGCGGAAAAATCCGACCTCTAAAAGAAAGTGTTAAGGTCTTTTTCTTTTATTTTCCTAGATACCGACCCCCATTTGGCGAGTGTGTGTATGATCTCTATCTCTTTTCCGTTTCGAGATATGAGTTGTGTGTATGTGTGGGAACTTGTGTACGTGTGTGCGTGTGTGCACAAATTTGGAGTCGCCACCAACCATGGGAAATTTTAAAGTGTGATTGGGCACCTATGTCTAATAGATTTTATCTTGTTTAGACATTTACAACAAAAGTGGTCTTGAACCAGAGATAGGTTTGGAGGTTTGCTTATGCGTGGGGAAGGTGTTAGGCACCCTACGACATCCGTTAAGAAACGGTTACCTCCTTTCTAGTGTTTTCTTTTATTTGCTAAGCCTAGGTTTGTTGGTTTTAATTATGAACAAATGTCCCAAATTTCCGTCGATGCAATATACCAAAAGTGGCAAACGCAATTGTGACCTTCATTTCGGTTTTGATTAGACTCTTTATTTCACCATCCCTTATCTTTGTATTTTTTAAGTTTCCGGACATTTCGGTGGATAGGATGTACTTGAAATCCTATCACCTAGTGTCGGGACAAACAATTAATGTTTTTGGTGCCATATTCGGGATCTCTTTACCCTTGATTTCCAAGAGTAAAGCGGTCCGTCAAATGGCGGGGTTTTGGATAATTAATTCACACTTTGGGGAAGTTTAGACCATGATCCTATGGGAGTTAGAACGTGTAGAATCCCTTACACGAAAGCACGTACCAGCCACGCCCCCGTGTAAAGGACTCATACCATGGTGTCCCAAAGCCAGGGCGAGCCGTAGCCCTTGGGTTGCACCAATTTTGTTTCTAACGCCCACATTACCATGTTTACTCTTTTTAAAGTTTTCATGGCAAAGTGTGTTTTAATCACATTTTTATATCAAAGCGATAAACAATCAAGCAAGTAATCATGGCATGTTCACGGCACACAAATTACAAGAAAGAATATGAAAGCAAGTAAAACGTTCAAACGAGTAATCACGGCATGTTCGCAGCACATAAATCACAAATATGACAGAATATGGGATGATCATGACATGTTAGTAATACATCAATCATAAATGTGAAATGACATAAATACGACATTCAATCGGAATGTAATTTATGAGAATTTTTAGGGAAAGGGTCAAGACCTCGTGGGGTCGGGATTCGATGCTATTTGAAAGACTTATTCGAATCTTGACACCACCTTAGGATTTACATGAATAAAACAAGACAATTTTAGAAGAGAATTCAATGCCTCTCGGGCTTACACGAGGGTTTAGTACTATTTGAAAGATTTTCCTAAACCCACGAAGCCGAATAGGGCTTAAATGAATGAAAATCATTTTTTGAAAAGGGGTTTCAATGCCTCTCGGGCTTACACGGGGGTTTAGTACTATTTGAAAGATTTACCTAAACCCGTGAAGCCGAATAGGACTTAAATGAGAAAATCGTTTTTGAAAATATGGGTTTCAATGCCTTTTCGGGCTTACACGGGGGTTTAGTACTATTTGAAAGATTTACCTAAACCCGCGAAGTCGAATAGGACTTAAATAAGAAAATCGTTTTTGAAAATATGGGTTTCAATGCCTTTTCAGGCTTACACGGGGGTTTAGTACTATTTGAAAGATTTACCTAAACCCGCGAAGCCGAATGGGACTTAAATGAGAAAATCGTTTTTGAAAATATGGGTTTCAATACCTTTTCGGGCTTACACGGGGGTTTAGTACTATTTGAAAGATTTACCTAAACCCGCGAAGCCAAATAGGACTTAAATGAGAAAATCATTTTTGAAAATGTGGGTTGGTAATTTTACGGGTCCAACGCCTCATGGATTTACATGGAGGTTTTAGTACTATTTGAAAGGTTTACCTAAAACCGCCAATACCGTTCGGTATTTTCATGCCCAAATCAAAAATGGAAAAATGGACAATAATCACAACAATGTCGTAAATAATGAAAATAACGGGGTTTAATAGAAAATGTTTTTGTGGGTCCAACTCCTATGGGATTACGTGATGGTTAATGCCTCATTGAGGTCTTACATAATCCATCACGACCAATCGGGATTATCATGCCCAAATCGTAAAGGAAAAGAGGGAGAAAATAACGATATAATATTTACAACATAGTAATATGATAAATGACGGAATTTAGACATGGGGAAGCGTGTTTTTTGGGTCAAGCACCTCGTGGGCTAACATGGCTGTTAAGGCCTCATAGAGGGCTTATATAATCCACCAAAGCCACTCGGGTTTCACCGTACTAAAACACACGGGAAAGGGGATAATCACAATATAATATTCACAAGTACGTAATAAATGTAAACAAAGCGATAAATGAGCTTAAAACAAAGATTTTTCAAGGGTCCAATGCCTATGGAATTACATGGTGGTTAAAGCCTCATTGAGGTCTTACATAGTCCACCACGACCAATCGGGATTATCACGCCCAAATCACAAAGGGGAAAATGGGGGATATTCACAATATAATATTCACAAGTACGTAGTAAATGTAAATAAAGTGATAAATGACATTATTTAGACATGGGAAGTGTATTTTTCGGGTCAAATACCTCGTAGACTAACATGGTTGTTACGGCCTCATAGAGGTCTTACGCACTCCGCCAAAGCTACTCAATATTTGCCGTACTAAAACAAACGGGGAGGGGGATAATCACAATATAATATTCACAAGTATGTAGTAAATGTAAATAAAGCGATAAATGACATTATTTAGACATGGGAAGTGTATTTTTCGGGTCAAATACCTCGTAGACTAACATGGTTGTTACGGCCTCATAGAGGTCTTACGCACTCCGCCAAAGCTACTCAATATTTGCCGTACTAAAACACACGGGGAGGGGGATAATCACAATATAATATTCACAAGTACGTAGTAAATGTAAATAAAGCGATAAATGACATTATTTAGACATGGGAAGTGTATTTTTCGGGTCAAATACCTCGTAGACTAACATGGTTGTTACGGCCTCATAGAGGTCTTACGCACTCCGCCAAAGCTACTCAATATTTGCCGTACTAAAACACACGGGGAGGGGGATAATCACAATATAATATTCACAAGTACGTAGTAAATGTAAATAAAGCAATAAATATATTCAGATCTACAAATAATAGCAATAAATAACTCAAAGCATATGGGTAAAACAATAACAAGATAATAAATGGACTAGGAAAGCATGAATAATGTATAAACGAACTAAAAAGCATCATAAATGAACTAATAAACACAAACACGAGTGGATCCTTGTGAATCCCTTCCCATTTTAGGGATCATCATTAGTTACCTCCACTAAAAAGATAAGAAAAGAGAGGAAAGAGGAGAGAGAAAGAGCTTAGAGAGAGAGAGTACCTAGAGAGGAGTCTCTCACTCTAAAGCTACCCAAAAACCCTTCCTAAAACCCCTAAACCCTTATTTTTCTGCCTATTCTACGCTCAAGAAGGCCTAGTGCCTGAGCAAAAATTCTGCTGAAGTGAGGGGAGGGGGGCTGGTTTTATAGAAAGTCGTGCACGCCTCGCGCTGGACCATCACGCGCCGCGCGGTATGGTCCCACGCGAGTTGTACAGCTGCCACGTGGCAGCCTTATCCTCCATGCCAACCCCCATTGAATCTTCCTCGATTTTCGTGCGCGTACCCTTTTCTAACCCAATTTTCGAGGGCATTTTTGGAGGCCTTCTGGTGCTCAAAATGGGTCATGAAGCATATCGTCGGAAAGCTCTTGACGTCTACTTTCCAACGGTATAAAGTTTGCACAAATTAGAGTTCGGATGAGAGAGTTATGGCTCCCGGAAGTCGGGGTGCCGGAGCTGTCTTTACACGTTTTTCCGGTGAAGATTCCGGTCAAACGGGGGATGCTACCGGCGAACCGAGAGTTCCACGTCGTAGCTGGAGTCGTTATCTTTCCAATGCACCCGGGCTCGTGGGTCAACTTATAGCGAGTAGGAAAGACTCTGCGCGCGAAGGCGGCTGTCCGGGAGGAAAAATGCGTTTTGTTCCCAGCGCGCTTTTTCTTAAATCTTGTCCCAGTTCGTGCGCGTATTTGACCTAGCTCCCGATGTCGGATTTCAACGTTCTTGGTACCGTCGGAAAGCTTGCACTGCCTACTTTTGTAAGGTTCTAGATTTGTGGGAATCCGAGCTTGGGTTCGCGAGATATGGTCCCGCGGACAGAGGCCACCGTAGTGTTTTTGGTCCGTTTGAGGACAGTTTTCCAATCGGGATTCCGGCTAGACCCGGTAAAATCTTGGTGATCTGAGAGTTCCACGTCGTGCATGAATGTGTCTTCTTTCCAACGTTTCCAGGCTTGCGGATCAACTTGTCGCGAGTCAGGAAGACTCTGCGCGCAAGCGTGGCAACATCGGTAGGAAAGTTCCGGAATTTTCAGCACAGCCTTATTTCGTCGGCCTATTTTTACGTGCGTGGTAGACGTAGCTCCCGATATCGGATTTAAACGATCTTGGTATCGTCGGAAAGCTTGTGCTACCTACTTTTCAACGGTACAGGCCTTGCACAGGGGCGAGCTTAGGTTCACAAGATATGGTCCTGCGAACAGAGGCCGTTGGAATGTTCCTTACGCCAAAGGGGTCATTTTTTGACTGAGATTCCGGCTTGACCGGAGGAGCTCTTGACGATCCAAGAGTTGCGTGTGATAGCTGGAGCAACCCTCTTGCCTAAGGGTCTCAGCTCGCGGCCCAAGTTGCTGCGGGTCAAAGAGAATCTACGTGCGAATGTTGCCTCCCAAATAGGCTGTTTTGTCTACAATATTTAGCAAAATTTGGTTAAGTGTTGGACCGTTTTTTCTTAGTTTTGACCATAACTCGCTCGTTTCTCGTCCGTTTTCGACCCATAAAGTACCGAATCGAAGATCTCATCATACGTTTCAGAATGGTCAAGGAGCGGTCGGTTCGATTCAGCTTTCGGCCTGGTCAACAGTCCGGTCAAACCTTGGTCAAACTTGGTCAACCTTGGTCAAACTTGGTCGAATTTGGTCAAAGCTCTCCAAATTCTGGGAAATGTATCTCAGACCACATTTTGAGGGTTTCTGGGCATGGTGGACCCTGGTTGGGTCGGAAACGGCTCGGTCAAACCTCGGTCAAATCTCGGTCAACCTCGGTCAACCTCGGTCAACCTTGGAAAAACTTGGTCGGATTTTGGGAAATGTGCCCCGGACCCCGTTTTGAGGTTATTTGACGCGGCGGGCCTTTGTCAGATCAGGTCGGCTTGGTTCGGGCTGCCTCGTTTTGCGTGCTGACACCCGAGAAAATCCCGTGGGTAAAAATGGGGTTATGACAGTTGCCCCTTCTTTGTTTGGCGTTTCTTGGCACAAGGAACGTCAGACAAAGAATAAATGACTCAATTTTTGCCCGCTTGGATTTTCTCGGCTTCCTTACGGCAGTCGTGCAGTTTGTCTCGGTTCGCGTGCCAATCCTTCCGGGGTCCAAATGGACATTCCAGGGTTTGGAAAAGATCGGACGAGATGCGAAGAGATGGTTCGTGGCTCGAAATGGCGAAGTGGCGCATGTTTGGGAACTCGCGCGTGACCATCACGCGCGGCGCGTGATGGACCCGCGCGAGGTCCCACTACTTTAGGCGTCGCGCGACCTTTCCCTTTCATTTTGTCATTTTCTTTCCCTTTTCGCTCTCTGGACCCCACTTCGCCCTCTTTCACTCTTTTAGTCATATCTTACTATCCGGGACTCTGATTGACGTGCCGTTTTCGCCTACGCGCTCCACGAGTAAGCATCTTCCATCCCCACCATTTATTTCAGCTTCAAACGGTCGAAATGTGCTGATTTGGTTATTCTCTTTTTTGTGTCTTTTTGTCTTTTTCTTATGATCCAGGACTCTGATCAACGATCTGTCTTCGCCTATACGTCCTACAGGTAAGCACCTTTCCATCCCTATCTTTCTTTTCAGTTTTGAACGGTCGGATTGATTGCTTCCTTTTTTATGTCCCATGCTCTTGCTTTGTGCACTTCTGCTTTTATTTCCTTTTGTTCCATTGTATGTTTTGGGATGCATCACACACTTAGCAAACATGTTTGTGCACAAAAATGCATTTATGTATAGAAATATGCGCATGTACAACTGAACCTTTGTAGGCACACATGCACACACACATGTGCTTGGAAGCACAAGAGATGAGAGATATGAAAAAATCTTGGGACACAATATTTACTGTGATGTATATTTTTTTGGTGCACTATGTAGTGTATTTATTATTATTATTATTATTATTATTTGGGGTATTCTTTTTGGTACTGCTGTCGACACCGGCGGAAAATTCTTTCTTTTTTTTTTTTTTATTTTCCTAGATACCGACCCCCATTTGGCGAGTGTTGTGTGTTGTGTGTATCCTCTTTTCTCTTTTCCGTTTCGAGTTGTGTGTGTGTGTGTGTGTACGTGTGTGCGTGTGAGCACAAATTTGGAGTCGCCACCAATCATGGGAAATTTTAAGGTGTGATTGGGCACCTATGTCTAATAGATTTTACCCTATTTAGACATCTACAACTAAATGGTCTTGAACCAGAGATAGGTTCGGGGGTTTGCTTATGCGTGGGGAAGGTGTTAGGCACCCCACGACATCCGTTTAAGAAAACGGTTACCTCCTTCCTAATGTTTTCTTTATTTGCTAAGCCTAAGTTTGTTGGTTTTTATTATGTACAAATGTCCCGATTTCCGTCGTACGATATACCAAAAATGGCAAACGTAATGTGACTTCGTTCGGTTTTGATTAGACTCTTTATTTCACCATCCCTTTATCTTTGTATTTTTTAAGTTTCCGGGCATTTCGGTGATAGGATGTACTTGAAATCCTATCACCTAGTGCCGGGACAAACAATTAATGTTTTTGGTGCCATATTCGGGATCTCTTTACCCTTGATTTCCAAGAGTAAAGCGGTCCGTCAAATGGCGGGGTTTTGGGTGATTAATTCACACTTTGGGGAATTTTAGACCATGATCCTATGGGAGTTAGAACGTGTAGAATCCCTTACACGAAAGCACGTACCAGCCACGCCCCCGTGTAAAGGACTCATACCATGGTGTCCAAAAGCCAGGGCGAGCCGTAGCCCTTGGGTTGCACCAACTTCGTTTCTAACGCCCACATTACCATGTTTACTCTTTTTAAAGTTTTCATGGCAAAGTGTATTTTAATCACATTTTTATATCAAAGCAATAAACACTCAAGGCAAGTAATCACGGCATGTTTGCAGCACATAAATTACAAGAATGAGTATGAAAGCAACTAAAATATTCAAACAAGTAATCATGGCATGTTCGCAGCACATAAATCACGAAAATGGATGGAGATGACAAATATGGGTCGGCATGAATATAATGCTTAATGCAAAGTGCAATTTATTATGACACAAGAATTTTTAAGGAAAGGGTCAAGACCTCGTGGGGTCGGGATTCGATGCTATTGAAAGACTTACTCGAATCTCGACACCACCATAGGATTTACATGAATAAACAAAACAATCTAAAAAGAGGGTTTCAATGCCTTTTCGGGCTTACACGAAGGGTTGGTGCTATTGAAAGACTTATCCAAACCTTCGACGCCAAATAGGACTTAAATGAGGAAAATCTATTTGAAAACGGGGTTTCAATGCCTTTTCGGGCTTACACGAAGGGTTGGTGCTATTGAAAGACTTATCCAAACCTTCGACGCCAAATAGGACTTAAATGAGGAAAATCATTTGAAAACGGGGTTTCAATGCCTTTTCGGGCTTACACGAAGGGTTGGTGCTATTGAAAGACTTATCCAAACCTTCGACGCCAAATAGGACTTAAATGGAGAAAATCATTTGAAAACGGGGTTTCAATGCCTTTTCGGGCTTACACGAAGGGTTGGTGCTATTGAAAGACTTATCCAAACCTTCGACGCCAAATAGGACTTAAATGAGGAAAATCATTTTGAAAATGGGGTTTCAACGCCTTTTCGGGCTTACACGAAGGGTTGGTGCTATTGAAAGACTTATCCAAACCTTCGACGCCAAATAGGACTTATATGAGAAAATCATTTGAAAACGGGGTTTCAATGCCTTTTCGGGCTTACACGAAGGGTTGGTGCTATTGAAAGACTTATCCAAACCTTCGACGCCAAATAGGACTTAAATGAGGAAAATCATTTGAAAACGGGGTTTCAATGCCTTTTCGGGCTTACACGAAGGGTTGGTGCTATTGAAAGACTTATCCAAACCTTCGACGCCAAATAGGACTTAAATGAGGAAAATCATTTGAAAACGGGGTTTCAATGCCTTTTCGGGCTTACACGAAGGGTTGGTGCTATTGAAAGACTTATCCAAACCTTCGACGCCAAATAGGACTTATATGATGAAAATCATTTGAAAATGGGTTTTTCAATTTACGGGTCCAACGCCTCATGGATTTACATGGGGTTTAGTGCTATTGAAAGACTTACCTAAAACCGCCAACACCGTTTGGTATTTTCATGCCCAAATCAAAATAATGCAATATGAACAATATTTACAACAACGTAGTAAATAATGTAAATAACCGGCTTTGGAAAAGAGTATTTTCGTGGGTCCAACACCGTATGGATTTACATGGGGTTTAGTGCTATTGAAAGACTTACCTAAAACCACCAATACCGTTCGGTATTTTCATGCCCAAATCAAAATAATGACGGATAAATCATATTTACAACGTAGTAAAAATGGCAAGAAATTTAGAGCATAACGGGAAGCAATAAATTAATGGAATTTACAAGGAGGGAATTTTGTGGGTCCAATGCCTATGGGATTACGTGATGGTTAATGCCTCTTTGAGGTCTTACATAAACCACCACGACCAATCGGGATTATCATGCCCATTTTTATGGGAAACGGAGATAATAACAACGCAATATATTAAACGGAGATAATAACAACGCAATATATTCACAAGCGCGTAAAAGTAAATAAAGCGATAAATGTATTTAAAGCATTGCGGAAAGCGATAAATAAATTTAAAGCAAATAATGGAATTTAAAGACACGGGATTTTCATGGGTCCAATGCCTTATGGAATTACGTGGTGGTTACAGCCTCTTTGAGGTCTTACATAGTCCACCACGACCAATCGGGATTATCACGCCCATTTTTATGGGAAACGGGGAGAAAATGACAATATTCGCAATATAATACGCGCAACGTAGTAAATGTAAATAAAGCGATAGATGACAATATTTAAACATGGGGATTTTTAATGGGTCCAATGCCTATGGAATTACATGGTGGATAAAGCCTCTTTGAGGTCTTATATAATCCACCACGACCAATCGGGATTATCACGCCCAAATCACAAAGGAAAAAAAATGGGAAAATGACAATATTCACAATATAATATTTACAACGTAGTAAATGTAAATAAAGCGATAAATGACAATATTTAACACATGGGGGATGTATTTTTCGGGTCAAATACCTCGTAGGCTAACAAGGTTGTTACGGCCTCGTTAGAGGTCTTACGCAACTGAGCCAAAGCTACTCAATATTTGCCGTACTAAAACACAAGGAAACCGGTGTATTTTTCGGGTCAAGACCTCGTGGGCTAACATGGTTGTCAACGGCCTCGTTAGAGGTCTTACGCGAGCCGCCAAAGCCACTCAATATTGCCGTACTAAAACACACCGGGGGGAGGGGGGTAATCACAACAATATATATATTCACAAGTACGTAGTAAATGTAAATAAAGCGATAAATGACTAGAAAATGTAAATAAAGCGATAAATGACTAGAAATGTAAATAAAGCGATAAATGACTAGAAAATGTAAATAAAGCGATAAATGACTAGAAAATGTAAATAAAGCGATAAATGACTAGAAAATGTAAATAAAGCAATAAATAGACAAGAAAATGTAAATAAAGCAATAAATAGACAATAAAGAAACTAGTAAAGCATAAATGAACTAAAATGAACTAAAGAATGTAAAATAGAACAATAAATGAACTCAAAGAATAAAGAAGAGGAGAGAGAGAGAGAGGGGGGAAGATGAGGAGAGGTTAGAGAGAGAAGCACCTAAGTAGATGCTTCTCACTCTAAAAACACCCCAAAATCCCTAAAGAAAGAGTTTAGAGAGAGAAAGAGCTTAGAGAGAGAGAGAGGGGGGGGAGGATGAGGAGAGGTTAGAGAGAGAAGCACCTAGTAGATGCTTCTCACTCTAAAAACTCCCCAAAAACCCCCCAAAGAAAGACCCAAACCCCAAACCCCTATTCTATGCCTAAAAACTACCTAAAACTAACTAAGAAACTCAAAAAATGCTCTAAGCTTCGGACCCAGCGCTGAAGGGAGGGGGGTGCGTTTTATAGACGGATTTGCACGCCTCGCGCAGTACTGTACTGCGCCGCGCAGTACTGTTCTGCGCGAGCTACAGTAACCGCCGCGTGGCGATCTTATCCACTCGATGGAAATTCGCGCAGCGCACAATTTTCGGACCCGATTTTCAAGGGCGATTTTGGAGGCCTTCCAGTACTCAAAATGGGTCATGCAGCATACCGTTGGAAAGCCCCAGATGTCTACTTTCCAATGATATAAATCTTGCACAAATCGGAGTTCGGAAGAAAAAGTTATGGCTCCCGAAAGTTGGGTCGTCTGAGCTGTTTTTGTGTGTTTTTCCGGCGAACATTCCGGTCAAACGGGGGATGCCACCGGCGAACCGAGAGTTGCACGTCGTAGCCGGAGTCGTCATCTTTCCAACGCACCCGGGCCCGCACGTCAACTTGCTGCGAGTAGGAAAGACTCTGTGCGCGAAGGCGACTGTCCGGGAGGAAAATCACGTCAGATTTTCAGCGCATTTTCCTTATTTTTGTCCCAGTTCGCGCGCGTATTTGACCTAGCTCCCGATGTCGGATTTTGACGTTCCAGGTACCGTCGGAAAGCTTGCGCTGCCTACTTTTGCAAGGTTCCAGATTTATGGGAATCCGACCTTGGGTCCGCGAGATATGGTTCCACGAACAGGGGCCGCGGGGTGTTTTTGGTCCGTTTGAGGACAGTTTTCCGATCGTGATTCCGGCTAGACCCGGTAAAATCTTGGCGATCCGAGAGTTCCACGTCATGCATGAATGTGTCTTCTTTCCATCTTGGCGTGCCCAGGCTCCACGCGGATGGATGTGTCTTCTTTCAACTGCCCGGGCTTGCGGATCAACTTGTTGCGAGTCAGGAAGACTCTGCGCGCAAGCGTGGCAACGTCGGTGGGAAAATTCCGGAAATTTCAGCACAGCCTTATTTCGTCGACCTGTTTTCATGCGCGTGGTAGACATAGCTCCCGATGTCGGATTTCGACGATCTTGGTATCGTCGGAAAGCTTATGCTACCTATTTTTTAATGGTACAGGCCTTGCACAGAGGCGAGCTTGGGTTCGCAAGATATGATCTTGCGAACAGAGGCCGTTGGAAGTGTTCCTTCATGCCAAGGGGTCATCTTCTGACTGAGATTCCGGCTTGACCGGAGGAGCTCTTGACGATCCGAAAGTTGCGTGTGGTAGCTGAAGTGAACCTCTTGCCTAAGGGTCTTGGCTCGCGGACCAAGTTGCAGCGGGTCGGAGAGAATCTTTGCGCAAACGTTGCCTCCTAAATAGGCTGTTTTGTCAACAACACTTAGCAAAATTTGGCTAAGTGTTGGACCGTTTTTTCACAGTTTTAACCATAACTCCCTCGTTTCTTCGTCCGTTTTTGGCCCGTAAAGTGTCGAATCGAAGTGTTCTTCGAATCGAAGCTCTCATCACGTTCTTCAGAATGGTCAAGGAGCGGTCAGTTCGATTCAGCTTTCGGTCTGGTCAATGGTCCGGTCAAACCTTGGTCAAACTTGGTCAACCTTGGTCAAACTTGGTCAAACTTGGTCAAAATTCTCCTAACCCTGGGAAATGTATCCTGGGCCGCGTTTCGAGGACTTTCGGGCATAGTGGGCCCTAGTCGGGTCAGAAACGGCTTGGTCAAACCTTGGTCAAACTTGGTCAACTCCGGTCAAACTTGGTCAACCTTGGTCAAACTTGGTCAAATCTTGGGAAATGTGTCCCAGACCCCGTTTTGAGGTTATTTGGTGTGATGAGCCCTCATCGGATCAGGCCGACTTGGTTCGGGCTGCCTCGTTTTGCGTGTTGACACCCGAGAAAATTCCGGGGGTAAAAATGGGGTTATGACAGTTGCTGCGTACGCATTTTTTAGGAGGCATAGAAAATTAAGAAAGTTGTACCAAACTCGAAATTGTGGATTGGAAATTTGTTCGAGTCTCAAATCTGGTGGTTCAACGGTTTGGCATTTTGAATCCCAACACGTCGAGAAGGTTAATTTGAGACTTCAAATTTGTTTAAGTCTCAAATTGGGTGGTTCAACGGTTTGGCATTTGAATCCAAACACGTTGAGGGGTGATTTGACTTGGGGACTACCCAAGCTGCAAATCGAGTGGTCCAACGGTGCATTTGAATCCAAACCAACAAATTTGTCCAAGTCTCAAATTTGGCATTTGGCATTTGAATCCAAACACGTTGAGGGGTGATTTGACTTGGGGACTACCCAAGCTGCAAATCGAGTGGTCCAACGGCTTGGCATTTGAATCCAAACACGTTGGGGAGGTTAATTTGAGACTTCAAATTTGTCCAAGTCTCAAATTGGGTGGTTCAACGGTTTGGCATTTGAATCCAAACACGTTGAGGGGTGATTTGACTTGGGGACTACCCAAGCTGCAAATCGAGTGGTCCAACGGCTTGGCATTTGAATCCAAACACGTTGAGGGGTGATTTGACTTGGGGATTACCCAAGCTGCAAATCGAGTGGTCCAACGGCTTGGCATTTGAATCCAAACACGTTGGGGAGGTTAATTTGGCAAATTTGTCCAAGTCCAAATTGGGTGGTTCAACGGTTTGGCATTTTCCAAACACGTTGAGGGGTGATTTGACTTGGGGACTACCCAAGCTGCAAATCGAGTGGTCCAACGGCTTGGCATTTGAATCCAAAACGTTGGGGAGGTTAATTTGAGACTTCAAATTTGTCCAAGTCTCAAATTGGGTGGTTCAACGGTTTGGCATTTGAATCCAAACACGTTGAGGGGTGATTTGACTTGGGGACTACCCAAGCTGCAAATCGAGTGGTCCAACGGCTTGGCATTTGAATCCAAACACGTTGGGGAGGTTAATTTGAGACTTCAAATTTGTCCAAGTCTCAAATTGGGTGGTTCAACGGTTTGGCATTTGAATCCAAACACGTTGAGGGGTGATTTGACTTGGGGACTACCCAAGCTGCAAATCGAGTGGTCCAACGGCTTGGCATTTGAATCCAAACACGTTGGGGAGGTTAATTTGAGACTTCAAATTTGTCCAAGTCTCAAATTGGGTGGTTCAACGGTTTGGCATTTGAATCCAAACACGTTGAGGGGTGATTTGACTTGGGGACTACCCAAGCTGCAAATCGAGTGGTCCAACGGCTTGGCATTTGAATCCAAACACGTTGGGGAGGTTAATTTGAGACTTCAAATTTGTCCAAGTCTCAAATTGGGTGGTTCAACGGTTTGGCATTTGAATCCAAACACGTTGAGGGGTGATTTGACTTGGGGACTACCCAAGTCTGCAAATCGAGTGGTCCAACGGCTTGGCATTTGAATCCAAACACGTGGTTGATTGGAAATCCAAACTATGGGAAAAATTGTTTGTTTGATTGTCTTTTTTTTTTTTTTTGGGTTTTGAGTGAAGTTATACCTGATTTTCTGACTCTTTGATTGTTCGTTGTTTTCTTTTGCAGATGTCTGACCGAGGTAGTGGCAGTGGGGGCCATCGCCGGTCCGATCGCCTTGCGAAGAGCAAGGCTGTGGTTTATGCTCCCGAGAGCTCTCCTGATACAGATGACGAGTACGACGCCATGGAAGATGTTCGTACTCGCGCTGATGCTTCCATTGCCAGGAACCTGCAGGCGGAGCTCGATGCCGAGGCTACTGGTCTTGTTTCTAGTGCGGCCCGGCCTCCTTCTCGACCTGGAGTCGTCATTGGTCATAGCGCTAGGCCTTCTGGGACGACCCGTCCTTCTCCACAGCCTAGTGTTACCACTGGCCACAGTGATACCCCTTCTAACGCACCTCGTTGTCCCCATACCAGGTCGACGGGCGTTCCTCCCTCGAGATTGAAGAGGCAGAGGGCTGAGGGGATTCCTGATTCTGCAGGCGCCATTCCCGAGGATTACGTCGCGCCCGTCGCGCCGGGATTCAGATATCCTCCCCAGGGTGGCATCCGACCACGTTATCCTGTCATCATCGTCGAGATATCTGACACGCCTCTTCTGACGAACCTTCTTGCCCATTCGTCTTCTCTGGTCCACCGCTGTCAGGTACCTTCATACTTTCATATGACTCTTTTGTTCTTGGCTTTTTGTAATCTCCTGTACTGATATTCTTCTTTCGGATTTTGTGCAGGATCCTCCCGAGAGTGTTGGTCGAGGTGGATGGTCTGAGTTTAGCAGACTCTTAGCGATTTCTCGTCAAGAGTATAGGGAGTTTCTAATAGAGGTGGGCTTCGGCCCTTTCCTCGGCATCCCCTACGTATCGGTGTACCACCCGTCAGTGGGGTGTTTTGTGGAGAGGTTCTTTCATCACACCGGGACCTTCCACCTTAGCACCTGTGAGATGGCGGTGCTTCCCGTAGACTGGAGTGCCATCCTGGGCATCCGTTTTGCAGGTAGGGCTCCTCCTAGTGAGCTTATATCTGGCCCCGAGGCTAAGGAGATTTTGGGCCTCGATGATCGTGACGCCATAGATGGCACCAGGCTTCCTTCTGTGAGGGTCCGATACCTGGCGGACATCTTGAGGAGGGACAGGGAGGAGCCTCCTACTGAGCTACGATATTGCCAGTGGGCAGCATATTTCATCTTCAGCTGCTTCCTCAGGAACGACAAGTCTACCATTCCCACGCCCATCATCGGCATGTTTCGAGATATCGGCGCTTTAAGGGAGTATGACTGGGGAGCATTGACATATGGATTTTACATCCGGGGCCTGCGTCGCTATTCTCGTCGGGAGTCGATCAGCTTTCTCGGCTTCTGGCAGTTTACCATCTTCTGGGCCTTTGAGCATTTTCCCACTTTTGCTCCCAGTCGGCTTCCGTTGGCCTCTGATCCTGACTTTCCTCTTGCCAGGCGTTGGGATTCTTCTCGGATTCGGAGGATGACCAGTCGCACACTGTCGACACCGGCGGAAAATCTCTTATTCTTTTTCTTTTTATTTTCCTAGATACCGACCCCCATTTGGCGAGTGTTGTGTGTGATCTCTATCTCTT
>OU015768.1:23218371-23239983 GCA_907173295.1 Fagus sylvatica
TTGACCCGATTTTCGAGGGCAGTTTTGGAAGTCTTCTGGAACTCAAAATGGGTCATGCAGCATATCGCCGGAAAGCTCTCGACGTCCTCTTTCCAACGGTACAAAGTTTGCATGAATCGGAGTTCGGATGAGAGAGTTATGGCTCCCGGAAGTCGGGGTATCGGAGCTGTTTTCGTGCACTTTTCCGGTGAAGATTCCGATCAAACGGGGGATGCTTTCGGCGAACCGAGAGTTCCACGACGTAGCTGGAGTCGTTATCTTTCCAACGCACCCGGGCTCGTAGATCAACTTGTTGCGAGCCGGAAAGACTCTGCGCGCGAAGGCGGCTGTCCGGGAGGAAAAACGCGTTTTCCTCCCAGCGCGTTTTTCTTCAAATCTTGTCCCAGTTCGCGCACATATTTGACCTAGCTCCCGATGTCAGATTTCGACGTTCTTGGTACCGTCGGAAAGCTTGCGTTGCCTACTTTTGCAAGGTTCCGGATTTGCGGAAATCCGAGCTTGGACTTGTGAGATATGGTTCCGCGAACAGAGGCCACCGGAGTGTTTTTGGTCCGTTTGAGGGCAGTTTTCCGATCAGGATTCCGGCTTCGACCCGATAAAATCTTGGCGATCCGAGAGTTCCACGTCGTGCATGAGTGTGTCTTCTTTCCAACGCACCCGGGCTTGTGGATCAACTTGTTGCGAGTCAGGAAGACTCTGCGCGCAAGCGTGGCAACGTCGGTAAGAAAGTTCCGGAATTTTCAGCACAGCCTTATTTCGTCAGCCTGTTTTCACGCGCATGGTAGATATAGCTCCCGATGTCGGATTTCGGCAATCTTGGTATCGTCGGAAAGCTGGTGCTACCTATTTTCCAAAGGTACAGGCCTTGCACAGAGGCGAGCTTGGGTTCGCAAGATATGATCCTGCGAACGGAGGCCGTTGGAACGTTCCTTATGCCAAGGGGTCATCTTCTGACTGAGATTCCGGCTTGACCGGAGGAGCTCTTGATGATCCGAAAGTTGCGTGTGGTAGCTGAAGTGAACCTCTTGCCTAAGGGTCTTGGCTCGTGGACCAAGTTGCAATGGGTCGGAGAGAATCTTTGCGCAAACGTTGCCTCCCAAATAGGCTGTTTTGTCAACAACACTTAGCAAAATTTGGCTAAGTGTTGGACCGTTTTTTCGCAGTTTTGACCATAACTTCCTCGTTTCTCGTCCGTTTTGGGCCCGTAAAGTATCGAATCGAAGCTCTCATTACGTTCTTCAGAATGGTCCGGGAGCGGTCAGTTCGATTCAGCTTTCGGTCTGGTCAACAGTCAGGTCAAACCTTGGTCAAACTTGGTCAACCTTGGTCGAATTTGGTCAAAACTCTCCAAACTCTGGGAAATGTATCCCGGACCGCGTTTCGAGGGTTTTTGGGCCAGATGGACCCTAGTCGGGCTGGGAACGGCTCGGTCAAACCTCGGTCAAACTTCGGTCAACCCTGGTCAAACTTGGTCAACCCTGGTCAAACTTGGTCAAACCTTGGGAAATGTGTCCCGGACCTTCTCCTTAGGAGTGTTTGATGCGACCAGGCTTCGTTGGATCATACGGGCTGGGTCCGGGTCGCCCCGCCTTGCGTGCCGACACCCGAGAAAATCCCTGTGGGTAAAAATGGGGTTATGACAGTTGCCCCTTCTTTGTTTGGCGTTTCCTTGGCACAAGGAACGTCGGACAAAGAATAAATGACTCGATTTTTGCCCGCTCGGATTTTCTCGGTTTCCGTGTTCTCTTACGGTTGCCGCGCAGTTCGTCTCGGTTTGCGTGTCGGTCCCTCCTAGGGTCCAAATGGACATTCCAAAGGTTGAGAATGATCGAACGAGGTGTGGGGAGGTGATTGGTGGCTCGAAAGGGCCGTTTGGCGCGGAGGTGGAAACCGGCGCGTGATCATCGCGCGCCGCGCGTGATGATGGCGCGCGCGGCCCCACCTTAAAAGACGCCGCGCGCCCTTTCGCTCTCATTCCGTCGCTTTTTCTCCCTTTTTCCTCTCTGGACCCCACTTCGCCTTCTCTGCTCTTTTGCTCATATCTTGCTATCCGGGACTCCGATTGACGCGCCGTTTTCGCCTACGCGCTCTACGAGTAAGCACCTTTCCATCCCTACCATTTATTTCAGTTTTAAACGGTCGAAATGTGCTGACATGGTCATTCTCTTTTTTGTGTCTTTTGGTCTTTTTCTCATGATCCAGGACTCCGATCGACGATCAGTTTTCGCCTATACGTCCTACAGGTAAGCACCTTTCCATCCCCACCCTCCTTTTCAGTTTTGAACGGCGGATTATTTGCTTCCTTTTTTATGTCTTATGCTTCTTCTTTGTGCACTTCTGCTTTTATTTCTTTTTGTTTAACATGTCATTGTATGTTTTGGGATGCATTACATACTTAGCAAACATGTTAGTGCACAAAAATGCATTTACGCCAGGGGTCTGCGCATGTACAAATGAGCCTTTGTAGACACGCACATATATACACACGTGCTTGGAAACACATGAGATGAGAGATACGTAAAACATTTGAGACACCATGTTTATTATGATGCTTGTGTATATTTTATTTATTTATTTTTTGGGGGGGGGTACTATGTCATGCCTTTATTGCTCTTGGGTTGCGTTGCTACGCACACTCTCTTTTTTTCTATGGGGCATATTTTTTTTGAAAATCATGGGTTGGGCCTAGGACCTGCCTTATTTAGACTTGGGACTCGAGTGAGTCCCGCAATGCAGAAGAACTTTAATTTGCCTTGGAAATTCTTCCAAATGGTCGTGGAAAATTGGGGTTTGAAACTTGTCAAACCTCAATTGGATAATCATACCCGGTTTGGAAATTCATCCAAACGATCGGGGAAAAATTGGGATTTGACACTTAGTCGAATCGCAATTGGGTAATCAGACCTGGCTTGGAAATTCATCCAAACGATCAGGGACAAATTGGGATTTGACACTTAGTCGAATCGCAATTGGGTAATCAGACCTGGCTTGGGAATTCCATCCAAACGATCAGGGACAAATTGGGATTTGACACTTAGTCGAATCGCAATTGGGTAATCAGACCTGGCTTGGAAATTCATCCAAACGATCAGGGACAAATTGGGATTTGACACTTAGTCGAATCGCAATTGGGTAATCAGACCTGGCTTGGAAATCATCCAAACGATCAGGGACAAATTGGGATTTGACACTTAGTCGAATCGCAATTGGGTAATCAGACCTGGCTTGGGAATCCATCCAAACGATCAGGGACAAATTGGGATTTGACACTTAGTCGAATCCCAATTGGGTAATCAGACCTGGCTTGGGAATTCATCCAAACGATCAGGGACAAATTGGGATTTGACACTTAGTCGAATCGCAATTGGGTAATCAGACCTGGCTTGGGAATTCATCCAAACGATCAGGGACAAATTGGGATTTGACATTTAGTCGAATCCCAATTGGGTAATCAGACCTGGCTTGGGAATTCATCCAAACGATCAGGGACAAATTGGGATTTGACACTTAGTCGAATCGCAATTGGGTAATCAGACCTGGCTTGGAAATTCATCCAAACGATCAGGGACAAATTGGGATTTGACACTTAGTCGAATCGCAATTGGGTAATCAGACCTGGCTTGGGAAATCCATCCAAACGATCAGGGAAAAATTGGGATTTGACACTTAGTCGAATCGCAATTGGGTAATCAGACCTGGCTTGGGAATCCATCCAAACGATCAGGGACAAATTGGGATTTGACACTTAGTCGAATCGCAATTGGGTAATCAGACCTGGCTTGGGAATTCCATCCAAACGATCAGGGACAAATTGGGATTTGACACTTAGTCGAATCGCAATTGGGTAATCAGACCTGGCTTGGGAATCATCCAAACGATCAGGGACAAATTGGGATTTGACATTTAGTCGAATCGCAATTGGGTAATCAGACCTGGCTTGGGAATCCATCCAAACGATCAGGGACAAATTGGGATTTGACACTTAGTCGAATCGCAATTGGGTAATCAGACCTGGCTTGGGAATCATCCAAACGATCAGGGACAAATTGGGATTTGACACTTAGTCGAATCGCAATTGGGTAATCAGACCTGGCTTGGGAATCCATCCAAACGATCAGGGACAAATTGGGATTTGACACTTAGTCGAATCGCAATTGGGTAATCAGACCTGGCTTGGGAATTCATCCAAACGATCAGGGACAAATTGGGATTTGACACTTAGTCGAATCGCAATTGGGTAATCAGACCTGGCTTGGAAATTCATCCAAACGATCAGGGACAAATTGGGATTTGACACTTAGTCGAATCGCAATTGGGTAATCAGACCTGGCTTGGAAATTCATCCAAACGATCAGGGACAAATTGGGATTTGACACTTAGTCGAATCGCAATTGGGTAATCAGACCTGGCTTGGAAATTCATCCAAACGATCAGGGACAAATTGGGATTTGACACTTAGTCGAATCGCAATTGGGTAATCAGACCTGGCTTGGAAATTCATCCAAACGATCAGGGACAAATTGGGATTTGACACTTAGTCGAATCGCAATTGGGTAATCAGACCTGGCTTGGAAATTCATCCAAACGATCAGGGACAAATTTGGATTGTTTGATTGTCTTTTCCTATCATTGGGTTTCGTGTATGAAGTTTACCTGGCTTTTCTGACTCTTGGATTGTCTTGTTGTGTCCTTTGCAGATGTCTGATCGAGGTAGCGGTAGCGGGGGCCATCGCCGGTCCTCACGCCTTGGATTCTTGTGAATGTATGAACATTGAGGGTCAGGTCTTAAGAAAGACCTGAGGTAGACTTGGGGTCATGTGAATTTAGCTCCCCCTTCTTGGGTTTGTTGCTGATGGTGGCATTCCATGTGGTCCATTCCTGGGGGATTTTGGCTCTGTGTGCTTTAGATGCCATGCGAGCTCCATTGAGGTGGTTGTTGCTCTGTCTGTTGGGTCGAAGTGCACTCGCATCCCATACTTTAGGCTTAGCTATCTCATAGGTTAGCTGCGGATTTGAATCATCAAAGGATCGGGTCTTATACATTCAAGAGGCCCACTTCTATCATCATTAGGTCTTACTCCTTTCTTGAGGCCCATCTTATCATCATCGGGTCCTACTCTTCCACGAGGCCCATTTCTATCAATGTCGGGACTTACTCCTTCACGAGGCCCATTTCTATCATCATTGGGTCTTACTCCTTCACGAGGCCCATTCACGAGGCCCATTTCTATCAATGTCGGGACTTACTCCTTCACGAGGCCCATTTCATCATCATCGGGTCTTACTCCTTCACGAGGCCCATTTCTATCAATGTCGGGACTTACTCCTTCACGAGGCCCATTTCACAAATCCTGGGTCTTACTCCTTCACGAGGCCCATTTCAGAAACTCTTGGGTCTTACTCCCTCACGAGGCCCATTTCTATCGTCATTGGGTCTTACTCCTTCACGAGGCCCATTTCGGATGACTCTTTCGAATTTTTCCAATTTTTCTCCTGACAAAAATGGAAAAATTTGCCCCAGTGTGTAGCGTTGAATAAATTTTTCTAGCTTCTTGAAGATAGAAAAATTTTGCCCCAGTGTGGAACAATGCATGCTGATGCGGAATCCTGGATTTCTTCCTCTGTCTCCTTTGCATCGGACTGCGATAGCCACCCGAGAGTCGAACTATTTTCCTTCGAAATTTTTTCAAAACCCTTTTGAAAAATTTTGGCCCAGTATGGAATATCGAAACAAATTTTTCCAGCTTCTCGAAGATGGAAAAATTTTGCCCCAGTATGGCATTATCTTGATCGGTACGAGTTTCCAAATTCTTCATGCACATACTTCTTGGTTTGGTCCAAACTAACTGCCCGAGTCTCAAACCAGCTCTTCTCCACAATTTTTCAGTTTACTGAAAAATTTGCCCCAGTGTGGAATCACACGTGTCGATGTAGAATCTAAATTTCTGCTTCTGTCCCTTTCGCCCTGGATCAAGACAGCCGTTCAAGTGTTGAGCCGCTTTTCCCTTCAAAATTTTTCAAAACCGCTTTTGAAAAATTTGCCCCAGTGTGTTGTCAAATTCAATCATGAGACAATCCTCGGTTGCTTCTTAACTTTTCCGGTCTTCTCAGTGCTGACAACATGCTTCTGGTCATTAGCTCATCTAGTCGGTCTGTCTAATGCTCTTGATCATTCGGTCAGACGACACTTTCTCAATCTTCGATCCGCTTGGTTGAACCTTCGGCTCTTTCAACTAATTCCTGATGATGGTAGCACTTCCTTGACCTCTGGTTTGTCTTCTAATTTTTCCGGTCGCGGAAAAATTGCCCCAGTGTGGTACAACGAGATCAATGGTGAGACCCATGGATAAACCGAAGGTCTGTCACACGTTTCCCCCAATTCGGGTCTCATTTCTTTCTCAGAAACCTTTCTCGCATGGCTATTCAGAATTCCTTATTCCCGGGCTTCGATACTATCACCGATTTGGGAGATTCTGCAAGAGGTGTCCATTTGCCTGGATGATGTAGATCTTCAGTGACCTAGAAATCTGCCTCAGTATCGACCTCCATGTCTGCTGAGTGTGTCTATGATGAGAGATTTCCTTCTAATTTTCTGGAACCTTTGAATACCACCCACGGTTTGGTAGAACCAAGAAGGAAAAATTGCCCCAGTATCAAGGTTGAGACTGGGGCTTGGCCTTCGTTTTCTTATGGACAACATTCGACCAAAGCCAGTGTATGGGATTGTGTTTGGGCATTTTCTGGTCAAGGCATGCTGTTTGAAGGGAGTCTAGGGGGAAAGTGCTCAACATCTTTCAGGGTTTTTTGGCCAGTGGCTTGATTGGTGGTTTAGAGGGTGAAATGAATTTCATAAGTTGTTGCAATTCTGCACAAATCCTTCTTTGAAAAATTTTCCTCATTCAAGATTTCGAGGACTGTTTTTTTTTTAGAAAATCATTTAAGGGTATAATCTTTTGAAAATTCTTTCAAATGCATGCATCGTCTGAGAGAGGCTAGGCAAAGCCTTGCTTCCTTTATAGTTAATGGGTGCCTCTGCTCAACAACCATCCCTTACCGAGAATGGAAAGCGTGGTCCCTTGGGTTAATCTGTTTGGCATTATCCTGTGAGCTTTCTGAGTGAGCTCTTCTTTTATTTCTTTTGAATTGGGGTGAGGCTTCAAACATTGAAGTCACTCTTGTTTGGCCCGAAGGCCATGGTGCAAAGTGGGCGGTGCCCTTTATGAGATGCGACCTCTTGAAGGTGCGTGATCTAGATTCCATCATTACCAGTTTTTGACCAAAAGTTCATTGCTATATGACCAACCGATCATCAATGATCAGTGAGGTCTTTGTTGGCTTGTAACGTGGCTTTGGGGTTAAAAGGGTGCTTGAAATGAAGGATATAAGGCTCAAAATTACTTCGTGATGTTTCCTTGGCACAAGCTCCTTAGGCTAAGCAGTCGCTCCCAGTTAGGAAGGACTTTCAAAGGATCGTAATGTAAGGCTTTGGTTTTCCTAGGCTTATGGGAGGATAATTTTGGCTTTGAAATTACTTGAGGGGTTTTCCTAAAGTCAAGGATTACTCTTCGTTTGAATTTCACTCCATTAAGCACTACCCTAGTCCTTAATTTGAACATTTCACTAGATTCTCCTATTCACTGAGTTTAGCTTTCCTTGGGTTGACTTTCTCTTCAGTTTTTGGACTTCTTTCCCTCTTTCATTTTGGGGAGTTCACTTGATTGACTCAGTTTCCTTTGGGAGTCTCATTTACTCATTTTGTTTGCTTTTGCCTAGTGTGAGACTCTCACAACCATTTAACCTGCCCCAGTGTGGGGGGTAATCCTTGACTGGTTTTTCATAGAAGAAAAACGAACAGGCTCAACTTGGTTAGCAAGTGGCATTTTTCTACAAGCGGGAGGATAGTTGAACGGAGGCCTTTTCCGTCATCCTGAGTACTAACTTCTTAGCCTAGAGAGCTTAAGTGCCATTTCATAAATCCGGGTGAATTTTCTTTAAAAATATATTCTTTGGATCAGCGGGGTTTACAAGCGGTATAACTGTTTGGATAGTAGAAACAATGCCTCCATCATTTCATATCCAATCAATTGGTCAGTGAAGCTAGAACTTTTAGTCACCTACTGGTTTAGGATCACACCAACATTGGTCGTGAAAAGTAGGAATCATGTGCAAAAGGGTTAAGTGCTTCATGTGTTTGAGAAAAAGTGTTTCGGGCGTGGGTGTTTAGAGAACACATGCCGCTCCTTCTCAATAGTGGATAGTAATTTTACTTGGACACCTCATTTTCCATGAGTGGAATTATGGTGTTGACTCGTCCCTCTCATAGATGCATACATTTCAAACAAATCATTTTGTGGTTTTGAATTTATTATGCACATTTTGAAAGATTTTGAAAGATTTGTACAAGATTGCAACAAACTATTCAACATGGATGTAAGAGGGTTAGTAAGAACTTGATTGGATCTTAAAGGTTCTCTTGTTCTTTGCCTTCCGTGGGTGGCATCCCTAACATCAGGTGAACCTCTCCAGAGTTTGGATACAGTTGTGTGAAGCTTTCACAGGAAAGTGATCCACATCTTAGCTCACTCTTGGTCCATCCGGGCTTGGTAACATGTTCTCAAGAACCATCATCTATCTTGATGTAGCTGCCGCAGGTTCCTCCATTGACCTCTCACAAATACGGCACCCTTGAGTAGTCCAAGTAGGTCATTCAAGTCTTGTGCACCTTGGGAGCTTGTGCTATCTGAGCCGGTCTTGGCTAATTCCAAGTGGGTATAACATGGGAGAGTCTTCCTCCACTTCCTGTCGTTCTTGGCTATCATCTTAAATTTCCTCCTTGTTTTTCTCTACGAGGGTCCTCTTTGCAATCTACTCAACTAATTCCATTAGGGCTAGCATGTCCACCATCCTCTTTGTCTTCACCGCATCCTCGACTCTTTCTTCAACCAGAATCAAGTCCACAAGGAACTTGTGAATATTTGTTGTGATACCCCCCTCCCCCGGTGTGTTTTAGTACGGCAATATTGAGTGGCTTTGGCGGCTCGCGTAAGTCCTCTAACAAAGGCCGTGACAACCATGTTAGCCCACGAGGTCTTGACCCGAAAAATACACCGGTTTCCTCGTGTTTTAGTACGGCAAATATTGAGTAGCTTTGGCTCAGTTGCGTAAGTCCTCTAACGAGACCGTAACAACCTTGTTAGCCTACGAGGTATTTGACCCGAAAAATACATCCCCCATGTTAAATATTGTCATTTATTGCTTTATTTACATTTACTACGTTGTAAATATTATATTGTGAATATTGTTATTCTCCCCATTTTTTCCTTTGTGATTTGGGCGTGATAATCCCGATTGGTCGTGGTGGATTATATAAGACCTCAAAGAGGCTTTATCCACCATGTAATTCCATAGGCATTGGACCCATTAAAAACCCCCATGTTAAATATTGTCATTTATTGCTTTATTTACATTTACTACGTTGTGCGTATTATATTGTGAATATTGTTATTCTCCCCATTGTTTCCTTTGTGATTTGAGCGTGATGATCCCGATTGGTCGTGGTGGATTATATAAGACCTCAAAGAGGCTTTATCCACCATGTAATTCCATAGGCATTGGACCCATTAAAAACCCCCATGTTAAATATTGTCATTTATTGCTTTATTTACATTTACTACGTTGTGCGTATTATATTGTGAATATTGTTATTCTCCCCATTTTTTCCTTTGTGATTTGGGCGTGATAATCCCGATTGGTCGTGGTGGATTATATAAGACCTCAAAGAGGCTTTATCCACCATGTAATTCCATAGGCATTGGACCCATTAAAAACCCCCATGTTAAATATTGTCATTTATTGCTTTATTTACATTTACTACGTTGTGCGTATTATATTGTGAATATTGTCAATTTCTCCCCTTTTCCCTTTGTGATTTGGGCGTGATAATCCCGATTGGTCGTGGTGGACTATGTAAGACCTCAAAGAGGCATTAACCATCACGTAATCCCATAGGCATTGGACCCACAAAATTCCCTTCTTGTAAATTCCATTAATTTGTTGCTTCCCGTTATGCTCTAAATTTCTTGCCATTTTTACTACGTTGTAAATATGATTTATCCGTCATTATTTTGATTTGGGCATGAAAATACCGAACGGTGTTGGCGGTTTTAGGTAAGTCTTTCAATAGCACTAAAACCCCATGTAAATCCATGAGGCGTTGGACCCGTAAATTGCAAACCCCGTTTTCAAATAGATTTTCACCATATAAGTCCTATTTGGCGTCGAAGGTTTGGATAAGTCTTTCAATAGCACCAACCCTTCGTGTAAGCCCGAAAAGGCATTGAAACCCCATTTTCAAATAGATTTTCTCATATAAGTCCTATTTGGCGTCGAAGGTTTGGATAAGTCTTTCAATAGCACCAACCCTTCGTGTAAGCCCGAAAAGGCATTGAAACCCCATTTTCAAATAGATTTTCACCATATAAGTCCTATTTGGCATCGGAGGTTTGGATAAGTCTTTCAATAGCACCTACCCTCCGTGTAAGCCCGAAAAGGCATTGAAAACCCTTTTTTAGATTGTTTTGTTTATTCATGTAAATCCTATGGTGGTGTCGGGATCCGAGTAAGTCTTTCAATAGCATCGAATCCCGACCCCACGAGGTCTTGACCCTTTCCTTAAAAATTCTTGTGTCTATAATAAATTGCACTTTGCATTAAGCATTCATACTTCATGCCGATCCATATTTGTCATCTTCATGATACATGTGTTCGCGACTATGCCATGACTATTTTGCTTGGATGTTTTACCATTTTACCTATCTTGATTACTTGCTTGATTGTTTATTCGCTTTGATATAAAAATGTGATTAAAATACACTTTGCCATGAAAACTTTAAAAAGAGTAAACATGGTAATGTGGGCGTTAGAAACGAAGGTATGAGTCCTTTACACGGGGGCGTGGCTGGTACGTGCTTTCGTGTGAAGGATTCTACACGTTCTAACTCCCATAGGATCATGGTCTAAAATTCCCCAAAGTGTGAATTAATCATCCAAAACCCCGCCATTTGACGGACCGCTTTACTCTTGGAAATCAAGGGTAAAGAGATCCCGAATATGGCACCAAAAACATTAATTGTTTGTCCCGGCACTAGGTGTTAGGATTTCAAGTATATCCTACCACCGAAATGCCCGGAAATTTAAAAGATACAAAGATAAAAGGGATGGTGAAATAAAGAGTCTAATCAAAACCGAACGAAGTCATATTACGTTTGCCATTTTTGGTATATCGTACGACGGAAATCGGGACATTTGTACATAATAAAAACCAACAAACTTAGGCTTAGCAAATAAAGAAAACATTAGGAAGGAGGTAACCGTTTTCTTAAACGGATGTCGTGGGGTGCCTAACACCTTCCCCACGCATAAGCAAACCCCCGAACCTATCTCTGGTTCAAGACCATTTAGTTGTAGATGTCTAAATAGGGTAAAATCTATTAGACATAGGTGCCCAATCACACCTTAAAATTTCCCATGATTGGTGGCGACTCCAAATTTGTGCTCACACGCACACACGTACACAAGTTCCCACACACACACAACTCGTATCTCGAAACGGAAAAGAGATAGAGGAACACACACAACACTCGCCAAATGGGGGTCGGTATCTAGGAAAATAAAAAGAATAAAAGAAACTTAGAAAATTTTCCGCCGGTGTCGACAGCTTGGCGACTCCACTGGGGACTTAGAGGGTTTAAGCCTATAGTCTTTCGGTGTTTTCTTTGCTAAGCATGTGTGTATATATTTGTTGGTATTCATTATTTGATTCATTCTTTATTTCATCTTGTATATTGTTTTGATTTTAGCATGTCTATATTCTTGTATATAAACTGCGAACATAGGATAGAGATTTATTTTATGCAACACATATTATATATTGTGCCTTGTACAAAAAAGTCTTTTCCCTTTTTACTTTCAAAATCATGACATTATACACTCATTGGACTTTTGGGTCGAACCCGGACTCAGGTGGGGCTGGGCTGGTACAGGCTCCACCACGAACCCTTTTATATCTAGGACATGGAACACGAGAATCCACCCTTCTCCCTTCACACCCGTGGAGATCGAGGGGGGCGTGCAAGTGCTTCCCCGGTGATCCAATACCCTTTCGACTTCCTTCGGGAGGATGAAATGGGCATGATCATCGGCCCCTTTAGGAAACAGAATTCCAAGCTGTGTCATACCATGTTGCATATAGTAAGCTATAGAGTAGAAAACTTACCTGTGAGGGCTCTGGTAAAAGCCAACCGAGTGAACATCCAACCTAAGATAGGATACCCAATAATAGGACGTGTCTTTTCAAAATGAGTCAAGGGAAAAGCGTTGTGCTATTTTCCAGGTGGTGATAAAATAAAAGGAGCCAAGCCAGGTTCTATCTATCTAAACCTTTGTTTGCATGTCATCGTTTGATAAAGGGATAGGATAACCACGTTGTCCATACCCATTGCAAACCGCTCAAGCCCAAAGAGTTCCAAACTCTACATGGGATGTATAGAGTCGTACCGTGTCTAACCAAAAGTATGACCCTCACACTAACCGACATCGGTTCCCAAAATCTTTCAAAAATGGAACCTGAACGCCGAAAGGCTCGTCGGATTTTGACGATGTGATAGTCTATCTTTTTGTTGATACGATTATAACCATTGTGTATAGAGTCGCGTCGTCTAACCAAAAGTATGACCTTCACATTAACCGACATCGGTTCCCAAAAATTTTCAAAATGGAACCGAACGCCGAAAGGCTCGTCAAATTTTCAGTAATGTGAGAGTCTATCTTTTCGTTGATACGCGTGTACATAGTCTTGTCGTACCCCAACCAAAAGTACGACCCTCACATTAACCGACATCGGTTCCCTCCAAAAATTTTCAAAAATGGAACCGAACGCCGAAAGGCTCGTCGAATTTCAGTAATGTGAGAGTCTATCTTTTCGTTGATACGCGTGTACATAGTCTTGTCGTACCCCAACCAAAAGTACGACCCTCACATTAACCGACATCGGTTCCCTCCAAAAAATTTCAAAATGGAACCGAACGCCGAAAGGCTCGTCGAATTTTCAGTAATGTGAGAGTCTAACTTTTCGTTGATACATCGTGTATAGAGTCATGTCGTACCCCAACCAAAAGTACGACCCTCACATTAACCGACATCGGTTCCTCCAAAAATTTTCAAAATGGAACCGAACGCCGAAAGGCTCGTCGAATTTTCAGTAATGTGAGAGTCTAACTTTTCGTTGATACATCGTGTATAGAGTCATGTCGTCCTCAACCAAAAGTACGACCCTCGCATTAACCGACATCGGTTCCCTCCAAAAATTTTCAAAATGGAACCGAACGCCGAAAGGCTCGTCGAATTTTCAGTAATGTGAGAGTCTAGCTTTTCGTTAGTACGATCATACCCGTCATGTACATAGTCTTGTCATCCAACCAAAAGTACGATTATCACATCAACCGACGTTGGTCCCTCAAAATTTTTAAAAATGGGACCGAACGCCGAAAGGCTCGTCAAAATTTTGGATGTGATAGTCTACCTTTTCGTTGATACGTATGTACCCATTGTGTATAGAGTCATGTCGTCCTCAACCAAAAGTACGACCCTCGCATTTACCGACATCGGTTTCCAAAAAATCTTTCAAAATGGAACCGAACGCCGAAAGGCTCGTCAATTTTTGGTAATGCGAGAGCCTATCTTTTCGTTGGTACGATTGTAACCATCGTGTATAGAGTCAAGTCATCCTCAACCAAAAGTACGATTATCACACCAACTGACGTCGGTCCTTCAAAAATTTTCAAAAAGTGGAACCGAACGCCGAAAGGCTCATCGAAATTTTGGATGTGATAGTCTACCTTTTCGTTGATACATTTGTAACCATTTTGTATAGAGTCGTGTCATCCTTAACCAAAAGTACGACCCTCACATTGACCGACACCGGTTCCCTCACAAAATTTTTGCAAAATGGACTTGAGCGCCGAAAGGCTCGTCGAGTTTTGGTAATGTGAGAGTCTACCTTTTTGTTGGTACGCATGTAACCATCATGTACATATGCATGAAACCCTTAAGAGTTCCAAACTCTACATGGGTTGTATAGAGTCTCGTCATGTCTAACCAAGAGTATGACCTTCGCATCCACTGACACCGGTTCCCTAAAAAATTTTCAAAATGGAACCAAGCGCCGAAAGGCCCGTCAAATTTTTGGAGGTGCGAAAGCCTATCTCTTTGTTGATAAGTCCGCTGTGTACATACGTGTTAACCCTAAGAGTTCTTGACTCTATATAGGGATGTAGATGTTTACCCATTGTGTCATCTTTGACCAAGAGTACGACTCTCACACCAACCGACATCGGTTCCCAGAAAATTCTTCCAAAATGGAACCGAACGCCGAAAGGCTCGTCAAATTTTTGGTGATGTGAGAGTCTATCTCCTTGTTGATGAGTCTGTAACCATAGTGTACATACGTGTATAAGCCCTAAGAGTTCCCGACTCTATATAGGGATGTAAATATTTACCCATTGTGTCGTCTTCAACCAAGAGTATGACTCTCGCATCTACCGACATCGGTTCCCCCAAAATTTTTCAAAATGAAACCGAACGCCGAAAGGCCCGTCAATTTTCAATGATGTGAGAGTCCACCTCTTAGTTGACTTGTCCGTTGTGTACATACACGCATAAGCCCTAAGAGTTCCCGACTCTATATAGGGATGTAAATATTTACCCATTGTGTTGTCTTCAACCAAGAGTATGACTCTCACACCAACCGACATTGGTTCCCGAAAAATTTTTTTTTCAAAATGGAACCGAGGGCCGAAAGGCTCGTCAATTTTCAATGATGTGAGAATCCATCTCTTCGTTGACTTGTCCACCATGTACATACGCATGTAAATCCTAAAAGTTTCCAACTCTGTACAGAAATGTAGATATTCACCCATTGTGTCGTCTTCGGCCAAGAGTACGACCCTCACATCGACCGACGTCGGTTCCCACAAAAAATTTTTTTTTTTTTTCAAAATGGAACCAAACGCCAAAAGGCTCATTGAATTTTTAGAGATGTGAAAGTCTATCTCCTTGTTGATGTGTCCATGACCATCATGTAAACCCTAGGGGTTTCCAACTCTATATGGGGATGTAGATATTCACCCATTTTGTCAACCTCAACAAGAAGTATGACCCTCACATAAACCAATGACAGTTTCCCAAAAAAAAAAAGTTTTCAAAACGGAATTGTGAGCCGAAAGGCTCTTCAAGTCTTGGTAACCCGATGTGAGAGTCCATCTACTTGTTGATGCATGGTGAAATCATGTGCATCATGAACGCACTCATACCCAATCGAGGTTTACTGCGAGGTAAGCCCAAGGGTCCTGATCCTAATTGTGAATTCAAAGTCTAACTCATTTTCATTTGCTTGTAGGATTTCATCCATACACACGAACAAATGGTGGGAGAAACAAATGGGCCGAATGAACATGAGGTTCGGATGGCCACCTCTGAGCACAAGTTTGACGATCTTCTTGCCTTCGTATACATGATGGTGAAGCAAGTCGTGGAAACGGGAAACCAGAAGAGAAAAGATGACAAAAACACCAATGGTGAAGTGTCGGAAGGACGTCCTCACATCAACATGGACCCGCTGCCAAGGCCACCAACACTACCAAAACCTAAGGAGAGAGATCCCCAATTGGATAGTAAGATCAATGACTCAGAAAAAAAAGATCCGGCTCATGCGGGGCCTGAGCTCCTTCGGAACACAGATTCCTTCAGTATGTCCTAGTTCCCCAACATGACAGTGCCGCCCAAATTCAAAATCCCCAAATTCGAGAAGAACAATGGGAGGAGTGACCCGATGATTCACTTGCAAATGTGCTGCCGAAAGATGGCCCAGTACGCAAACAATGAACCCTTGTTGATCCAGACTTTCTAAGACACCTTGATGGGGCACGCAGCCGAATGGTATTCACAACTGAAGAAGATCTCCCATTGGAAAGAGCTGGCAGACACCTTCCTAGCCCAGTATGGCCTCAACTCTCAAATAGAACCTAGACTGCTTTGACCGTTAGAGAATGGAGAAGAAGAGCAGCAAGATTTTCAGAGAATACACCCAGTGGTGGAGAGAAATGGCGACCTCGGGCATGCCCCCTTCTAGACGAGAAAGAGATGATCAAGATCTTCGTCGATACCCTGAAGAACCCATACTTCAATCGAATAGTGGGTTTGCAATTGCAGTTCCTTGTGGACTTGATTCTTGGTTGAAGAAAGAGTCGAGGATGCGGTGAAGACAAAGAGGATGGTGGACATGCTAGCCCTAATGGAATTAGTTGAGTAGATTGCAAAGAGGACCCTCGTAGAGAAAAACGAGGAGGGAGTTTAAGATGATAGCCAAGAACGACAGGAAGTGGAGGAAGACTCTCCCATGTTATACCCACTTGGAATCAGCCAAGACCGGCTCAGATAGCACAAGCTCCCAAGGTGCACAAGACTTGAATGACCTACTTGGACTACTCAAGGGTGCCATATTTGTGAGAGGTCAATGGAGGAACCTGCGGCAGCTACATCAAGATAGATGATGGTTCTTGAGAACATGTTACCAAGCCTGGATGGACCATGAGTGAGCTAAGATGTGGATCACTTTCCTGTGAAAGCTTCACACAACTGTATCCAAACTCTGGAGAGGTTCACCTGATGTTAGGGATGCCACCCACGGAAGGCAAAGCACAAGAGAACCTTTAAGATCCAATCAAGTTCCTACTAACCCTTCTTATATCCATGTTGAGTAGTTTGTTGCAATCTTGTACAAATCTTTCAAATCTATGCTTTTCCAAAAATGTGCATAATAAATTCAAAATCACAAAAAGATTTTTTTGTTTGAAATGCATGCATCCATGAGAGGGACGAGTCAACACCACAATTCCACTCATGGAAAATGAGGTGTCTAAGTAAAATTACTATCCACTACTGAGAAGGAAGCGGCATGTGTTCTCTGAACACCCACGCCCGAAACACTTTTTCTCAAACACATGAAGCACTTAACCCTTTTGCACATGATTCCTACTTTTCACGACCAATGTTGGTGTGATCCTAAACCAGTAGGTGACTAAAAGTTCTAGCTTCACTGACCAATTGATTGGATATGAAATGATGGAGGCATTGTTTCTACTATCCAAACAGTTTTACCGCTTGTAAACCCCGCTGATCCAAAGAATATATTTTTAAAAAGAAATTCACCCGGATTTATGAAATGGCACTTAAGCTCTCTAGGCTAAGAAGTTAGTACTCAGGATGACGGAAAAGGCCTCCGTTCAACTATCCTCCCGCTTGTAGAAAAATGCCACTTGCTAACCAAGTTGAGCCTGTTCGTTTTTCTTCTATGAAAAACCAGTCAAGGATTACCCCCCACACTGGGGCAGGTTAAATGGTTGTGAGAGTCTCACACTAGGCAAAAGCAAACAAAGTGAGTAAATGAGACTCCTGAAGGAAACAAAGTCAATCAAGTGAATTCCCCAAAAAGAAAGGGGAAAAGAAGTCCAAAAACTGAAGAGAAAGTCAACCCAAGGAAAGCTAAACTGAGTGAATAGAAGAGTGAAATGTTCAAATTAAGGACTAGGGTAGTGCTTAATGGAGTGAAATTCAAACGAAGAGTAATCCTTGACTTTAGGAAAACCCCTCAAGTAATTTCAAAGCCAAAATTATCCTCCCATAAGCCTAGGAGAACCAAAGCCTTACATTACGGTCCTTTGAAAGTCCTTCCTAACTGGGAGCGACTGCTTAGCCTAAGGAGCTTGTGCCAAGGAAACATCACGAAGTAATTTTGAGCCTTATATCCTTCGTTTCAAGCACCCTTTTAACCCCAAGGCCACGTTACAAGCCAACAAAGACCTCACTGATCATTCGATGATCGGTTGGTCATGTAGCAATGAACTTTTGGTCAAAAACTGGTAATGATGGAATCTAGATCACGCACCTTCAAGAGGTCGTATCTCATAAAGGGCACCGTCCACTTTGCACCATGGCCTTCGGGCCAAACAAGAGTGACTTCAATGTTTGAAGCCTCACCCCAATTCAAAAAGAAATAAAAGAAGAGCTCACTCAGAAAGCTCACAGGATAATGCCAAACAGATTAACCCGAGGGACCATGCTTTCCATTCTCGGTAAGGGATGGTTGTTGAGCAGAGGCACCCATTAACTATAAAGGAAGCAAGGCTTTGCCTAGCCTCTCTCAGACGATGCATGCATTTGAAAGAATTTTCAAAAGATTATACTCTTTAATGATTTTCCAAGAATAAAAAGATTTGAAAAATGATTTTCTAAAAAACAATCCTCGAAATCTTGAATGAGGAAAATTTTCAAAGAAGGATTTGTATAGAATTGCAACCTATGAAATTCATTTCACCCTCTAAACCACCAGTCAAGCCACTGGCCAAAAAACCCTGAAAGATGTTAAGCACTTTCCCCCTAGACTCCCTTCAAACAGCATGCCTTGACCAGAAAATGCCCAAACACAATCCCATACACTGGCTTTGGTCGAATGTTGTCCATAGAAAACGAAGGCCAAGCCCCAGTCTCAACCTTGATACTGGGGCAATTTTTCCTTCTTGGTTCTACCAAACCGTGGGTGGTATTCAAAGGTTCCAGAAAATTGGAAGGAAATCTCTCATCATAGACACACTCAGCAGACATGGAGGTCGATACTGAGGCAGATTTCTAGGTCACTGAAGATCTACATCATCCAGGCGAATGGACACCTCTTGCAGAATCTCCCAAATCGGTGATAGTATCGAAGCCCGGGAATAAGGAATTCTGAATAGCCATGCGAGAAAGGTTTCTGAGAAAGAAATGAGACCCGAATTGGGGAAAACGTGTGACAGACCTTCGGTTTATCCATGGGTCTCACCATTGATCTCGTTGTACCACACTGGGGCAATTTTTCCGCGACCGGAAAAATTAGAAGACAAACCAGAGGTCAAGGAAGTGCTACCATCATCAGGAATTAGTTGAAAGAGCCGAAGGTTCAACCAAGCGGATCGAAGATTGAGAAAGTGTCGTCTGACCGAATGATCAAGAGCATTAGACAGACCGACTAGATGAGCTAATGACCAGAAGCATGTTGTCAGCACTGAGAAGACCGGAAAAGTTAAGAAGCAACCGAGGAATTGTCTCATGATTGAATTTGACAACACACTGGGGCAAATTTTTCAAAAGCGGTTTTGAAAAATTTTGAAGGGAAAAGCGGCTCAACACTTGAACGGCTGTCTTGATCCAGGGCGAAAGGGACAGAAGCAGAAATTTAGATTCTACATCGACACGTGTGATTCCACACTGGGGCAAATTTTTCAGTAAACTGAAAAATTGTGGAGAAGAGCTGGTTTGAGACTCGGGCAGTTAGTTTGGACCAAACCAAGAAGTATGTGCATGAAGAATTTGGAAACTCGTACCGATCAAGATAATGCCATACTGGGGCAAAATTTTTCCATCTTCGAGAAGCTGGAAAAATTTGTTTCGATATTCCATACTGGGCCAAAATTTTTCAAAAGGGTTTTGAAAAAATTTCGAAGGAAAATAGTTCGACTCTCGGGTGGCTATCGCAGTCCGATGCAAAGGAGACAGAGGAAGAAATCCAGGATTCCGCATCAGCATGCATTGTTCCACACTGGGGCAAAATTTTTCTATCTTCAAAGAAGCTAGAAAAATTTATTCAACGCTACACACTGGGGCAAATTTTTCCATTTTTGTCAGGAGAAAAATTGGAAAAATTCGAAAGAGTCATCCGAAATGGGCCTCGTGAAGGAGTAAGACCCAATGACGATAGAAATGGGCCTCGTGAAGGAGTAAGTCCCGACATTGATAGAAATGGGCCTCGTGAAGGAGTAAGACCCAAGATTTGCTGAAATGGGCCTCGTGAAGGAGTAAGTCCCGACATTGATAGAAATGGGCCTCGTGAAGGAGTAAGACCCAAGAGTTTCTGAAATGGGCCTCGTGAAGGAGTAAGACCCAGGATTTGCTGAAATGGGCCTCGTGAAGGAGTAAGACCCGATGATGATGAAATGGGCCTCGTGAAGGAGTAAGTCCCGACATTGATAGAAATGGGCCTCGTGAAGGAGTAAGACCCAAGAGTTGCTGAAATGGGCCTCATGAAGGAGTAAGACCCAATGATGATAGAAATGGGCCTCGTGAAGGAGTAAGTCCCGCTATTGATAGAAATGGGCCTCGTGAAGGAGTAAGTCCCGACATTGATAGAAATGGGCCTCGTGAAGGAGTAAGTCCCGACATTGATAGAAATGGGCCTCGTGGAAGAGTAGGACCCGATGATGATAAGATGGGCCTCAAGAAAGGAGTAAGACCTAATGATGATAGAAGTGGGCCTCTTGAATGTATAAGACCCGATCCTTTGATGATTCAAATCCGCAGCTAACCTATGAGATAGCTAAGCCTAAAGTATGGGATGCGAGTGCACTTCGACCCAACAGACAGAGCAACAACCACCTCAATGGAGCTCGCATGGCATCTAAAGCACACAGAGCCAAAATCCCTCAGGAATGGACCACATGGAATGCCACCATCGGCAACAAACCCAAGAAGGGGGAGCTAAATTCACATGACCCCAAGTCTACCTCAGGTCTTTCTTAAGACCTGACCCTCAATGTTCATACATTCACAAGAATCCAAGGCGTGAGGACCGGCGATGGCCCCCACTGCCACTGCCTCGGTGAGACATCTGCAAGAAAGAGCGACAGACAATCCAAGAGTCAGAAAAGCCAGGTAAACTTCATACACGAAACCCAATGATAGGAAAAGACAATCAAACAATCCAATTTGTCCCTGATCGTTTGGATGAATTTCCAAGCCAGGTCTGATTACCCAATTGCGATTCGACTAAGTGTCAAATCCCAATTTGTCCCTGATCGTTTGGATGAATTTCCAAGCCAGGTCTGATTACCCAATTGCGATTCGACTAAGTGTCAAATCCCAATTTGTCCCTGATCGTTTGGATGAATTTCCAAGCCAGGTCTGATTACCCAATTGCGATTCGACTAAGTGTCAAATCCCAATTTGTCCCTGATCGTTTGGATGAATTTCCAAGCCAGGTCTGATTACCCAATTGCGATTCGACTAAGTGTCAAATCCCAATTTGTCCCTGATCGTTTGGATGAATTTCCAAGCCAGGTCTGATTACCCAATTGCGATTCGACTAAGTGTCAAATCCCAATTTGTCCCTGATCGTTTGGATGAATTTCCAAGCCAGGTCTGATTACCCAATTGCGATTCGACTAAGTGTCAAATCCCAATTTGTCCCTGATCGTTTGGATGAATTTCCAAGCCAGGTCTGATTACCCAATTGCGATTCGACTAAGTGTCAAATCCCAATTTGTCCCTGATCGTTTGGATGAATTTCCAAGCCAGGTCTGATTACCCAATTGCGATTCGACTAAGTGTCAAATCCCAATTTGTCCCTGATCGTTTGGATGAATTTCCAAGCCAGGTCTGATTACCCAATTGCGATTCGACTAAGTGTCAAATCCCAATTTGTCCCTGATCGTTTGGATGAATTTCCAAGCCAGGTCTGATTACCCAATT
>OU015768.1:23240033-23272533 GCA_907173295.1 Fagus sylvatica
CTCAATACACATTAAGGTGGATGATGCAGAGCAACAGAGAGAGAACATTTTCCATACTAGATGCCACGTCAACAATAAGGTATGTAGTATGATCATTGATGGGGGGAGTTGTACTAATGTGGCTAGTACTATTTTGGTTGAGAAATTGAATTTACCAACCTTAAAACACTCTAGGCCATATAAGTTGCAGTGGTTGCATGATTGTGGGGAGATTAAGGTAAATAAGCAAGTGCTAATTTCTTTTTCAATTGGGAAGTACAAGGATGAAGTACTTTGTGATGTTGTCCAATGCATGCGGGTCACATATTATTGGGCAGGCCATGGCAATTTGACAGGAAGGCATCATGATGGGTCAAGAATAGGTATTCTTTTGTAAAAGACAGTAGAACCGTTACTCTCGTACCGTTGACTCCAAGACAAGTTTATGAGATTGAAAAAATGAGTTGAAAAAAATTGTGAGACTGAGAGTTCAAAAAGATGATGAAAAAGAAAGTTGATGGGAACCAAGGTGGGCCTAGTCCTTAAAGATCCTTTGCAAGTTCCAGATGGGCCAATTACAAGATCAAGAGCCAAGAAGATCAAGGAAGCAATGCAAGGATTGGTGCAATCCACTTGGGATGAAGCTAGCAAGAGCCCAACAATCAAAGTGGGTTTGAAAGAAGGAGAACCAATTTTGATCCACTTGATACAAGCTGTGGAAGACATGACTTAGGGAAGTTTGGGCCTATTGTTATTCAAGGCTTTCAATTTATTAAAAGATTTATTTTATTAGTTTAGAATAAGTGGGCTTGAGAAGGAGGCCTTGTATTAGGCCCAAGTTACTGTAGCCGAATTACTGTTGCGTGGCACTGTTCACGTAGGGGTATTTTTGGGAAAAAAGAGTTCTTAGTTTGGTTAGGATTTTAATTAGGTTTTGGTTTAAATACTCTTTGTAGCCTCATTTGAAGGCAGACAATATATTGAATTTTCATAGTGAGTTGAGTTTTCTCCTCTTGTTCTTGATTGAACTTTTGAACTTATCAAAGGTAAATCACAACCTTTGTGGCGTTCCTCCTTGTAATCTGGGTTCTTGAGATAGGTTCTTCATCGGGTCTAGATTTTAATATAATCTAGGTTCTTGAAACGGGTTCTCAACGGGTCTAGATTCTCCATCCATTGACTTGATCTTGGCTTTCTTGGGTGAGTTTTCAAATTGATTGTGGGTTCAAGGGATTCCATTCCGCGGGTTCATATCATTTGGTATCAGAGCAAGGTTTCCAATCAGGTCTTATTCTATCTTTTGTTTCTTGCGTATTTGATTCTAGGGCTTCATTGTTCTAGGGTTACAAAAAGAAAAAGAAAAAAAGGAAGGTGGCTGCCGAATTGCATTGTTCTAGTGTTTGTGTTGGCTTAAACCTCTTATTGAAGAGTTTGTGTTGGCTGAAACTTCTTGTTCTAGAGTTTGTGTTGGCTCAAATCTCTTATTCGTTTGATTGTGATCAAATCAGTTGCTGAAAAAAAAAAAAAAAAAAATCCAAAAAAAAAAAAAAAAATCCGAAAATTTTTTATGAGCCTTATCATCAACGGGGCTGCATACATCATTATAGTTACTCTTTCATTCGTTTTTATTCCCTTATTCTTGTTCTGGTTCTTGTTTGGTTCTTGTTCTTGTTTCTTGGACCTAATTACTAGTTGGGATAAAACAAGGTTCTTGTTCTTGTTTCTTGATTGAGTTCAATTAGTTCTTGAAGAACTTGAGTGGGAAAACTCTTGAGGTAAAAGGCAAGAGAGTGTGAGACTATTATAAAAAAAAAAAAAAATAGCCAATTAAGAGTGAAATACGAGTGGAGTGCCATTATTCGAGTGTAAACACGTAAGGGAGTGTGTGAGGTTTTCCACTAACATTTTTTTTTTTTGTGCAGCACATTACGATGTCTCATAGGAGTGACTCATCACCAAAGGGGAAGGCAGATAACTCATCCTTTGTGTTGCAAGCCATGCAACAACAGTTTGAGCGGTTGAACTTTGTATTGGGTGAAGTGAGGGATAGGATGGATCATCAAGAAACAGCGATTAGAAATCTGCAAGGTGGGAGAGATAGGAGGCGACGTGAGCCTAGGGTTGAAAATGAGTATGAGAATGAAGGAGATGGTGAGGATGAGGAAGACTTAGCATCTGAAGTTGGGTCGGGTAGACATAGACGATTTAGGCGTGAAAGAGGACATGAGGGGAACCGAGGGGGTCGGGATGGTTTAGATCGAAACCTTGGGAGCATCAAAATGAAAATACCATCTTTCCAAGGTAGAACTAACCCTGAGGTTTATCTAGAGTGGGAGAAAAAAATAGACCTGGTGTTTGATTGTCATAATTACTCTGAAGAGAAGAAAGTGAAGTTGGCGGTAATAGAGTTCACTGATTATGCTATTATTTGGTGGGATCAATTAGTGACCAATAGAAGGAGGAATAATGAGAGGCCTGTAGAGACGTGGGGAGAGTTGAAAGCTCTCATGAGGCGGAGATTTGTACCTAGCCACTTCTATAGGGACCTTTACCAAAAGCTCCAAAATCTTACACAGGGGTCTAGGAGTGTGGAGGATTACCATAAGGAGATGGAGGTGGCGATGATTCGGGCTAATGTAGAGGAGGATCGGGAGGCCACCATGGCTAGATTTTTGAGTGGTTTGAATAGGGACATAGCCAATGTAATTGAATTGCAGCATTATGTGGAGATAGAGGACATGGTGCACATGGCTATGAAGGTGGAGAGACAGTTAAAGAGAAAAGGGACAGCAAGGTACACTTCGGTTTCTAATACTACTTGGAAATCAAAGTGGGATAGGAATGATTCAGCTGAAGCAAAGAGAAAGACCGAACCACCTAAGGGAAAAGATGAGGGAACTAGCAACAAACCCAAGGTAGAATCTCAACCTTCACGGAATAGAGATATTAAATGCTTTAAGTGTTTGGGTTCAGGGCACATCGCTTCTCAATGTCCAAACAGGCGGGTGATGATTATGCGCGACAATGGGGAGGTGATGACTGAGAGTGAGGATGATAGTGATGGGATGCCCGAGTTGGTTGATGCTAGTGATGATGATGGAGTGGTATACCCCGTGACAGGTGAGTCTCTTGTTGCCAGGCGTGCTCTCAATACACACATTAAGGTGGATGATGCAGAGCAACAGAGAGAGAACATTTTCCATACTAGATGCCACGTCAACAATAAGGTATGTAGTATGATCATTGATGGGGGGAGTTGTACTAATGTGGCTAGCACTATTTTGGTAGAGAAATTGAATTTACCAACCTTAAAACACTCTAGACCATACAAATTGCAGTGGTTGAATGATTGTGGAGAGGTTAGGGTGGATAGGCAAGTGTTAGTTACTTTTTCAATTGGGAAGTATCTGGATGAGGTGCTTTGTGATGTTGTGCCTATGCATGCTGGCCATATTTTGTTGGGGAGGCCGTGGCAGTATGATAGGAGGGTGACACATGATGGGTTCAAGAACATGTACAGCTTTGTAAAGGGGGGCAAAACAATCAAGCTTGCTCCTTTAACTCCAAGCCAAGTCTATGAGGACCAACTGAAACTTGAAAAGTGAGGTTGCTCATAAAAGAAAGTGTGAAAATGAGAGTGATCAAAAAAGAAAGAGTGAAAAAGAGATTGAGCAAAAAAGAAAGATTGAGAGTGAAAATGAGCAAAAAAGAAAGAGTGAAAAAGAGATTGAGCAAAAAAGAAAGAGTGAGAGTGAAAATGAGAAAAAAGAAAGAGAGTCTGTAGAGAGAAAAGGAAAGACAAAAGTGAGTTTCTATGCAAGAGAGAGTGAGGTTAAGAGGGCTTTCTTCGCAGATCGCCCTATGATTCTTCTTGTCTATAAAGAGTCTTATCTTAATCTTGATGAAACTAACAAGTCTCTTCCTAGTTTGGCTGTTTCTTTGTTGCAGGAGTTTGAGGATGTATTCCCAGAGGAGATGCCTAATGAGTTGCCACCCATTAGAGGCATTGAACACCAGATTGATTTTGTGCCCGGAGCTGCTATTCCAAACCGACCAGCCTATAGGAGTAATCCAGAGGAGACAAAGGAGCTTCAAAGGCAAGTTGAGGATTTGATGAGCAAGGGGTACGTGAGGGAGAGCATGAGCCCATGTGCAGTACCAGTGCTACTAGTGCCAAAGAAGGATGGGACATGGAGGATGTGCGTTGATTGCAGGGCGATCAACAATATCACGGTAAAGTATCGCCATCCCATTCCTAGATTAGATGATATGCTTGATGAATTGCATGGCTCATGTATTTTCAGTAAAATTGATCTTAAAAGTGGGTATCATCAAATTAGAATGAAAGAGGGTGATGAATGGAAAACTACTTTTAAGACTAAGTATGGGCTTTATGAATGGTTGTGTTAGCCTCAAGGTTTCAATAATTATTAATTGGCTAATTAATCCAAGGACATTCATGTAGTTTTGATGATAACCATGATTTTAAGTTGTTCATTAATGATATTTTCATATGAACTAATGATTTATGTTTTAAAGCTTAATTTTGACTATTGATTTAATTGGACCAAGATGGCCAATTCAAATATCAAGCAAATGCAAAGTTGATAAGTTGCAAACACATTGAAGATCAAAGTCATCAAGACTCAAGACAAAGAAATCAAGCTCAAAGACAATGATCCGAGACATATGAGAAGTAAGAGTTAGGTTTTGTAAAGTTTATTAAGATTTGATCTTTAAGGCTCAACTTTAAAACCATATCAATTGAAAAATCTCTTAAAGTTTTCAAAGACAAACTTGATTGGTTGAAATTCAAATATAAGACAACCATATCAATTGAAAAATCTCTTAAAGTTTTCAAAGACAAACTTGATTGGTTGAAATTCAAATATAAGACAACCATATCAATTGAAAAATCTCTTAAAGTTTTCAAAGACAAACTTGATTGGTTGAAATTCAAATATAAGACAACCATATCAATTGAAAAATCTCTTCAAGTTTGTCTTTGAAGACTTTAAGAGATTTTTCAATTGATATGGTTGTCTTATATTTGAATTTCAACCAATCAAGTTGTCTTTGAAAACTTTAAGAGATTTTTCAATTGATATGGTTGTCTTATATTTGAATTTCAACCAATCAAGTTGTCTTTGAAAACTTTAAGAGATTTTTCAATTGATATGGTTGTCTTATATTTGAATTTCAACCAATCAAGTTTGTCTTTGAAAACTTTAAGAGATTTTTCAATTGAAGTTGGTTTTAAAGTTGAGCCTTAAAGATCAAATCTTAATAAACTTTACAAAACCTAACTCTTACTTCTCATATGTCTCGGATCATTGTCTTTGAGCTTGATTTCTTTGTCTTGAGTCTTGATGACTTTGATCTTCAATGTGTTTGCAACTTATCAACTTTGCATTTGCTTGATATTTGAATTGGCCATCTTGGTCCAATTAAATCAATAGTCAAAATTAAGCTTTAAAACATAAATCATTAGTTCATATGAAAATATCATTAATGAACAACTTAAAATCATGGTTATCATCAAAACTACATGAATGTCCTTGGATTAATTAGCCAATTAATAATTATTGAAACCTTGAGGCTAACACAAATATGTCTATTTTTCATCACCCTCTTTCATTCTAATTTGATGATACCCACTTTTAAGATCAATTTTACTGAAAATACATGAGCCATGCAATTCATCAAGCATATCATCTAATCTAGGAATGGGATGGCGATACTTTACCGTGATATTGTTGATCGCCCTGCAATCAACGCACATCCTCCACGTCCCGTCCTTCTTTGGCACTAGTAGCACTGGTACTGCACATGGGCTCATGCTCTCCCTCACGTACCCCTTGCTCATCAAATCCTCAACTTGCCTTTGAAGCTCCTTTGTCTCCTCTGGATTACTCCTATAGGCTGGTCGGTTTGGAATAGCAGCTCCGGGCACAAAATCAATCTGGTGTTCAATGCCTCTAATGGGTGGCAACTCATTTGGCATCTCCTCTGGGAATACATCCTCAAACTCCTGCAACAAAGAAACAGCCAAACTAGGAAGAGACTTGTTAGTTTCATCAAGATTAAGATAAGACTCTTTATAGACAAGAAGAATCATAGGGCGATCTGCGAAGAAAGCCCTCTTAACCTCACTCTCTCTTGCATAGAAACTCACTTTTGTCTTTCCTTTTCTCTCTGCAGACTCTCTTTCTTTTTTCTCATTTTCACTCTCACTCTTTCTTTTTTGCTCAATCTCTTTTTCACTCTTTCTTTTTTGCTCATTTTCACTCTCACTCTTTCTTTTTTGCTCTATCTCTTTTTCACTCTTTCTTTTTTTATCACTCTCATTTTCACACTTTCTTTTATGAGCAACCTCACTTTTCAGTTTCAGTTGGTCCTCATAGACTTGGCTTGGAGTTAAAGGAGCAAGCTTGATTGTTTTGCCCCCTTTACAAAGCTGTACATGTTCTTGAACCCATCATGTGTCACCCTCCTATCATACTGCCACGGCCTCCCCAACAAAATATGGCCAGCATGCATAGGCACAACATCACAAAGCACCTCATCCAGATACTTCCCAATTGAAAAAGTAACTAACACTTGCCTATCCACCCTAACCTCTCCACAATCATTCAACCACTGCAATTTGTATGGTCTAGAGTGTTTTAAGGTTGGTAAATTCAATTTCTCTACCAAAATAGTGCTAGCCACATTAGTACAACTCCCCCCATCAATGATCATACTACATACCTTATTGTTGACGTGGCATCTAGTATGGAAAATGTTCTCTCTCTGTTGCTCTGCATCATCCACCTTAATGTGTGTATTGAGAGCACGCCTGGCAACAAGAGACTCACCTGTCACGGGGTATACCACTCCATCATCATCACTAGCATCAACCAACTCGGGCATCCCATCACTATCATCCTCACTCTCAGTCATCACCTCCCCATTGTCGCGCATAATCATCACCCGCCTGTTTGGACATTGAGAAGCGATGTGCCCTGAACCCAAACACTTAAAGCATTTAATATCTCTATTCCGTGAAGGTTGAGATTCTACCTTGGGTTTGTTGCTAGTTCCCTCATCTTTTCCCTTAGGTGGTTCGGTCTTTCTCTTTGCTTCAGCTGAATCATTCCTATCCCACTTTGATTTCCAAGTAGTATTAGAAACCGAAGTGTACCTTGCTGTCCCTTTTCTCTTTAACTGTCTCTCCACCTTCATAGCCATGTGCACCATGTCCTCTATCTCCACATAATGCTGCAATTCAATTACATTGGCTATGTCCCTATTCAAACCACTCAAAAATCTAGCCATGGTGGCCTCCCGATCCTCCTCTACATTAGCCCGAATCATCGCCACCTCCATCTCCTTATGGTAATCCTCCACACTCCTAGACCCCTGTGTAAGATTTTGGAGCCTTTGGTAAAGGTCCCTATAGAAGTGGCTAGGTACAAATCTCCGCCTCATGAGAGCTTTCAACTCTCCCCACGTCTCTACAGGCCTCTCATTATTCCTCCTTCTATTGGTCACTAATTGATCCCACCAAATAATAGCATAATCAGTGAACTCTATTACCGCCAACTTCACTTTCTTCTCTTCAGAGTAATTATGACAATCAAACACTAGGTCTATTTTTTTCTCCCACTCTAGATAAACCTCAGGGTCAGTTCTACCTTGGAAAGATGGTATTTTCATTTTGATGCTCCCAAGGTTTCGATCTACACCATCCCGACCCCCTGGGTTCCACTCATGTCCTCTTTCACGCCTAACTCGTCTATGTCTACCCGACCCAACTTCAGATGCTAAGTCTTCCTCATCCTCACCATCTCCTTCATTCTCATACTCATTTTCAACCCTAGGCTCACGTCGCCTCCTATCTCTCCCACCTTGCAGATTTCTAATCGCTGCATCTTGAAGATCCATCCTATCCCTCACTTCACCCAACACAAAGTTCAACCGCTCAAACTGTTGTTGCATGGCTTGCAACACAAAGGATGAGTTATCTGCCTTCCCCTTAGGTGATGAGTCACTCCTTATGAGACATCGTAATGTGCTGCAAAAAAAAAAAAATGTTAGTGGAAAACCTCACACACTCCCTTACGTGTTTACACTCGAACAATGGCACTCCACTCGTATTTCACTCTTAATTGGCTATTTTTTTTTTTTATAATAGTCTCACACTCTCTTGCCTTTTACCTCAAGAGTTTTCCCACTCAAGTTCTTCAAGAACTAATTGAACTCAATCAAGAAACAAGAACAAGAACCTTGTTTTATCCCAACTAGTAATTAGGTCCAAGAAACAAGAACAAGAACAAGAACAAGAACAAAACAAGGGAATAAAAATGAATGAAAGAGTAACTATAATGATGTATGCAGCCCCGTTGATGATAAGGCTCATAAAAATTTTTTTTTTTTTTCGGATTTTTTTTTTTTTTTTTTTTTTTTCAGCAACAGATTTGATTGATCACAATCAAAACGAATAAGAGATTTGAGCCAACACAAACTCTAGAACAAGAAGTTTCAGCCAACACAAACTCTTCAATAAGAGGTTTAAGCCAACACAAACACTAGAACAATGCAATTCGGCAGCCACCTTCCTTTTTTTTTTTTTTTTTGTAACCCTAGAACAATGAAGCCCTAGAATCAAATACGCAAGAAACAAAAGATAGAATAAGACCTGATTGGAAACCTTGCTCTGATACCAAATGATATGAACCCGCGGAATGGAATCCCTTGAACCCACAATCAATTTGAAAACTCACCCAAGAAAGCCAAGATCAAGTCAATGGATGGAGAATCTAGACCCGTTGAGAACCCGTTTCAAGAACCTAGATTATATTAAAATCTAGACCCGATTGAAGAACCTATCTCAAGAACCCAGATTACAAGGAGGAACGCCACAAAGGTTGTGATTTACCTTTGATAAGTTCAAAAGTTCAATAAAAAACAAGAGGAGAAAACTCAACTCACTATGAAAATTCAATATATTGTCTGCCTTCAAATGAGGCTACAAAGAGTATTTAAACCAAAACCTAATTAAAATCCTAACCAAACTAGAACTCTTTTTTCCCAAAAATACCCCTGCGTGAACAGTGCCACGCAACAGTAATTAGGCTACAGTAACTTGGGCCGTAATACAAGGCCTCACCCACTTATTCTAAACTAATAAAATAAATCTTTTAATAAATTGAAAGCCTTGAATAACAATAGGCCCAAACTTCCCTAAGTCATATCTTCCACAGCTTGTATCAAGTTGATCAAAATTGGTTCTCCTTCTTTCAAACCCACTTTGATTGCTGGGCTCTTGCTAGCTTCATCCCAAGTGGATTGCACCAATCCTTGCATTGTTTCCTTAATCTTCTTGGCTCTTAATCTTGTAATTGGCTCATCTGGAACTTGCAAAGGATCTTTAAGACTAGACCCACCTTGGTTCCCATCAACTTTCTTTTTCATCATCTTTTTGAACTCTCAGTCTCACAATTTTTTTCAACTCATTCTCTCTTTTCAATTTCATTTGATCTTCATAAACTTGTCTTGGAGTCAACGGTACGAGAGTAACGGTTCTACTGTCTTTTACAAAAGAATACCTATTCTTGAGCCCATCATGAGTGACCTTCCTGTCAAATTGCCATGGCCTGCCCAATAATATGTGACCCGCATGCATTGGAGTAACATCACAAAGTACTTCATCCTTGTACTTCCCAATTGAAAAAGAAATTAGCACTTGCTTATTTACCTTAATCTCCCCACAATCATGCAACCACTGCAACTTATATGGCCTAGAATGTTTTAAGGTTGGTAAATTCAATTTCTCAACCAAAATAGTACTAGCTACATTAGTACAACTCCCCCCATCAATGATTATACTACATACCTTATTGTTGACGTGGCATCTAGTATGGAAAATGTTCTCTCTCTGTTGCTCTGTATCATCCACCTTAATGTGTATTGAGAGCACGCCTGGTAACAAGAGACTCACCTGTCACAGGGTATACCACTCCATCATCATTACTAGCATCAACTAACTCGGGCATCTGATGAGAATCAACAAGCACCATTAAAGGATCCATTGCATGTTCCAGTTGGGCCAATTACTAGAGCAAGATCCAAGAAGATCAAAGAAGCACTTAATGGCTGATTCAAGATATTTGGGCTGATTCTACAACGGGGCATTCCAAGCTTAGCCCAAAGGAAGATGAAGGCGTAATAAATTTAATCCAAGCTACTGATGGGGCTAATCATGCCTAATTAGGCGTAATTCCCTCAGAAATGGCATGTGGATTAATGGCTGATTATTGGCGAGGAATTAGAAGGGGAAAGTGGCTGATTACTTTCTAAAATCAGACCAATTAATTGGCTGTTTGACTTGCCTATTTAATTGGCTGATTTACTTTCCTTTTCCATACCAATTAAATTGGCTGATTGACTTTTCCATTTCAGACTTTCCTTATGCGAGATTTCCTTATCTATTTCAGTCTATTATTGGCTGCTAAATGTCAGACACAATTAGTGCTAATTTTAGGCCCTTAATTTTAGTCTTTTTAGAATCAAATTAGTTTCCTTTTATTGTATGGGCGTGTAGGGTTGAAAACAGGTTATAAATAGCCTGCACTCTTTGTAATAAAGCATTATTGAATCAGAATACAAAGAAAAATGTGAGGTTTGTTTCTTCTATTAGTTCTTCAGTGAACTTGTGAACTTATCAAGGATTCTTCCTTGTGGCGTTCAAATTTTATACCTTCGGTTCATGATTCATTTCATAATCATTGGGTCGGGGTTTGTTATCTTTATACCTTTGATTCGCGTTTCATTTATAAACGTTAGGTTGGGGTGTTCTATCAAAGTCTGATTTTAGCTTTCTTGATTTTAGCTTTCTTGGGCAAGTAATCCAATATTGTTTGCTGGGTCTCAAAGCGTGTCTGTTGAGGATCGCATCATTTGGTATCAGAGCTCTTAGGCTCTAAAATCAGGTTTACTATCCTTTACCTTTTGTTTCTTGTTATCATTCTATCTTCTTCCGTTTGTGTTCTTTATTCCTTGTTCTTTGTTTTGTGTTGTGCACCAAAGTTGAAAAAAAAAAAAGGTGATACTGAAGCACCAAGTTGAAAAAAAAGAAAAAGAAAAGAAAAGAAAAGAAAAGGTGATACTGAAGCACCAAGTTGAAAAAAAGAGGTGATACTGAAGCAACAGATACTATCATTCTATCTTCTCAAAGTTAGTTTATTCTTGAATTGTGACTTTTGTAGTTTCAGTTCTCTAAAAAAAAAAAATCTGATTTTTTTTTTTTTCCTCATTGATTAGTTTGTTCTCTCATATATTTTCTGCCGTCGGTATTGGTTTAAATACTGCAAGTTGAATTTCTTGATCAAGTTTATTAGTTTCAGGAAGAACTGAAAAGGGGAAGCTTTGAGTGGAAAAAGGCAAGAGAGTGTGAGACTAATATCGGGAAAAAAAAGCCAATTTAAGAGTGAAACACGAGTGTGAGTGACATAATCTGAGTGCAAACACGTGAGGGAGTGTTGTGAGGAATTAATTTAAGCATTTCTCTATAGTTTCAAAATATATATATATATATATATATATATGTCTTCTATATATATATATATATATATTATGTCTTCCAGGGGCGAAACATCAAACAAAGAAGGACAGGCGGAGTCGTCTCTCATGTTGCGGGCTATGCAACAACAATTTGAACGCATGGACGTGATGTTTAATGAGATTCGGGATCGGATGGATAGGCAAGATGCTGTTATTGCTACTTGGCGCGAGGGACGTCCTCAAGGAGGCCCTTATGTTAGAAGGCAAGCAAGGCGTGCACCCGTGGATGATTCTGATGGTGACCACGAGGACACGAGGATGAGTTCGAAGGTGAAGAGGATCAAGCTTCACTGAACGGTAGGTTCGTGCCAAGGGGAGAAAGGCGTGGTAGAGGTTTCCGAACTGGTCTGAGATGGCGAGATGGGACTGACGGAAACCTAGGAAACATCAAAATGAAGATACCGTCATTCCAAGGGAAAAATGATCCTGAAGCATACTTGGAATGGGAGAAGAAGGTGGAGTTGATCTTTGAATGCCACAACTATTCCGAGGAGAAAAAGGTAAAACTCGCTGTCATTGAGTTTACTGACTATGCTATTATATGGTGGGATCAGCTTGTGATGAACAGGAGGAGAAACCATGAGAGGGCTATTGAGACATGGGAGGAAATGAGGGCCATCATGAGGAGACGGTTTGTCCCTAGTCACTATTATAGGGACTTGTATCAGAAATTACAAAGTCTTACACAAGGCTATAGGAGTGTGGATGACTACTACAAGGAGATGGAGATCGCCTTGATTCGGGCTAATGTAGAGGAGGATAGAGAAGCTACCATGGCAAGGTTTCTGAATGGGCTGAATCGGGACATTGCCAATGTGGTGGAACTGCAACACTATGTGGAGTTGGAGGACATGGTGCACATGGCAATAAAGGTGGAACGGCAACTTAAAAGGAAAGGAACTCGGTTCATTTCAAAATCCGGGCTCCTCTACTTCATGGAAGTCGAATTGGAGGAAAGATGAAGGGGCTGTTTTAAAGTCCAAAACCGAACCACCAAAAAGGAGAGAGGAAGTTCCCAGTGTAAACAAAGGTAAAACTGAATCCCAAACTCGTAATCGTGATATTAAGTGTTTTCGTTGTTTGGGAGTAGGTCACATAGCTTCACAGTGTCCAAATAAGAGGACCATGATTGCACGTGTTGATGGAGAGGTGGAAACCGAAAGTGAGAGCGATGCTGACCAAATGCCAATGCTTGAGGACACTTGTGACGATGATGTTGAGTATCCAGTGGAGGGTGATATGAACCCGTGGAATGGAATCCCTTGAACGCACAATCAATTTGAAAACTCACCTAAGAAAGCCAAGATCAAGTCAATGGATGGAAAATCTAGACTCGTTGAGAACCCGTTTCAAGAACCTAGATTATATTAAAATCTAGACTCGATGAAGAACCTATCTCAAGAACCCAGATTACAAGGAGGAACGCCACAAAGGTTGTGAGTTACCTTTGATAAGTTCAAAAGTTCAATCAAGAACAAGAGGAGAAAACTCAACTCACTATGAAAATTCAATATATTGTCTGCCTTCAAATGAGGCTACAAAGAGTATTTAAACCAAAACCTAATTAAAATCCTAACCAAGCTAGAACTCTTTTTTCCCACAAATACCCCTGCGTGAACAGTAATTCTAGTTCCTAAAAAGTAACTTTCCTAATAAACCCTTGGCCCTAATACAAGGCCTTTCTCAAGCCCACTTATTCTAAACTAATAAAAATAAATCTTTTAATAAATTGAAAGCCTTGAATAGCAATAGGCCCAAACTTCCCTAAGTCATGTCTTCCACAGCTTGTATCAAGTGGATCAAAATTGGTTCTCCTTCTTTCAAACCCACTTTGATTGTTGGGCTCTTGCTAGCTTCATCCCAAGTGGATTGCACCAATCCTTGCATTGCTTCCTTGATCTTCTTGGCTCTTGATCTTGTAATTAGGCCCATCTGGAACTTGTAAAAGGATCTTTAAGGCTAGGCCCGCTTTGGTTCCCATCATTCCCCCTCTCCTCAAAAGGATTCGACCTCGAATCTTCACCTACATCAAATGGAGAAAGATCAGAAATAGTGAAAGTAGCAGAAACTTTATACTCACCTGGAAGGTCCACTTTATGAGCATTGTCATTAATTTTCTCAAGAATTTGGAAAGGTCCATCTCCTCGAGGATGCAACTTAGTCTTTCTATGGGCTGGGAATCTTTCTTTGCGCATGTGAACCCAAACCCAATCTCCTGGTTCAAAGATGACACGCCTTCGCCCTTTATTGGCTGGCTCGGCCTTGCCGAGCCAAAAACCTCCATTAATGCATTAATGGTGGCGGTGGTGAGCGGCGCCGGCGGTGCATGGTGGCGGTGAGAGAACAATGACCTAAGGCCGAGCCAAAAACCTCCATTAATGCATTAATGGTGGCGGTGGTGAGCGGCGCCGGTGGTGCATGGTGGCGGTGAGAGAACAATGACCTTGGCCATGGTGGCCTTGGTCCGATCCATGAGATAGAGTGAGATTAGAGGGAGAGAGAAAAAGAGAGAAATGAAGAAGAAGGAAAGGGGGGGCGGCTGGAGAAAAAAAGAGAAGGAAAGAGACGGATCAGGTCAACCCGACCTGGCTTTTTTAGTTTAACCCTACCCGATTTTGCTAGAGAGATTATTGGACCGGGTCAGCCCGACCCGTGTCCATTTAAGCAGCCCAATCCGAATCTAACCCACACCAAACTCTAACTTGAGCCCAACTCGGTCCATTTAGACATTCCAATCAATTTTAAACCAAACCCAAGCCCAAACTTGGTCCCAAACTTCCCATACCCCACTTTGGTCCCAAAATTCCACAAAATCACATTTTGACCCCAAACTTTCCCAAAATCACATTTCAATCCCAAATTCTCCCAAAATTACATTTTGACCCCTAAAGCATTCCTCTCAAGCTATACAAACAATTCTTCTCAAGCTATACAAGCAATCTTGAGGTATTCTTTACAAGCCATACAAGCATACAGGTATAAATTCTAGACTGAAATTTATTTACTTGTATTTGATTGTTTTGTTTTTTTCTTGAATACCATGGTTATATGACTGTAACATGATATTTCACATGAAATAAATTAAACAACAACTTGAACATTAAAATTGAATTTTGATGCGAACATGAGTTTATGTACTTTGACATGATATGAATATTGGCCAAGTTTAATCTAGAAGACCGACGTATGTCGGGTAAAATGGGGTGCAAACACCTCTGAATCTTGAATTGACAGTTCGTATTACAAAGTGTCTTACAAACAAACAGTTTTTCCTTTTACTAGACTGTAACTAGGAAACTCATTTACATGTAATTCTTTCTTTTTACAAATTCATTATCAATTGTACAAATTCAAATATGAATAAAGAAGAAATATTTTTTATTGTGGAATTTCAGGGTTATGTAGGTTGCAAAACGAGGTGTCTACAGACATATGGCATTTATTTGGTTTTATGTTGTTTCAATGAGTGTTTTAAGACTATTGAATTTTTTTTAAATGCTACATGTCTCTTATTTAGATAAAAATTGGAGGATATTAGAGGATTCAATGGGAGGGGATCCTCTCCCATTATTTTGATTGGAATAGGGGAAACTTAAAAAGGTTTAAAGGCTTCATTTGGTTTTTTTTTTTTTTTTTTTTTTTAATTTTACGATTGTATTTTGTTTCAAATGATAATTAAATCATACTATTGACAAATTGAGTATTTTTCTTTTTTTGAGCATGAAAATGCAATTTCATTAAACAGAAGAAATAGAAACATCCAAATCTAAAGAACGGTGCAGGAAAGGTGTAGGAGTTTCCAACCAAACCTGAGTCGGGGTACAAAATCTAACATACTGAGCTACACAATGAGCCACCCGATTCCCCTCCCTATATACATGACAAATTGAGTATTTAAACCACGAATTGATCAAAAATAGTGATAAGTTAACATGTTATTAGAGATTTTATATTTTAGGGTTAGAGTTCATGCCTAAATTGAGGATATTTGTGTTATGGCAATTAATCCATTAAATTAGCTTCTCAAGAATGTAGTTAAAAATCCCAATTAAATTATTAAGAACCTAATTAAGTCAGATTATGGCCGGATTAAAGTGATCCAACAGAAGGGGGAATTTGGTTATTATAATTATTTAATCAAATTAAGGCTCCTTAATGGAAAATTATTCAGTAGTGTCGAACTACAAATAAAATGTGTAGTCCCCTGATGGGAACCAAGGTGGGCCTAGTCTTAAAGATCCTTTGCAAGTTCCAGATGGGCTAAGTACAAGATCAAGAGCCAAGAAGATCAAGGAAGCAATGCAAGGATTGGTACAATCCACTTGGGATGAAGCTAGCAAGAGCCCAACAATCAAAGTGAGTTTGAAAGAAGGAGAACCAATTTTGATCCACTTGATACAAGCTGTGGAAGATATGACTTAGGAAAGTTTTGGCCTACTGTTATTCAAGGCTTTCAATTTATTAAAAGATTTATTTTATTAGTTTAGAATAAGTGGGCTACAAGGAGGCCTTGTATTACGGCCCAAGTTACTGTAGCCTAATTACTGTTGCGTGGCACTGTTCACGCAGGGGTATTTTTGGGAAAAAAGAGTTCTAGTTTGGTTAGGATTTTAATTAGGTTTTGGTTTAAATACTCTTTGTAGCCTCATTTGAAGGCAGACAATATATTGAATTTTCATAGTGAGTTGAGTTTTCTCCTCTTGTTCTTGATTGAACTTTTGAACTTATCAAAGGTAACTCACAACCTTTGTGGCGTTCCTCCTTGTAATCTGGGTTCTTGAGATAGGTTCTTCATCGGGTCTAGATTTTAATATAATCTAGGTTCTTGAAACGGGTTCTCAACGGGTCTAGATTCTCCATCCATTGACTTGATCTTGGCTTTCTTGGGTGAGTTTTCAAATTGATTGTGGGTTCAAGGGATTCCATTCCGCGGGTTCATATCATTTGGTATCAGAGCAAGGTTTCCAATCAGGTCTTATTCTATCTTTTGTTTCTTGCGTATTTGATTCTAGGGCTTCATTGTTCTAGGGTTACAAAAAAAAAAAAAAAAAAAGGAAGGTGGCTGCCGAATTGCATTGTTCTAGTGTTTGTGTTGGCTTAAACCTCTTATTGAAGAGTTTGTGTTGGCTGAAACCTCTTATTCAAGAGTTTGTGTTGGCTGAAACTTCTTGTTCTAGAGTTTGTGTTGGCTCAAATCTCTTATTCGTTTGATTGTGATCAAATCAGTTGCTGAAAAAAAAAAAAAAAAAATCGAAAAAAAAAAAAAAAAAAAATTCCAAAAAAAAAAAAAAAAAAATCCGAAAATTTTTTATGAGCCTTATCATCAACGGGGCTGCATACATCATTATAGTTACTCTTTCATTCGTTTTTATTCCCTTGTTCTTGTTCTGGTTCTGGTTCTTGTTCTTGTTCTTGTTTCTTGGACCTAATTACTAGTTGGGATAAAACAAGGTTCTTGTTCTTGTTTCTTGATTGAGTTCAATTAGTTCTTGAAGAACTTGAGTGGGAAAACTCTTGAGGTAAAAGGCAAGAGAGTGTGAGACTATTATAAAAAAAAAAAATAGCCAATTAAGAGTGAAATACGAGTGGAGTGCCATTATTCGAGTGTAAACACGTAAGGGAGTGTGTGAGGTTTTCCACTAACATTTTTTTTTTTGTGCAGCACATTACGATGTCTCATAGGAGTGACTCATCACCAAAGGGGAAGGCAGATAACTCATCCTTTGTGTTGCAAGCCATGCAACAACAGTTTGAGCGGTTGAACTTTGTATTGGGTGAAGTGAGGGATATGATGGATCATCAAGAAACAGTGATTAGAAATCTGCAAGGTGGGAGAGATAGGAGGCGACGTGAGCCTAGGGTTGAAAATGAGTATGAGAATGAAGGAGATGGTGAGGATGAGGAAGACTTAGCATCTGAAGTTGGGTCGGGTAGACATAGACGATTTAGGCGTGAAAGAGGACATGAGGGGAACCGAGGGGGTCGGGATGGTTTAGATCGAAACCTTGGGAGCATCAAAATGAAAATACCATCTTTCCAAGGTAGAACTGACCCTGAGGTTTATCTAGAGTGGGAGAAAAAAATAGACCTAGTGTTTGATTGTCATAATTACTCTGAAGAGAAGAAAGTGAAGTTGGCGGTAATAGAGTTCACTGATTATGCTATTATTTGGTGGGATCAATTAGTGACCAATAGAAGGAGGAATAATGAGAGGCCTGTAGAGACGTGGGGAGAGTTGAAAGCTCTCATGAGGCGGAGATTTGTACCTAGCCACTTCTATAGGGACCTTTACCAAAAGCTCCAAAATCTTACACAGGGGTCTAGGAGTGTGGAGGATTACCATAAGGAGATGGAGGTGGCGATGATTCGGGCTAATGTAGAGGAGGATCGGGAGGCCACCATGGCTAGATTTTTGAGTGGTTTGAATAGGGACATAGCCAATGTAATTGAATTGCAGCATTATGTGGAGATAGAGGACATGGTGCACATGGCTATGAAGGTGGAGAGACAGTTAAAGAGAAAAGGGACAGCAAGGTACACTTCGGTTTCTAATACTACTTGGAAATCAAAGTGGGATAGGAATGATTCAGCTGAAGCAAAGAGAAAGACCGAACCACCTAAGGGAAAAGATGAGGGAACTAGCAACAAACCCAAGGTAGAATCTCAACCTTCACGGAATAGAGATATTAAATGCTTTAAGTGTTTGGGTTCAGGGCACATCGCTTCTCAATGTCCAAACAGGCGGGTGATGATTATGCGCGACAATGGGGAGGTGATGACTGAGAGTGAGGATGATAGTGATGGGATGCCCGAGTTGGTTGATGCTAGTGATGATGATGGAGTGGTATACCCCGTGACAGGTGAGTCTCTTGTTGCCAGGCGTGCTCTCAATACACACATTAAGGTGGATGATGCAGAGCAACAGAGAGAGAACATTTTCCATACTAGATGCCACGTCAACAATAAGGTATGTAGTATGATCATTGATGGGGGGAGTTGTACTAATGTGGCTAGCACTATTTTGGTAGAGAAATTGAATTTACCAACCTTAAAACACTCTAGACCATACAAATTGCAGTGGTTGAATGATTGTGGAGAGGTTAGGGTGGATAGGCAAGTGTTAGTTACTTTTTCAATTGGGAAGTATCTGGATGAGGTGCTTTGTGATGTTGTGCCTATGCATGCTGGCCATATTTTGTTGGGGAGGCCGTGGCAGTATGATAGGAGGGTGACACATGATGGGTTCAAGAACATGTACAGCTTTGTAAAGGGGGGCAAAACAATCAAGCTTGCTCCTTTAACTCCAAGCCAAGTCTATGAGGACCAACTGAAACTGAAAAGTGAGGTTGCTCATAAAAGAAAGTGTGAAAATGAGAGTGATAAAAAAAAGAAAGAGTGAAAAAGAGATTGAGCAAAAAAGAAAGATTGAGAGTGAAAATGAGCAAAAAAGAAAGAGTGAAAAAGAGATTGAGCAAAAAAGAAAGAGTGAGAGTGAAAATGAGAAAAAAGAAAGAGAGTCTGCAGAGAGAAAAGGAAAGACAAAAGTGAGTTTCTATGCAAGAGAGAGTGAGGTTAAGAGGGCTTTCTTCGCAGATCGCCCTATGATTCTTCTTGTCTATAAAGAGTCTTATCTTAATCTTGATGAAACTAACAAGTCTCTTCCTAGTTTGGCTGTTTCTTTGTTGTAGTAGTTTGAGGATGTATTCTCAGAGGAGATGCCAAATGAGTTGCCACCCATTAGAGGCATTGAACACTAGATTGATTTTGTGCCCGGAGTTGTTATTCCAAACCAACCAGCCTATAGGAGTAATCCAGAGGAGAAAAAGGAGCTTCAAAGGCAAGTTGAGGATTTGATGAGCAAGGGGTACGTGAGGGAGAGGGTAATGAATGGAAAACTGCTTTTAAGAAAGTATCTATTCCTAGTATGGGATGAATTGCTTTATGAATGATCTTAAAAGTTATCATCAAATTAGGTTATGGAAAACCATTTGGCTTTATGAATGGTTGGTTATGCTTTGGCCTTACCAATGCACCCAGTACTTTCATGAGATTAATGAACCATGTCCTACGTGCGTTCATAGGCAAGTTTGTGGTTGTGTACTTTGATGACATCCTAGTATACAGCAAGGACTTAAATGAACATATTGAGCATTTGAGATATGTGTTTGATGTGTTAAAATGTGAAAAGTTGTATGCTAATTTCAAGAAATGTAACTTTTGCATGGAAAAAGTTGTTTTTCTTGGTTATGTTGTTACTACAACAGGTATTGAGGTGGATGAAGAGAAAGTCAAGGCCATCAAGGAGTGGCCAACGCCAAAGAGCATCACTGAGGTAAGAAGCTTTCATGGCTTAGCTAGCTTTTATCGGCGTTTTGTTAAAGACTTTAGCACCCTGGCTGCACCACTCACTGAGATAATTAAAAAGAATGTTGGGTTTCATTGGGGAGCTGATCAAGATAATGCTTTTGCCACTATTAAAGAAAGGTTGTGCTCTGCCCCTGTGTTAGCATTACCTAATTTTAACAAAACTTTTGAGATTGAATGTGATGCCTCAGGAATAGGGATTGGAGCTGTTTTGATGCAGGATAGGCGGCCCATAGCCTTCTTCAGTGAGAAGCTTAGTGGGGCGTCCCTGAAGTACCCTACTTATGACAAAGAGCTTTATGCTCTTGTTCGTGCATTAGAGACTTGGCAGCACTACTTGTGGCCTAGGGAATTTGTGATCCACACCGATCATGAATCATTGAAGCATCTCAAGGGTCAAGGTAAGTTGAATCAAAGGCATGCTAGATGGCTGGAATACATTGAGACCTTTCCATATGTCATCCGTTACAAACAAGGTAAGGAGAACATTGTTGCTGATGCTTTATCCCGGAGGTATGTACTTCTTACTTCTATGAGTGCTAAGTTGCTTGGCTTTGAATATGTGAAAGACATGTATGCTGATGACGCTGACTTTTCTGATGTGTATAAGGCATGTGATAAGACGGCATTCGGTAAGTTTTACAAGCACGATGGTTATTTGTTTAAAGAAAGCAAACTCTGTGTGCCAAGTTGTTCTATGCGTGAGTTATTGGTGCGTGAGGCACATGGTGGGGGATTAATGGGACACTTTGGTGTCAAGAAAACTTTAGACATCTTGCATGAACATTTCTTTTGGCCTAAGATGAAGAAAGATGTGAATCGCATTTGTGGCAGGTGCATTACATGTAGAAAAGCCAAATCTAAGGTTTTGCCACATGGGTTGTATACACCCTTACCTGTTCCTAGTGAGCCATGGGTAGACATATCTATGGACTTTGTTTTGGGGCTGCCTAGGACAAAAAGGGGTAGAGATTCTATTTTTGTGGTTATGGATAGATTTAGTAAGATGGCACATTTCATTCCATGCCATAGAACATATGATGCCACAAACATAGCTGACTTGTTTTTCAGAGAGATAGTGCGACTCCATGGAGTACCTCGGAGTATTGTTTCTGATAGGGATGTTAAATTCCTTAGCTACTTGATATGAACCCGCAGAATGGAATCCCTTGAACCCACAATCAATTTGAAAACTCACCCAAGAAAGCCAAGATCAAGTCAATGGATGGAGAATCTAGACCCGTTGAGAACCCGTTTCAAGAACCTAGATTATATTAAAATCTAGACCCGTTGAAGAACCTATCTCAAGAACCCAGATTACAAGGAGGAACGCCACAAAGGTTGTGATTTACCTTTGATAAGTTCAAAAGTTCAATAAAAAACAAGAGGAGAAAACTCAACTCACAATGAAGATTCAATATATTGTCTGCATTCAAATGAGGCTACAAAGAGTATTTAAACCAAAACCTAATTAAAATCCTAACCAAGCTAGAACTCTTTTTTCCCACAAATACTCCTGCGTGAACAGGAATTCTAGTTCCTAAAAAGTAACTTTCCTAATAAACCCTTGGCCCTAATACAAGGCCTTTCTCAAGCCCACTTATTCTAAACTAATAAAAATAAATCTTTTAATAAATTGAAAGCCTTGAATAGCAATAGGCCCAAACTTCCCTAAGTCATGTCTTCCACAGCTTGTATCAAGTGGATCAAAATTGGTTCTCCTTCTTTCAAACCCACTTTGATTGTTGGGCTCTTGCTAGCTTCATCCCAAGTGGATTGCACCAATCCTTGCATTGCTTCCTTGATCTTCTTGGCTCTTGATCTTGTAATTGGCCCATCTAGGAACTTGTAAAGGATCTTTAAGGCTAGGCCCACTTTGGTTCCCATCATTCCCCCTCTCCTCAAAAGGATTCGACCTCGAATCTTCACCTACATCAAATGGAGAAAGATCAGAAACAGTGAAAGTAGCAGAAACTTTATACTCACCTGGAAGGTCCACTTTATGAGCATTGTCATTAATTTTCTCAAGAATTTGGAAAGGTCCATCTCCTCGAGGATGCAACTTAGTCTTTCTATGGGCTGGGAATCTTTCTTTGCACATGTGAACCCAAACCCAATCTCCTGGTTCAAAGATGACACGCCTTCGCCCTTTATTGGCTTGGGAAGCAACCCTTTCATTCTTTTTGATTACCTCAGTGAGTGCTGTAGCTAGTGTACTGAAATCTTTGACAAATCGCCGATAAAAACTAGAAAATGAAAACTTCTTACCTCTATGATCGACTTAGGTGTGGGCCATTCCTTGATAGCCTTCACCTTTTCCTCATCCACCGCAAGTCCTTTCCCGCTAACAAGATAACCAAGAAACACAACTTTGTCCAAGCAAAAGGAACATGTCTTTAGATTGGCATATAGTTTTTCTTTTCTCAAAACAGGAAGCACACAATGCAAATGTTCAATATGCTCATCTAAGCTCTTGCTATATACCAAAATATCATCAAAATAGACCACAACAAATCTGCCTAGAAACGCACGCAATGCATGATTCATTAATCCTCATGAATGTACTTGGTGCATTAGTTAGACCAAAAGGCATTACCAACCACTCATACAATCCATATTTAGTTTTACAGGCAGTTTTCAGATCAATTTTTGTGAAAATAGAGGACCCATGCAATTCATCTAACATGTCATCAAGCCTAGGAATGGGATGTCTATACTTTACCGTAATGTTGTTGATAGCCCTGCAATCGACACACATTCTCCAGGTCCCATCCTTCTTAGGAACAAGTAGCACCGACACCGCGCATGGACTCATGCTCTCTCTCACATGTCCTTTGGCCAGCAACTCCTCAACTTGCCTTTGAAGTTCCTTTGTCTCCTCCGGATTACTCCTATAGGCTGGTCGGTTAGGAATTGTCGCACCGGGTACAAAATCAATCTGATGCTCTATGCCTCTAATAGGTGGCAATCCACTAGGCACATCGTTAGGAAACACATCCTCATATTCCTGCAACAAAGAGACAACAACACTAAGGCAAAGATTCGTCAAGTTTGTTAGTATTAAAACATGCCTCTTTGTACAAGAGTACAAATATAGGCTGGTTTGCATAAAAAGCACTCTTGACATCACTCGCCTTAGCATAAAAACTCACTTGCTTTTTCTGTTTTTCACTCATATTTGTCACTCTCTCTTTTTTCTTTTCACTCTCTTTTTTTCTTTCACTTTCTTTTTCATCTTCTTTTTTTGAACTCTCAGTCTCACAATTTTTTTTCAACTCATTCTCTCTTTTCAATTTCACTTGATCTTCATAAACTTGTCTTGGAGTCAACGGTACGAGAGTAACGGTTCTACTGTCTTTTACAAAAGAATACCTATTCTTGAACCCATCATGAGTGACCTTCCTGTCAAATTGCCATGGCCTGCCCAATAATATGTGACCCGCATGCATTGGAACAACATCACAAAGGACTTCATCCTTGTACTTCCCAATTGAAAAAGAAATTAGCACTTGCTTATTTACCTTAATCTCCCCACAATCATTCAACCACTGCAAGTTGTATGGTCTAGAGTGTTTTAAGGTTGGTAAATTCAATTTCTCAACCAAAATAGTGCTAGCCACATTAGTACAACTCCCCCCATCAATGATCATACTACATACCTTATTGTTGACGTGGCATCTAGTATGGAAAATGTTCTCTCTCTGTTGCTCTGCATCATCCACCTTAATGTGTGTATTGAGAGCACGCCTGGCAACAAGAGACTCACCTGTCACGGGGTATACCACTCCATCATCATCACTAGCATCAACCAACTCGGGCATCCCATCACTATCATCCTCACTCTCAGTCATCACCTCCCCATTGTCACGCATAATCATCACCCGCCTATTTGGACATTGAGAAGCGATGTGCCCTGAACCCAAACACTTAAAGCATTTAATATCTCTATTCCGTGAAGGTTGAGATTCTACCTTGGGTTTGTTGCTAGTTCCCTCATCTTTTCCCATAGGTGGTTCGGTCTTTCTCTTTGCTTCAGCTGGATCATTCTTATCCCACTTTGATTTCCAAGTAGTGTTAGAAACCGAAGTGTACCTTGCTGTCCCTTTTCTCTTTAACTGCCTCTCCACCTTCATAGCCATGTGCACCATGTCCTCTACCTCCACATAATGCTGCAATTCAATTACATTGGCTATGTCCCTATTCAAACCACTCAAAAATCTAGCCATGGTGGCCTCCCGATCCTCCTCTACATTAGCCCGAATCATCGCCACCTCCATCTCCTTATGGTAATCCTCCACACTCCTAGACCCCTGTGTAAGATTTTGGAGCTTTTGGTAAAGGTCCCTATAGAAGTGGCTAGGTACAAATCTCCGCCTCATGATAGCTTTCAACTCTCCCCACGTCTCTACAGGCCTCTCATTATTCCTCCTTCTATTGGTCACTAATTGATCCCACCAAATAATAGCATAATCAGTGAACTCAATTACCGCCAACTTCACTTTCTTCTCTTCAGAGTAATTATGACAATCAAACACTAGGTCTATTTTTTTCTCCCACTCTAGATAAACCTCAGGGTCAGTTCTACCTTGGAAAGATGGTATTTTCATTTTGATGCTCCCAAGGCTTCGATCTACACCATCCCGACCCCCTGGGTTCCACTCATGTCCTCTTTCACGCCTAACTCGTCTATGTCTACCCGACCCAACTTCAGATGCTAAGTCTTCCTCATCCTCACCATCTCCTTCATTCTCATACTCATTTTCAACCCTACGCTCACGTCGCCTCCTATCTCTCCCACCTTGCAGATTTCTAATCGCTGCTTCTTGATGATCCATCCTATCCCTCACTTCACCCAACACAAAGTTCAACCGCTCAAACTGTTGTTGCATGGCTTGCAACACAAAGGATGAATTATCTGCCTTCCCCTTTGGTGATGAGTCACTCTTATGAGACATCGTAATGTGCTGCAAAAAAAAAAATGTTAGTGGAAAACCTCACACACTCCCTTACGTGTTTACACTCGAACAATGGCACTCCACTCGTATTTCACTCTTAATTGGCTTTTTTTTTTTTTTTTTTTATAATAGTCTCACACTCTCTTGCCTTTTACCTCAAGAGTTTTCCCACTCAAGTTCTTTAAGAACTAATTGCACTCAATCATGGTACTTTGTTTTATCCCAACTAGTAATTAGACCCAAGAAACAAGAACAAGAACAAGAACCAGAATAAGAACAAGAACAAGAACAAGAACCAGAACCAGAACAAGAACAAGAACAAGAAAAGAACAAGAACCAGATCAAATTTTCGGATTTTTTTTTTTTTTTTCAGCAACGGATTTGATCACAATCAAACGAATAAGCAATTGATGAAACCTGAACAATAACTTAAAAACCCTAGAATAAGGGGATATACGGCAGCCCCTAGAACAAGAGATTTTAGCCAACACAAACTCTTGAACAAGAGGTTTCAACCAACACAAACTCTTGAACAATGAACTTCAGCAGCCACGTTTTTTTTTTTTTTTGGTAACCCTAGAACAATGATGCCCTAGAATCAAATACGCAAGAAAGAAAAAGATAGAATTAGACCTGATTGGAAACCTTGCTCTGATACCAAATGATATGAACCCGCGGAATGGAATCCCTTGAACCCACAATCAATTTGAAAACTCACCCAAGAAAGCCAAGATCAAGTCAATGGATGGAGAATCTAGACCCGTTGAGAACCCGTTTCAAGAACCTAGATTATATTAAAATCTAGACCCGATGAAGAACCTATCTCAAGAACCCAGATTACAAGGAGGAACGCCACAAAGGTTGTGAGTTACCTTTGATAAGTTCAAAAGTTCAATCAAGAACAAGAGGAGAAAACTCAACTCACTATGAAAATTCAATATATTGTCTGCCTTCAAATGAGGCTACAAAGAGTATTTAAACCAAAACCTAATTAAAATCCTAACCAAGCTAGAACTCTTTTTTCCCACAAATACCCCTGCGTGAACAGTAATTCTAGTTCCTAAAAAGTAACTTTCCTAATAAACCCTTGGCCCTAATACAAGGCCTTTCTCAAGCCCATTTATTCTAAACTAATAAAAATAAATCTTTTAATAAATTGAAAGCCTTAAATAGCAATAGGCCCAAACTTCCCTAAGTCATGTCTTCCACAACTTGTATCAAGTGGATCAAAATTGGTTCTCCTTCTTTCAAACCCACTTTGATTGTTGGGCTCTTGCTAGCTTCATCCCAAGTGGATTGCACCAATCCTTGCATTGCTTCCTTGATCTTCTTGGCTCTTGATCTTGTAATTGGCCCATCTGGAACTTGTAAAGGATCTTTAAGGCTAGGCCCACTTTGGTTCCCATCACTACTTTTGGAAGGTGTTGTGGGGTAAATTGGGTAGTAAGCTCTTATTTTCCACTACTTGTCATCTGCAGACTGATGGTCAGACTGAAGTAGTTAATAGGACTTTAACTCAGCTTTTACGCACTGTTGTTCATAAGAATTTAAAAACTTGGGAGGATTGTTTGCCATTTATAGAGTTTGCATATAATAGGGCCATGCATTCTACTACTTCTTATTCCCCTTTTGAAATTGTTTATGGTTTTAATCCACTTACTCCTTTAGACTTAATGCCTTTACCTATTGATGGCAGGAGTAGCTTGGATGGACAAAAGAAGGCGGAGTTGGTGAAGTCACTTCATAAGAGGGTACGACTTCAAATTGCCCAAAAGAATGAAAGGGTTGCTTCCCAAGCCAATAAAGGGTGAAGGCGTGTTATCTTTGAACCAGGAGATTGGGTTTGGGTTCACATGCACAAAGAAAGATTCCCAGCCCATAGAAAGACTAAGTTGCATCCTTGAGGAGATGGACCTTTCCAAATTCTTGAGAAAATTAATGACAATGCTTATAAAGTGGACCTTCCAAGTGAGTATAAAGTTTCTGCTACTTTCAATGTTTCTGATCTTTCTCCATTTGATGTAGGTGAAGATTCGTGGTCGAATCCTTTTGAGGAGAGGGGGAATGATGGGAACCAAGGTGGGCCTAGTCTTAAAGATCCTTTGCAAGTTCCAGATGGGCCAATTACAAGATCAAGAGCCAAGAAGATCAAGGAAGCAATGCAAGGATTGGTGCAATCCACTTGGGATGAAGCTAGCAAGAGCCCAACAATCAAAGTGGGTTTGAAAGAAGGAGAACCAATTTTGATCCACTTGATACAAGCTGTGGAAGATATGACTTAGGGAAGTTTGGGCCTATTGTTATTCAAGGCTTTCAATTTATTAAAAGATTTATTTTATTAGTTTAGAATAAGTGGGCTACAAGGAGGCCTTGTATTACGGCCCAAGTTACTGTAGCCTAATTACTGTTGCGTGGCACTGTTCACGCAGGGGTATTTTTGGGAAAAAAGAGTTCTAGTTTGGTTAGGATTTTAATTAGGTTTTGGTTTAAATACTCTTTGTAGCCTCATTTGAAGGCAGACAATATATTGAATTTTCATAGTGAGTTGAGTTTTCTCCTCTTGTTCTTGATTGAACTTTTGAACTTATCAAAGGTAACTCACAACCTTTGTGGCGTTCCTCCTTGTAATCTGGGTTCTTGAGATAGGTTCTTCATCGGGTCTAGATTTTAATATAATCTAGGTTCTTGAAACGGGCTCTCAACGGGTCTAGATTCTCCATCCATTGACTTGATCTTGGCTTTCTTGGGTGAGTTTTCAAATTGATTGTGGATTCAAGGGATTCCATTCCGCGGGTTCATATCATCCCCCCTTTTACAGAGAAAATTATTCAGTAGTCCATGACTACAAATAAATGTGTAGTCCCCCTCTCACATGAATGGTGGATCCTACCATGAATTTAATTAGTGGGACCCACATTTATGTGGTGGGACCCACCATTCATGTGAGAGAGGGACTACACATTTATTTGTAATCCTGAACTACTGAATAATCACTCCTTTTACAGAGTGATGAGTTCTACAATGAATTTTTTTGTGAGACCTACCATTTATGTGAAAAGGGGACTACACATTTATTTGTAGTAATTGACTACGGAATAATCTCTCATTTTCTATCTAGTAATGGTTTAACCAAATTGAATGGAATAAAATGTAATTTGAACATCTAATTAGAGCTTTTGTAACTTCCATTAGGTTAAATTATTGTAGAATTATGAGTAATGCAAGAAATCATTAATGTTAGAACCTAGGCTAATTAATTGGAGACCTTCAAGGCAAGACTAGTGGCAAAAGGATTTACTTAGAAAGAAGGGATCGATTATTGTCATAACCCTATTTTTACCCCTGGGATTTTCTCGGGTGTCGGCATGCAAAACGAGGCAGCTCGGATAGAGCCAGCTTGGCCCGAGAGGGGTCCGATCACACTTGAGAACCCTCAAAACACAGCCTAGGGCACATTTCTCAAGGTTTGGGGAGGTTTGACCAAGTTTGACTAGAGTTGACAAAGTTTGACCGAAGTTGACCAAGTTTGACCAAAGTTGACCAAGGCTTTGACCAGACCAAAAGCAGGATTTGGTTGATTGACCTCTGATTGTTGGATAGAGCACATCAAGAGCTTCAATTCGATATTTTACGGGTAAAAAACGGACAAGAAACGAGGAAGTTATGGGCAAAACCGTGAAAATTGGCCCAACACTTAGCTAAATTTTGCTAAGTGTTGTCGACAAAACAACCCATTTAAGGACCGGCGTTCGCGCATAGATTCTTTCCGACCCACAGCGATTTGGTCTGCAATCTGAAAACTTTAAGGAAGAGGGTAACTTCAGCTACAGCATGCAACTCTCGGATCATCAAGAGTTTCCCCGGTCAAGCCGGAATCCCAATCGGAAAATGACCCCCAGCATGGAAAAACACTCCGACAGCCTCTGTTTGCGGAACTGCATCTCGCGAACCCAAACTCGCCTTCGCGCAAGTCCATAACTTTAAGGAAGAAGGTATCGCAGGCTTTCCGGCAACACCAAGAATGTCGAAAACCGACATCGGGAGCTACGACAACCATGCACACGAAAACTGACGGAAGAAAGGGGACTATGCTGAAAATTCCCCAGTTTTTCCCCGAAGAGGTTTCCTTTGCGTTTAGATTCTTTTTGACTCGTTGTGATTTGATCCACAAGTCCATAATTTTAAGAAAGAAGACACGTTCAGACACGACGTGCAACTCTCGGATCGCCGAGTTTTTCCTCGGTCAAGCCGGAATCTCAATCGGAAAACGGCCCTCCAACTAGCCAAAAACACTCCGGCGGCCTCTGTTCGCGAGACCATATCTCTTGATCCCAAGCTCGACTTCCCGCAAGTCCACAACTTTAAGAAAGAAGATATTGTGAGCTTTCCAACTACACCAAGAATGTTAAAAACCGATATCGGGAGCTACGTCAACCGTGCGCGCGAAAACTAACAAAAATAAGGAAAACGTGTTGAAAATCAAATGCGCTTTTCTCCCCAAACAGCCGCCTTCGTGAGCATATTCCTTCCAACTCGCTGCGAGTTGATCTGCAAGCTTGGAACCTCAAGAAATACTGCAACTCTGGCTATGAGACGCAACTCTCGGTTCGTCAGTAGCATCCCCTGTTTAGCCAGAATCTTCGCCGGAAAAACAACTTGGAGGACCCGACTTCCGGGAGCCATAACTTTCCCGTCTGAACTTCGATTCGCGCAAACTTTATATCGTTGGAAAGTAAACTTCTCAAGCTTTCTAACGATACCTTGCATGACCCATTTTGAGCACCAAAAGGCCTCCAAAAGATGCCCTGAAAATCAGGTCGGAAAACTATATAGGCGCGGGAATCAAGGTGCAGATAAGATCGCCACGTGGTAGCTGCACGCGCGGCGCAGCCTCACCATGTGCTGTGCATCCTGACCCTGCGCCACACGTGTGGCGCATCACCACCCTGCGTGAACTCCATCTATAATATAGACCCCCCTCCCCCCATTCCAGAAGTTGGGCTCGAGTTTCTAGGCAGTTTTTAGGCAGAAACTGAGGTAAGGGTCTTCCCTTGGGGCTTTGGGCTAATCTTAGTTAGAGTTAGAGAATCCTACTTAGGTAATCTCTCTTTACCCCTCCAAGCCTTTCTCATCCCTCTCTTCACTCATACACCCTTTTTCTTTCTCATTTAATGGAAGTGATTAGTGATGATTTTACAATGAGAAGGGATTCACAAGGATCCATACCCATTTATAGCTTTTATTACATGCTTTAAATTAATTTATTGCTTTAAGTTTTTTTTATTGCTCTCATTTATTGCTTTAAGTTTATTTATTACTTTCATTTGTTGCTTTAAATACACTTATTGCTTTTCATTATTGCTTTAAATACCATTTTATCACTTTACGCTTTAAATACATTTATCGCTTTTACTATGTGGATTATTGCTTTTATTTTTGTATTTACTACGTTATTGTGATTATCCCCTTTCCCTGTATAATTTGGACGTGAAAATCCTTAGTGGTTTTGGCGAATTATGTAAGACCTCTACGAGGCATTAACAACCATGTAAACCCACAAGGCATTGGATCCATGAACACACCCCCCTTGATTAAATTCCGTCATTTTCATTATTTACTACGTTGTGAATATTGTTTATTTTTCCCCCTTTTTCCCCTTGTGATTTGGGCGTGAAAATCCCAATTGGTCGTAGCGGATTATGTAAGACCTTTACGAGGCATTAACAACCACGTAATTCCATAAGGTATTGGACCCACGAAAATCCCCTTTGCTTTAAATTCCATTATGCTCTAAATACATTTATTGCTTTCCGTTACGCTTTAAATATATTTATTACTTTATTTACGTATTTAATACGTTATTGTGAACATTGTTTATTTGGGCGTGAAAATCCCGATTGGTCGTGGTGGATTATGTAAGACCTTTATGAAGTATTAACAACCACGTAATTCCATAAGGCATTGGACCCACGAAAATCTCTTGCTTTAAATTTTGTCATTTACATTATTTACTACATTATTGTGAATATTGCTTATTCATCCCCATTTTCCCTTTGTAATTTGGGCGTGAAAATCCCGACCGGTGTTGGAGGTTTAGGTAAGGCTTTCAATAGCACCAAACCTCATGTAACTCCATAAGTTATTGGACCCACAAGATTCCTAACATTCTTTTAACTGATTTTGATGGAGATCAAGACACCACTTTGAAGGATCTCGTTCAAGTACCAATTGGGCCGGTTACGAGAGCACAAGCAAAAAAGTTCAAGGATGTACTCAACGGACTCATTCAAGAGTTATGGGCTCAAGCAAATTCGTGGAGGCCCATTGAGCATGATCCACGTGGCAACAAAGAATCGTCACCTTGATTCAAGTTCTAGAAGGATTCGGTCAAGGCTAAGAATTGGCAAGAAATATTTTAGGATTATTCTAGAAGGATAATAAAATCAAATATTATTCTAGAAGGATTATTCCATAAGTGATTTCTTTTCTTGGAGGAGAAGCTAAGGATTATTCCATAGGTGATTTCTTTTCTTGGAGGAGAAGCTAAGGATTATTCCATAGGTGATTTCTTTCCTTGGAGGAGAAGCTAATTTCAGACGAAATCTACCTTAATTTTAGGATTCTTTTATTTGGTCTTTTAGTATTTTCCTTTAATAATTTGTATTCCTATTTCATGAATAAAAAAACTGGTGAGGTTTATTCTCTTTGGTTCTTTGAAGAACTACTTGAACTTATCGGGATTTCCCGTGGCGTTCATCTCGACTTATCAAACGGAAACTCCATCACCGAGGTTCTTGTTTGTCATAAACAACGGGTCAAAGTCTTCCATTCGAATCTGTCCATAGAACGATCTTGGGTTCCCTTTCGTTGTTGGGTCTCGTTATTCTTGACGAGGTTCACATCAGATTTTTCACTCATATAAGTCCTATTCGGTCTCGGAGAATTGGGTAAGTCTTTCAATAGCACTAATCCTTCGGGTAACCCCGAGAGGCGTTGAACTCCCCTTTAAATTACTTTCTCTTATTCATGCAAATCCAAGGGTGGTATTGGAAATTAAGTAAGTCTTTCAATAGCGTTAAAATCTAATCCCATAAGGTCTTGACCCTTTCCCTAAATCCCCTCATATTGTCATAAATCACATCTTGTCATTTTGATTAAGCGTCACATTTATGTCATGATCATCCTATATGACACAGGTGTGTCCAAGAAACTTGATCCAGTCTAAAAGCACAACTTAGATTTTCCTAAGCTCAACAAATAAGGCCCATTTTCCAAAAGCTTCAGTCAGCCCATTTCAAGTTAAAAAGCCCAATTATGATGATTTTGAAGATTCAGATAATCAAGCCAATACATTGAACGAATTTGCAAAGGAGTGAATTAGCATTTATTGCACTCTCTTGGAAATATTCCAGCCTTTAATTTGTAGTTTTTCAAGGCATTTACTTTTGTTTCAAGTTCTATGTATGTTTTTATTATGTTGTCTAGTTCCTAAGTATCATTTGACTTCCTTTCAATGTAATTTCGTTTTCCTATGCTTAGAAGGTTGTTCTAAGCATCTATATAAGCTATTTGGCTGGAATGAATAAGGCAGACATTGA
>OU015768.1:23277533-23285033 GCA_907173295.1 Fagus sylvatica
ATTTTGCTAAGTGTTGTTGACAAAACAGCCTATTTGGGAGGCAACGTTTGCGCAAAGATTCTCTCCAACCCGCTACAACTTGGTCCGCGAGCCAAGACCCTTAGGCAAGAGGTTCACTTCAGCTGCCACACGCAACTTTCGGATCGTCAAGAGCTCCTCCGGTCAAGCCGGAATCTCAGTCAGAAGATGACCCCTTGGCATAAGGAACATTCCGACGACCTCTGTTCGCAAGATCATATCTTGCGAACCCAAGCTCGCCTTTGCGCAAGGCCTGTACCGTTGAAAATTAGGTAGCGCAAGCTTTCCGACGATACCAAGATCGTCGAAATCCGACATCGGGAGCTACGTCTACCACGCGCGTGAAAACAGGCCGACGAAATAAGGCTGTGCTGAAAATTCCGGAACTTTCCTACCGACGTTGCCACGCTTGCGCGCAGAGTCTTCCTGACTCGCAACAAGTTGATCCACAAGCCCGGGTGCGTTGGAAAGAAGACACACTCATGCACGACGTGGAACTCTCGGATCGCCAAGATTTTACCGGGCCTAACCGGAATCCTGATCGGAAAACTGTCCTCAAACGGACCAAAAACACCCCGGCGGCCCCTGTTCGCGGAACCATATCTCGCGAACCCAAGCTCGGATTCGCGCAAGCCCGGGTGCGTTGGAAAGATGACGAACTCCAGCTACGACGTGGAACTCTCGGTTCGCCGGTAGCATCCCCCGATTGACCGGAATCTTCGCCGGAAAAGCACGAAAAAACAGCTCAGACGACCCGACTTCCGGGAGCCATAACTTTTTCCTCCGAACTCCGATCCATGTAAACTTATTTTTCCTGGAAAGTAGACATCTGGGGCTTTCCGACGATATGCTGCATGACCCATTTTGAGTACCAGAAGGCCTCCAAAATTGCCTTCGAAAATCGGGTCAAAAAACTACGCGTTGCGCGGGACCATACCGCGCGGCGCGTGATGGCGCGCGCGAGGCGTGCAAATCCGTCTATAAAATGCGACCCCCCTCCCCTCAGCGCTGGGTCCGAAGCTTAGAGCGTTTTTTGAGTTTCTTAGGTAGTTTTAGGTAGTTTTTAGGCATAGAATAGGGGTTTGGGGTTTGGGGTCTTTCTTTGGGGGGTTTTTGGGGAGTTTTTAGAGTGAGAAGCATCTACTAGGTGCTTCTCTCTCTAACCTCTCCTCATCCTCCCCCCCTCTCTCTCTCTCTCTAAGCTCTTTCTCTCTCTAAACTCTTTCTCTAGGGGTTTTTGGGGAGTTTTTAGGGTGAGAGGCTTCTACTTAGGTGCCTCTCTCTCTAACCTCTCCTCATCCTCCCCCTTCTCTCTTTTTCTTTCTTTTTGTTTATTTATTGTTTTATTTATGTTCTTTAAGTTCATTTATTGTTTTATTTATGTTCTTTTATTTTTATGTTCTATTTATGCTTTTTAGTTCATTTATAGTCTATTTATTGCTTTATTTATTTTTCCTAGTCTATTTATTGCTTTATTTATTTTTCCTAGTCTATTTATTGCTTTATTTACATTTTCTAGTCATTTATTGCTTTATTTACATTTTCTAGTCATTTACCGCTTTATTTACATTTTCTAGTCATTTATCGCTTTATTTACATTTTCTAGTCATTTATCGCTTTATTTACATTTTACTACGTACTTGTGAATATATATATTGTTGTGATTACCCCCCTTCCCCCGGTGTGTTTTAGTACGGCAATATTGAGTGGCTTTGGCGGCTCGCGTAAGACCTCTAACGAGGCCGTGACAACCATGTTAGCCCACGAGGTCTTGACCCGAAAAATACACCGGTCCCCTTGTGTTTTAGTACGGCAAATATTGAGTAGCTTTGGCTCAGTTGCGTAAGACCTCTAACGAGGCCGTAACAACCTTGTTAGCCTACGAGGTATTTGACCCGAAAAATACATCCCCATGTGTTAAATATTGTCATTTATCGCTTTATTTACATTTACTACGTTGCGCGTATTATATTGTGAATATTGTCATTTTCTCCCCTTTTCCCTTTGTGATTTGGGCGTGATAATCCCGATTGGTCGTGGTGGACTATGTAAGACCTTAATGAGGCTTTAACCACCATGTAATTCCATAGGCATTGGACCCATGAAAATCCCGTGCTTTAAATTCCATTATCGCTTTAAATATATTTATCGCTTTCCGCAATGCTTTAAATACATTTATCGCTTTATTTGCTTTTACGCGCTTGTGAATATATTGCGTTGTTATTATCCCCGTTCCCCGTGAAAATGGGCGTGATAATCCCGATTGGTCGTGGTGGACTATGTAAGACCTCAATGAGGCTTTAACCACCATGTAATTCCATAGGCATTGGACCCATTAAAAATCCCCATGTAAATATTGTCATTTATCGCTTTATTTACATTTACTACGTTGTGGATATTATATTGTGAATATTGTCATTTTCCCCATTTTTCCCTTTGTGATTTGGGCGTGATAATCCCGATTGGTCGTGGTGGGCTATTTAAGACCTCAAAGAGGCATTAACCACCACGTAATCCCATAGGCATTGGACCCACAAAATTTCCTCCTTGTAAATTCCATTGTTTAAACCCCGTTATTTACATTATTTACTACGTTGTTGTAAATATTGTTCATATTTCATTATTTTGATTTGGGCATGAAAATACCGAAACGGTATTGGCGGTTTTAGGTAAGTCTTTCAATAGCACTAAACCCCATGTAAATCCATGAGGCGTTGGACCCGTAAATTGCAAAACCCATTTTCAAAATAGATTTTCTCATTTAAGTCCTATTTGGCGTCGAAGGTTTGGATAAGTCTTTCAATAGCACCAACCCTTCGTGTAAGCCCGAAAAGGCATTGAAACCCCATTTTCAAATAGATTTTCTCATTTAAGTCCTATTTGGCGTCGAAGGTTTGGATAAGTCTTTCAATAGCACCAACCCTTCGTGTAAGCCCGAAAAGGCATTGAAACCCCATTTTCAAAATAGATTTTCTCATTTAAGTCCTATTTGGCGTCGAAGGTTTGGATAAGTCTTTCAATAGCACCAACCCTTCGTGTAAGCCCGAAAAGGCATTGAAACCCCATTTTCAAATAGATTTTCTCATTTAAGTCCTATTTGGCGTCGAAGGTTTGGATAAGTCTTTCAATAGCACCAACCCTTCGTGTAAGCCCGAAAAGGCATTGAAACCCCATTTTCAAATAGATTTTCTCATTTAAGTCCTATTTGGCGTCGAAGGTTTAGGTAAGTCTTTCAATAGCACTAACCCTTTGTGTAAGCCCGAAAAGGCATTGAAACCCCTTTTTAAATTGATTTTCATCATGTAAGTCCTATTTGGTGTCGGGTTCCGGAGTAAGTCTTTCAATAGCACCAACCCTTCGTGTAAGCCCGAAAAGTCCCGACCCACGAGGTCTTGACCCTTTCCTTAAAAATTCTTGTGTCATAATAAATTGCACTTTGCATTAAGCATTATATTCATGCCGACCCATATTTGTCATCTTCATTCATTTTCATGATATATGTGTTGTGACTATGCCATGACTATTTTGCTTGGATGTTTTACTATTTTACCGTCCTGAGTACTTGCTTGATTGTTTATCGCTTTGATATAAGAATGTGATTAAAATACACTTTGCCATGAAAACTTTAAAAAGAGTAAACATGGTAATGTGGGCGTTAGAAACGAAGTTGGTGTAATCCAAGGGTTACGGCTCGCCCTGGCTTTTGGACACCATAGTATGAGTCCTTTACACGGGGGCGTGGCTGGTACGTGCTTTCGTGTAAGTGATTCTACACGTTCTAACTCCCATAGGATCATGGTCTAAACTTCCCCAAAGTGTGAATTAATCATCCAAAACCCCGCCATTTGACGGACCGCTTTACCCTTGGAAATCAAGGGTAAAGAGATCCCGAATATGGCACCAAAAATATTAATTGTTTGTCCCGGCATTAGGTGTTAGGATTTCAAGTATATCCTACCACCGAAATGCCCGGAAATTTAAAAGATACAAAGATAAAAGACGGTGAAATAAAGAGTCTAATCAAAACCGAACGAAGTCACATTACGTTTGCCATTTTTGGTATATCGTACGACGGAAATCGGGACATTTGTTCATAATTAAAACCAACAAACTTAGGCTTAGCAAATAAAAGAAAACATTAGGAAGGAGGTAACCGTTTTCTTAAACGGATGTCGTGGGGTGCCTAACACCTTCCCCACGCATAAGCAAACCCCCGAACCTATCTCTGGTTCAAGACCATTTAGTTTTAAATGTCTAAATTAGATAAAATCTATTAGACATAGGTGCCCAATCACACCTTAAAATTTCCCATGGTTGGTGGCGACTCCAAATTTGTGCTCACATGCACACACGTACACAAGTTCCCACACACACACACAACTCGTATCTCGAAACGGAAAAGAGATAGAGGTACACACACACACTCGCCAAATGGGGGTCGGTATCTAGGAAAATAAAAAGAAAAGACCCTAAACACACTTCCTTGTTTAGAGGTCGGATTTTTCCGCCGGTGTCGACACCCTCTCATGGTTTCTCCTCCTGTTCATCACAAGCTGATCCCACCATATAACAGCATACTCAGTAAACTCAATGACAGCGAGTTTTACCTTTTTCTCCTTGGAATAGTTGTGGCATTCAAAGATCAACTCCACCTTCTTCTCCCATTCCAAGTATGCTTCAGGATCCTTTTTCCCTTGGAATGACGGTATCTTCATTTTGATGTTTCCTAGGTTTCCGTCAGTCCCATCTTGCCATCTCAAACCAGTTCGGAAATGATGGGAACCAAGGTGGGTCTAGCCTGAAAGATCCTTAGCAAGTTCCAGATGGGCCAATTACAAGATCAAGAGCCAAGAAGATCAAGGAAGCAATGCAAGGATTGGTGCAATCCACTTGGGATGAAGCTAGCAAGAGCCCAACAATCAAAGTGGGTTTGAAAGAAGGAGAACCAATTTTGATCCACTTGATACAAGCTGTGGAAGATATGACTTAGGGAAGTTTGGGCCTATTGTTATTCAAGGCTTTCAATTTATCAAAAGATTTATTTTTTATTAGTTTAGACTAAATGGACTAAATGGGCTTGAGAAAGGCCTTGTATTTGGGCCAAGGGTTTATTAGGAAAGTTACTTTTTAGAAACTAGAATTACTGTTCACGCAGGGGTATTTGTGGGAAAAAAGAGTTCTAGCTAGGTTAGGATTTTAATTAGGTTTTGGTTTAAATACTCTTTGTAGCCTCATTTGAAGGCAGACAATTATATTGAATTTTCATAGTGAGTTGAGTTTTCTCCTCTTGTTCTTGATTGAACTTTTGAACTTATCAAAGGTAGATCATAACCTTTGTGGCGTTCCTACTTTTGAACTTATCAAAGGTAAATCACAACCTTTGTGGCGTTCCTCCTTTGTAATTTGGGTTCTTGAGGCAGGTTCTTCAACGGGTCTAGATTTTAATATAATCTAGGTTCTTGAAACGGGTTCTCAACGGGTCTAGATTCTCCATCCATTGACTTGATCTTGGCTTTCTTGGGTGAGTTTTCAAATTGATTGTGGGTTCAAGGGATTCCATTCCGCGGGTTCATATCATTTGGTATCAGAGCAAGGTTTCCAATCAGGTCTTATTCTATCTTTTCTTGCTTGCTTATTTGATTCTAGGGCTTCATTGTTCTAGGGTTACAAAAAAAAAGTGGCTGCCAAATTCCATTGTTCTAGTGTTTGTGTTGGCTTAAACCTCTTATTGAAGAGTTTGTGTTGGATGAAACTTCTTGTTCTAGAGTTTGTGTTGGTTGAAACCTCTTATTCAAGAGTTTGTGTTGGCTTAAACTTCTTGTTCTAGAGTTTGTGTTGGCTCAAATCTCTTATTCGTTTTATTGTGATCAAATCTGTTGCTGAAAAAAAAAAAAAAAAAAAAAAAAAATCCGAAAATTGTTATGAGCCTTATCATCAACGGGGCTGCATACATCATTATAGTTACTCTTTCATTCGTTTTTTATTCCCTTATTCTTATTCTTGTTCTTGTTCTTGTTCTTGTTTCTTGGACCTAATTACTAGTTGGGATAAAACAAGGTTCTTGTTCTTGTTTCTTGATTGAGTTCAATTAGTTCTTGAAGAACTTGAGTGGGAAAACTCTTGAGGTAAAAGGCAAGAGAGTGTGAGACTATTATCAAAAAAAAAATTGCCAATTAAGAGTGAAATACGAGTGGAGTGCCATTGTTCGAGTGTAAACACGTAAGGGAGTGTGTGAGGTTTTCCACTAACATTTTTTTTTTTTGCAGCACATTACGATGTCTCATAAGGGTGACTCATCACCTAAGGGGAAGGCAGATAACTCATCCTTTGTGTTGCAAGCCATGCAACAACAGTTTGAGCGGTTGAACTTTGTGTTGGGTGAAGTGAGGGATAGGATGGATCTTCAAGATGCAGCAATTAGAAATCTGCAAGGTGGGAGAGATAGGAGGCGACGTGAGCGTAGGGTTGAAAATGAGTATGAGAATGAAGGAGATGGTGAGGATGAGGAAGACTTAGCATCTGAAGTTGGGTCGGGTAGACATAGACGAGTTAGGCGTGAAAGAGGACATGAGTGGAACCCAGGGGGTCGGGATGGTGTAGATCGAAGCCTTGGGAACATCAAAATGAAAATACCATCTTTCCAAGGTAGAACTGACCCTGAGGTTTATCTAGAGTGGGAGAAAAAAATAGACCTAGTGTTTGATTGTCATAATTACTCTGAAGAGAAGAAAGTGAAGTTGGCGGTAATAGAGTTCACTGATTATGCTATTATTTGGTGGGATCAATTAGTGACCAATAGAAGGAGGAATACTGAGAGGCCTGTAGAGACGTGGGGAGAGTTGAAAGCTCTCATGAGGCGGAGATTTGTACCTAGCCACTTCTATAGGGACCTTTACCAAAGGCTCCAAAATCTTACACAGGGGTCTAGGAGTGTGGAGGATTACCATAAGGAGATGGAGGTGGCGATGATTCGGGCTAATGTAGAGGAGGATCGGGAGGCCACCATGGCTAGATTTTTGAGTGGTTTGAATAGGGACATAGCCAATGTAATTGAATTGCAGCATTATGTGGAGATAGAGGACATGGTGCACATGGCTATGAAGGTGGAGAGACAGTTAAAGAGAAAAGGGACAGCAAGGTACACTTCGGTTTCTAATACTACTTGGAAATCAAAGTGGGATAGGAATGATTCAGCTGAAGCAAAGAGAAAGACCGAACCACCTAAGGGAAAAGATGAGGGAACTAGCAACAAACCCAAGGTAGAATCTCAACCTTCACGGAATAGAGATATTAAATGCTTTAAGTGTTTGGGTTCAGGGCACATCGCTTCTCAATGTCCAAACAGGCGGGTGATGATTATGCGCGACAATGGGGAGGTGATGACTGAGAGTGAGGATGATAGTGATGAGATGCCCGAGTTGGTTGATGCTAGTGATGATGATGGAGTGGTATACCCCGTGACAGGTGAGTCTCTTGTTGCCA
>OU015768.1:23287533-23310033 GCA_907173295.1 Fagus sylvatica
CTGTTCACGCAGGGGTATTTGTGGGAAAAAAGAGTTCTAGCTAGGTTAGGATTTTAATTAGGTTTTGGTTTAAATACTCTTTGTAGCCTCATTTGAAGGCAGACAATTATATTGAATTTTCATAGTGAGTTGAGTTTTCTCCTCTTGTTCTTGATTGAACTTTTGAACTTATCAAAGGTAGATCATAACCTTTGTGGCGTTCCTACTTTTGAACTTATCAAAGGTAAATCATAACCTTTGTGGCGTTCCTCCTTTGTAATTTGGGTTCTTGAGGCAGGTTCTTCAACGGGTCTAGATTTTAATATAATCTAGGTTCTTGAAACGGGTTCTCAACGGGTCTAGATTCTTCATCCATTGACTTGATCTTGGCTTTCTTGGGTGAGTTTTCAAATTGATTGTGGGTTCAAGGGATTCCATTCCGCGAGTTCATATCAGGAAACCTCTACCACGCCTTTCTCCCCTTGGCATGAACCTATCGTTCAGTGAAGCTTGATCCTCTTCACCTTCAAACTCATCCTCGTGGTCACCATCAGAATCATCCACGGGTGTACGCCTTGCTTGCCTTCTAACATAAGGGCCTCCTTGAGGACGTCCCTCGTGCAAAATAGCAATAACAGCATCTTGCCTATCCATCCGATCCCGAATCTCATTAAACATCACGTCCATGCATTCAAATTGTTGTTGCATAGCCCGCAACATGAGAGACGACTCCGCCTGTCCTTCTTTGTTTGATGTTTCTCCCCTGGAAGACATAATATATATATATATATATTATTTTGAAACTATAGAGAAATGCTTAAATTAATTCCTCACAACACTCCCTCACGTGTTTGCACTCAGATTATGTCACTCACACTCGTGTTTCACTCTTAAATTGGCTTTTTTTTTTCCCGATATTAGTCTCACACTCTCTTGCCTTTTTCCACTCAAAGCTTCCCCTTTTCAGTTCTTCCTGAAACTAATAAACTTGATCAAGAAATTCAACTTGCAGTATTTAAACCAATACCGACGGCAGAAAATATATGAGAGAACAAATAATCAATGAGGAAAAAAAAAAAATCAGATTTTTTTTTTTTGAGAGAACTAAAACTACAAAAGTCACAATTCAAGAATAAACTAACTTTGAGAAGATAGAATGATAGTATCTGTTGCTTCAGTATCACCTCTTTTTTTCAACTTGGTGCTTCAGTATCACCTTTTTTTTTTTTTTTTTTTTTTTTTTTTTTTTTTTTTTTTTTTTTTTTCAACTTTGTGCACAACACAAAACAAGAACAGGGAATAAAGAACACAAACGGAAGAAGATAGAATGATAACAAGAAACAAAAGGTAAAAGGATAGTAAACCTGATTTTAGAGCCTAAGAGCTCTGATACCAAATGATGCGATCCTCAACAGACACGCTTTGAGACCCAGCAAACAATATTGGATTACTTGCCCAAGAAAGCTAAAATCAGAGTTTTGATAGAACACCCCAACCCAACGTTTATAAATGAAACGCGAATTGAAAGTATAAAGATAACAAACCCCGACCCAATGATTATGAAAGAATCATGAACCGAAGGTATAAAATTTGAACGCCACAAGGAAGAATCCTTGATAAGTTCACAAGTTCACTGAAGAACTAATAGAAGAAACAAACCTCACATTTTTCTTTGTATTCAGATTCAATTATGCCTTATTACAAAGAGTGGAGGCTATTTATAACCTGTTTTCAACCCTAGATGCCCATACAATAAAGAGAAACGAATTTGGTTCTAAAATACTAAAATTAAGGACCCAAAATTAGCACTAATTGTGTCTGACATTAGTAGCCAATAATAGACTAAAATAGATAAGGAAATTTTGATTATAGAAAGTCTGAAATGGAAAAGTCAATCAGCCAAATTAATTGGCATGGAAAAGGAAAGTAAATCAGCCAATTAATTGGTTTGATTTTGGAAAGTAATCAGCCCCTTTCCCTTTCTAACTCCTCGCAAATATTCAGCCATTAATCAATGCCATTTCTGAGGGAATTTGACCCAATTAAGCATGATCATCCCCATCAGTAGCTTGGATTAAATTTATGACGCCTTTATCTTCTTTTGGGCCAAGCTTGGAATGCCCCGTTGTAGAATCAGCACAAATATCTTAAATCAGCCCATTAAGTGCTTCTTTGATCTTCTTGGATCTTGCTCTAGTAATTGGCCCAACTGGAACATGCAATGGATCCTTTAATAGTGCTTGTTGATTCTCATCAGTTTTCTTTGCTAAGCATGTGTTTATACATTTGTTGGTATTCGTTATTCGAGTTACTCTGTTTATTTCATCTTGTATAGTGTTTCGATTTTAGCATGTCTATATTCTTATACATATAAACTGTGAACATAGGATAGAGATTTATTTATGCAACACGTATTATATATTGTGCTTTTTACAAAAAAGTCTTTTCCCTTTTTGTTTTTAAAATCATGACATTACCCTCATTGGACTTATGAGTCGAACCCGGACTCAGGTTGTTGTTTGGCTGGTACGGACCCACCATGAACCCTTTTATATTTAGGACCTTGAGTCATGAAAACCCACCTCTCTTCCTCCACACTTTTGGGGATCAAGGGCCTGGTGGAAAGTGATTCCCCTTTGATCCAATACCCTTTGACTTCCTTCAGGAGGTCAATGCTGGCATGATCATCAGCTCTTTTAGGAAACAAAATTCCATAACCAGTCATACCATGTCTCATATAGTAAGCTATAGAGTAGAAAACTTACCTGTGAGGGCTCTTGTAAAAGCCAACCGAGTGAACATCCAACCTAAGATAGGATACCCAAAAATAGGATGTGTCTTTTCAAAATGAGTTAAGGGAAAAGCGTTGTGCTGTTTTCCAAGTGGTGATAAAAATGGAGTCAAGTCAGGTTCTATCTATCTGAACCTTTGTTTGCATGTCGTTGTTTAATAAAGGGAAAGGATAACCACGTTGTCCATACCCGTGCAAACCAGTCGAGCCCCAAGAGTTTCTAACTCTGTATGGGGATGTATAGAGTCTTGTCGTCCTCAACCAAGAGTATGACCCTCACATCGATTGACATCAGTTCCCTCAAAATTTTTCAAAATGGAACCGAGGGCCGAAAGGCTCGTCAAATTTTGGTAGTGTGAGAGTCTATCTCTTTGTTGATGCGTATGATAGTCATGTATACACATGGGAGCCCCAAAGAGTTTCCAACTCTACACGGGGATGTATATAGTCTTGTTGTCCTCAACCAAGAGTATGACCCTCACATCGATTGACATCGGTTCCCTCAAAATTTTTCAAAATGGAACCGAGGGCCAAAAGGCTCGTCAAATTTTGGTAGTGTGAGAGTCCATCTCTTTGTTAATGCGCATGATCGTCATGTACATACACATGGGAGCCCAAAGAGTTTCCAACTCTACACAGTGATGTATATAGTCTTGTCATCCTAAACCAAGAATATGACCCTCACCTCGATCGACATCGGATCCCTCAAAATTTTTCAAAATGGAACCAAGGGCTGAAAGGCTCGTTGAAGTTTGGTAGTGTGAGAGTCCATCTCTTCGTTGATGCGCATGATCGTCATGAACATACACATGGGAGCCCCAAAGAGTTTCCAACTCTACATGGGGATGTATATAGTCTTGTCGTCCTCAACCAAAAGTATGACTCTCACATCGACCGACATCGGTTCCATCAAAATTTTTCAAAATGGAACCGAGGGCCGAAAGGCTCATCGAATTTTGGTAGTGTGAGAGTCCATCTCTTTGTTGATGCGCCTGTAACCGTCATGTACATACACATGAATACCCCAAGAGTTTCCAACTCTATGGGGATGTATATAGTTCTGTCATCTTCAACCAAGAGTACGACCCTCAAATCGACTGACATCAGTTCCCTCAAAATTTTTCAAAATGGAACCGAGGGCTGAATGGCTCGTTGAATTTTGATAGTGTGAGAGCCCATCTCCTTGTTGATATGTCTCTAACCATCATGTACATGTAAACCCTAAAGAGTCTCCAAAACTATATAGGGATGTAGACATTCACCCACTGTGTCACCTTCAACCAAGAGTATGACTCTCATATCGACCGACATCAGTTCCCTCAAATTTTTTTAAAATGGAATCGAGGGCCGAAAGGTTCGTCGAATTTTGGTAGTGTGAGAGCCTATCTCCTTGTTGATGTATCTGTAAGGTAGACTCTATATTGTACGTTCAGTCTCTATGAGACGGTTCTAAAATTTCATCCTCCATCCTGATGGGAACCAAGGTGGGCCTAGTCTTAAAGATCCTTTGCAAGTTCCAGATGGGCCAATTACAAGATCAAGAGCCAAGAAGATCAAGGAAGCAATGCAAGGATTGGTGCAATCCACTTGGGATGAAGCTAGCAAGAGCCCAACAATCAAAGTGGGTTTGAAAGAAGGAGAACCAATTTTGATCCACTTGATACAAGCTGTGGAAGATATGACTTAGGGAAGTTTGGGCCTATTGTTATTCAAGGCTTTCAATTTATTAAAAGATTTATTTTATTAGTTTAGAATAAGTGGGCTTTAAGGCCCAAGTTACTGTAGCGTGGCACTGTTCACGTAGGGGTATTTTTGGTTAAAAAGAGTTCTAGTTTGGTTAGGATTTTAATTAGGTTTTGGTTTAAATACTCTTTGTAGCCTCATTTGAAGGCAGACAATTATATTGAATTTTCATAGTGAGTTGAGTTTTCTCCTCTTGTTCTTGATTGAACTTTTGAACTTATCAAAGGTAAATCACAACCTTTGTGGCGTTCCTCCTTTGTAATTTGGGTTCTTGAGGCAGGTTCTTCAACGGGTCTAGATTTTAATATAATCTAGGTTCTTGAAACGGGTTCTCAACGGGTCTAGATTCTCCATCCATTGACTTGATCTTGGCTTTCTTGGGTGAGTTTTCAAATTGATTGTGGGTTCAAGGGATTCCATTCCGCGGGTTCATATCATTTGGTATCAGAGCAAGGTTTCCAATCAGGTCTTATTCTATCTTTTCTTGCTTGCTTATTTGATTCTAGGGCTTCATTGTTCTAGGGTTACAAAAAAAAAAAAAAAAAAAAAAAAAAAAAAAAAAAAAAAAAAAAAAAAAAAAAAAAAAAAGTGGCTGCCAAATTCCATTGTTCTAGTGTTTGTGTTGGCTTAAACCTCTTATTGAAGAGTTTGTGTTGGATGAAACTTCTTGTTCTAGAGTTTGTGTTGGTTGAAACCTCTTATTCAAGAGTTTGTGTTGGCTTAAACTTCTTGTTCTAGAGTTTGTGTTGGCTCAAATCTCTTATTCGTTTTATTGTGATCAAATCTGTTGCTAAAAAAAAAAAAAAAAAAAAAAAATCCGAAAATTGTTTATGAGCCTTATCATCAACGGGGCTGCATACATCATTATAGTTACTCTTTCATTCGTTTTTTATTCCCTTATTCTTATTCTTGTTCTTGTTCTTGTTTCTTGGACCTAATTACTAGTTGGGATAAAACAAGGTTCTTGTTCTTGTTTCTTGATTGAGTTCAATTAGTTCTTGAAGAACTTGAGTGGGAAAACTCTTGAGGTAAAAGGCAAGAGAGTGTGAGACTATTATCAAAAAAAAAAAAAAATTGCCAATTAAGAGTGAAATACGAGTGGAGTGCCATTGTTCGAGTGTAAACACGTAAGGGAGTGTGTGAGGTTTTCCACTAACATTTTTTTTTTTTTTTGCAGCACATTACGATGTCTCATAAGGGTGACTCATCACCTAAGGGGAAGGCAGATAACTCATCCTTTGTGTTGCAAGCCATGCAACAACAGTTTGAGCGGTTGAACTTTGTGTTGGGTGAAGTGAGGGATAGGATGGATCTTCAAGATGCAGCAATTAGAAATCTGCAAGGTGGGAGAGATAGGAGGCGACGTGAGCGTAGGGTTGAAAATGAGTATGAGAATGAAGGAGATGGTGAGGATGAGGAAGACTTAGCATCTGAAGTTGGGTCGGGTAGACATAGACGAGTTAGGCGTGAAAGAGGACATGAGTGGAACCCAGGGGGTCGGGATGGTGTAGATCGAAGCCTTGGGAACATCAAAATGAAAATACCATCTTTCCAAGGTAGAACTGACCCTGAGGTTTATCTAGAGTGGGAGAAAAAAATAGACCTAGTGTTTGATTGTCATAATTACTCTGAAGAAAAGAAAGTGAAGTTGGCGGTAATAGAGTTCACTGATTATGCTATTATTTGGTGGGATCAATTAGTGACCAATAGAAGGAGGAATACTGAGAGGCCTGTAGAGACGTGGGGAGAGTTGAAAGCTCTCATGAGGCGGAGATTTGTACCTAGCCACTTCTATAGGGACCTTTACCAAAGGCTCCAAAATCTTACACAGGGGTCTAGGAGTGTGGAGGATTACCATAAGGAGATGGAGGTGGCGATGATTCGGGCTAATGTAGAGGAGGATCGGGAGGCCACCATGGCTAGATTTTTGAGTGGTTTGAATAGGGACATAGCCAATGTAATTGAATTGCAGCATTATGTGGAGATAGAGGACATGGTGCACATGGCTATGAAGGTGGAGAGACAGTTAAAGAGAAAAGGGACAGCAAGGTACACTTCGGTTTCTAATACTACTTGGAAATCAAAGTGGGATAGGAATGATTCAGCTGAAGCAAAGAGAAAGACCGAACCACCTAAGGGAAAAGATGAGGGAACTAGCAACAAACCCAAGGTAGAATCTCAACCTTCACGGAATAGAGATATTAAATGCTTTAAGTGTTTGGGTTCAGGGCACATCGCTTCTCAATGTCCAAACAGGCGGGTGATGATTATGCGCGACAATGGGGAGGTGATGACTGAGAGTGAGGATGATAGTGATGAGGATGCCCGAGTTGGTTGATGCTAGTGATGATGATGGAGTGGTATACCCCGTGACAGGTGAGTCTCTTGTTGCCAGGCGTGCTCTCAATACACACATTAAGGTGGATGATGCAGAGCAACAGAGAGAGAACATTTTCCATACTAGATGCCACGTCAACAATAAGGTATGTAGTATGATCATTGATGGGGGGAGTTGTACTAATGTGGCTAGCACTATTTTGGTAGAGAAATTGAATTTACCAACCTTAAAACACTCTAGACCATACAAATTGCAGTGGTTGAATGATTGTGGAGAGGTTAGGGTGGATAGGCAAGTGTTAGTTACTTTTTCAATTGGGAAGTATCTGGATGAGGTGCTTTGTGATGTTGTGCCTATGCATGCTGGCCATATTTTGTTGGGGAGGCCGTGGCAGTATGATAGGAGGGTGACACATGATGGGTTCAAGAACATGTACAGCTTTGTAAAGGGGGGCAAAACAATCAAGCTTGCTCCTTTAACTCCAAGCCAAGTCTATGAGGACCAACTGAAACTGAAAAGTGAGGTTGCTCATAAAAGAAAGTGTGAAAATGAGAGTGATAAAAAAAGAAAGAGTGAAAAAGAGATTGAGCAAAAAAGAAAGATTGAGAGTGAAAATGAGCAAAAAAGAAAGAGTGAAAAAGAGATTGAGCAAAAAAGAAAGAGTGAGAGTGAAAATGAGAAAAAAGAAAGAGAGTCTGCAGAGAGAAAAGGAAAGACAAAAGTGGGTTTCTATGCAAGAGTGAGTGAGGTTAAGAGGGCTTTCTTCGCAGATCGCCCTATGATTCTTCTTGTCTATAAAGAGTCTTATCTTAATCTTGATGAAACTAACAAGTCTCTTCCTAGTTTGGCTGTTTCTTTGTTGCAGGAGTTTGAGGATGTATTCCCAGAGGAGATGCCAAATGAGTTGCCACCCATTAGAGGCATTGAACACCAGATTGATTTTGTGCCCGGAGCTGCTATTCCAAACCGACCAGCCTATAGGAGTAATCCAGAGGAGACAAAGGAGCTTCAAAGGCAAGTTGAGGATTTGATGAGCAAGGGGTACGTGAGGGAGAGCATGAGCCCATGTGCAGTACCAGTGCTACTAGTGCCAAAGAAGGATGGGACGTGGAGGATGTGCGTTGATTGCAGGGCGATCAACAATATCACGGTAAAGTATCGCCATCCCATTCCTAGATTAGATGATATGCTTGATGAATTGCATGGCTCATGTATTTTCAGTAAAATTGATCTTAAAAGTGGGTATCATCAAATTAGAATGAAAGAGGGTGATGAATGGAAAACTGCTTTTAAGACTAAGTATGGGCTTTATGAATGGTTGGTTATGCCATTTGGCCTTACTAATGCACCCAGTACTTTCATGAGATTAATGAACCATGTCCTACGTGCGTTCATAGGCAAGTTTGTGGTTGTGTACTTTGATGACATCCTAGTATACAGCAAGGACTTAAATGAACATATTGAGCATTTGAGATATGTGTTTGATGTGTTAAAATGTGAAAAGTTGTATGCTAATTTCAAGAAATGTAACTTTTGCATGGAAAAAGTTGTTTTTCTTGGTTATGTTGTTACTACAACAGGTATTGAGGTGGATGAAGAGAAAGTCAAGGCCATCAAGGAGTGGCCAACGCCAAAGAGCATCACTGAGGTAAGAAGCTTTCATGGCTTAGCTAGCTTTTATCGGCGTTTTGTTAAAGACTTTAGCACCCTGGCTGCACCACTCACTGAGATAATTAAAAAGAATGTTGGGTTTCATTGGGGAGCTGATCAAGATAATGCTTTTGCCACTATTAAAGAAAGGTTGTGCTCTGCCCCTGTGTTAGCATTACCTAATTTTAACAAAGCTTTTGAGATTGAATGTGATGCCTCAGGAATAGGGATTGGAGCTGTTTTGATGCAGGATAGGCGGCCCATAGCCTTCTTCAGTGAGAAGCTTAGTGGGGCGTCCTTGAAGTACCCTACTTATGACAAAGAGCTTTATGCTCTTGTTCGTGCATTAGAGACTTGGCAGCACTACTTGTGGCCTAGGGAATTTGTGATCCACACCGATCATGAATCATTGAAGCATCTCAAGGGTCAAGGTAAGTTGAATCAAAGGCATGCTAGATGGCTGGAATACATTGAGACCTTTCCATATGTCATCCGTTACAAACAAGGTAAGGAGAATATTGTTGCTGATGCTTTATCCCGGAGGTATGTACTTCTTACTTCTATGAGTGCTAAGTTGCTTGGCTTTGAATATGTGAAAGACATGTATGCTGATGACGCTGACTTTTCTAATGTGTATAAGGCATGTGATAAGACGGCATTCGGTAAGTTTTACAAGCACGATGGTTATTTGTTTAAAGAAAGCAAACTCTGTGTGCCAAGTTGTTCTATGCGTGAGTTATTGGTGCGTGAGGCACATGGTGGGGGATTAATGGGACACTTTGGTGTCAAGAAAACTTTAGACATCTTGCATGAACATTTCTTTTGGCCTAAAATGAAGAAAGATGTGAATCGCATTTGTGGCAGGTGCATTACATGTAGAAAAGCCAAATCTAAGGTTTTGCCACATGGGTTGTATACACCCTTACCTGTTCCTAGTGAGCCATGGGTAGACATATCTATGGACTTTGTTTTGGGGCTGCCTAGGACAAAAAGGGGTAGAGATTCTATTTTTGTGGTTGTGGATAGATTTAGTAAGATGGCACATTTCATTCCATGCCATAAAACAGATGATGCCACAAACATAGCTGACTTGTTTTTCAGGGAGATAGTGCGACTCCATGGAGTACCTCGGAGTATTGTTTCTGATAGGGATGTTAAATTCCTTAGCTACTTTTGGAAGGTGTTGTGGGGTAAATTGGGTACTAAGCTCTTATTTTCCACTACTTGTCATCCGCAGACTGATGGTCAGACTGAAGTAGTTAATAGGACTTTAACTCAGCTTTTACGCACTGTTGTTCATAAGAATTTAAAAACTTGGGAGGATTGTTTGCCATTTATAGAGTTTGCATATAATAGGGCCATGCATTCTACTACTTCTTATTCCCCTTTTGAAATTGTTTATGGTTTTAATCCACTTACTCCTTTAGACTTAATGCCTTTACCTATTGATGGCAGGAGTAGCTTGGATGGACAAAAGAAGGCGGAGTTGGTGAAGTCACTTCATGAGAGGGTACGGCTTCAAATTGCCCAAAAGAATGAAAGGGTTGCTTCCCAAGCCAATAAAGGGCGAAGGCGTGTTATCTTTGAACCAGGAGATTGGGTTTGGGTTCACATGCGCAAAGAAAGATTCCCAGCCCATAGAAAGACTAAGTTGCATCCTCGAGGAGATGGACCTTTCCAAATTCTTGAGAAAATTAATGACAATGCTTATAAAGTGGACCTTCCAGGTGAGTATAAAGTTTCTGCTACTTTCAATGTTTCTGATCTTTCTCCATTTGATGTAGGTGAAGATTCGTGGTCGAATCCTTTTGAGGAGAGGGGGAATGATGGGAACCAAGGTGGGCCTAGTCTTAAAGATCCTTTGCAAGTTCCAGATGGGCCAATTACAAGATCAAGAGCCAAGAAGATCAAGGAAGCAATGCAAGGATTGGTGCAATCCACTTGGGATGAAGCTAGCAAGAGCCCAACAATCAAAGTGGGTTTGAAAGAAGGAGAACCAATTTTGATCCACTTGATACAAGCTGTGGAAGATATGACTTAGGGAAGTTTGGGCCTATTGTTATTCAAGGCTTTCAATTTATTAAAAGATTTATTTTATTAGTTTAGAATAAGTGGGCTTTAAGGCCCAAGTTACTGTAGCGTGGCACTGTTCACGTAGGGGTATTTTTGGTTAAAAAGAGTTCTAGTTTGGTTAGGATTTTAATTAGGTTTTGGTTTAAATACTCTTTGTAGCCTCATTTGAAGGCAGACAATTATATTGAATTTTCATAGTGAGTTGAGTTTTCTCCTCTTGTTCTTGATTGAACTTTTGAACTTATCAAAGGTAAATCACAACCTTTGTGGTGTTCCGACTTTGTAATTTGGGTTCTTGAGGCAGGTTCTTCAACGGGTCTAGATTTTAATATAATCTAGGTTCTTGAAGCGGGTTCTCAATGGGTCTAGATTCTTCATCCATTGACTTGATCTTGGCTTTCTTGGGTGAGTTTTCAAATTGATTGTGGGTTCAAGGGATTCCATTCCGCGGGTTCATATCACATCCCCTTGTTGACGCGTCCATGACCATCATGTACATATGCATGCAAACTCTAGGAGTTCCCTTCTTTATATGGAGACATAGATACTCACCCATTATGTCATTTTCAACAAAAAGTACGACCCTCACATCAACCGATGTCGGTTACCCGAATTCGAAATGGAACCGCGAGCCGAAAGGCTCGTCTAATTTTGGTAACCCCATGTGAGAGTCCATCTGCTTGTTGATGCATAATGCAATCATGCATGTCACATGCACATTCATACTTAACCATGGTTTACCCACGAGGTAAGCCAAGGTCATGTACCTAATTGTGAATTCAAAGTCTAACTTGGCACTGTTTATTGGTAGGTTTTATCTGTACAAGCGATCAGATGGTAGGAGAAACAAGTGAACCTGGCGAACATGAAGTCCAGATGATCGCCCTTGAGCGAAAATTTTACAAACTCCTTAACTTCGTGTACCTGATGGTGAAGCGAGACTTGGAGATGGAAGACCGGAGGAAGGGAGACGGCAAAAACACCAACGATGAAGTGCCAGAAGGACACTGTCACACCAATACCGTCTTGCCACCAAGGCCGCCAATGCCACCAAAACCAGAGGAGAAGGACTCCTAGTTGGGCAGCAAGATTGACGGCCTAGAAGAGAAGATCCGGCTCATGCAGGGCCTGAACTCCTTCGGGAATACAGACTTTCTAGCATGTCCTGGTTCCCCAATATGACAGTGCCGCCCAAATTTAAAGTCCTAGAGTTCAAAAAGTACAACAGGAGAGGAGACCTGATGATCCACCTACAAATGTACTGCCAGAAGATGGAGCAGTATGCGGATAACGAGCCACTGTTGATCCAAACTTTCCAGGACACTCTAACGGGACATGCAGCTGAGTGGTACTCACAGCTGAAGAAGATCTCTCATTGGAAGGAGCTGGCAAACACCTTCCTAGCCCAATATCGCTTCAACTCTCAGATAGCACCAGACCGATTTGATCTCTAAAGAATAGAGAAGAAGAGCTGCGAGACCTTCAGGGAATACGCTTAGCGGTGGAGAGAAAAGGCAGCCCGGGCACGCCCTCCCCTAGACGAAAAAGAAATGATCAAGATCTTCATCGATACTCTGAAGAACCCCTATTTTGACCGGATGATAGGTCTACAATTACAGTTCTTCGTCGACCTAATACCAATAGGGGAGAGGATCGTGGACGCAGTGAAGACAAAGAAAATAGTGGATATGTCGGCTCTGATGGCGATAGCTGAACAAACTGCCAAAAAGGCTCTTGTGAAGAGGAGAGAAAGGGATGTACAAATGATCGGGAGGAACAATGGAAGACCAAGGCAGGCTCTTCCAACCTTCACAATGCAATCGATACAAAACCAACCTATGCCGACCCCAATGTTATCTCCGACTCCAACTCCAGCTCTGGCCCCAGCCCCTCAGATGCCTGCAAGACTAGTGGGAAATCAAGCCAATGACAATAGGCCAACAAGGAGGGAGCCAAGGCAATTCACTCCACTGCCTATGCCTCTAACGTAGCTCTACCCAATCCTAATTGAGAAGAAATTAATCTCGCCCGTCATCCCGAGACCCTACAACGGCCCACCAGCGAGGGACTTTGACCAGAAATTAACCTGTGACTTCCACTTCGGAGAAGTAGGACATGCGGTGGAAAACTGTAGACAGCTGAGGCATCGGGTCCAGGACTTAATCGACCATGGGATTTTGAAGTTCAAGGGACTGCCCAACATCACCACCAACCCCCTACCCAATCACCCGAAGGGAACTGTGAACATGGTTGAGGTAGATGAAGAGGACGACAGGTTCGAGCTAGCCGATGGTCAAGCCTCATGGAAGCATCTATTCCACACCTTGAAGAAGCGGGGGTACATCACCCCGTTGGAAGCACCGCTAGGACCATCGACAGGGGACGCCTGTGAATATCACTCTGGGGCATGGGGGCAAGACCTAGAGTGCTGCGAGGAGTTTAGGAGAGAGATCGCCAACCTGACGGAAAAGGGGTTGATAAGAAAAGAGGAGGTGCAACCAGAAGGAAGTTGTCTTCCTAATGACCCATCAGACCTTGATTGGTACGGAGAGATTAACCTAGAAGATATCATAGAAGAAGAATGGATCTCGATGACCTGTTAGACGAAGAAGACTTCAAAGGATATCGCATAGAGGAGGAGATGCCTGATGAGGACACTTGGAGGGAAGTTGATTTCTCTAAATTACTCCAGTTCCCGTGCCTAATTGTACCACGTGGGTTCTAGAATCCAGAATTTGAAACGTTCTACGAATATGGAGACCCAGAGTCTCACCTGCAAAAATACTGCTAAAAGATGGCCTTGCACTTAGAGAATGAGCTCTTGATGATCTCGACATTCCCCGAGAGTCTATCGAGGCATGCGGCCGCCTGGCAGTGTTGACCGAATCAGAAGAAGAAGCACACATCAAGCAAACCAAGCCACCACCAACCAATATCAACAGGGCAGCTTTGAACTACCCGACATATGACAAGGAGTTTTATGCATTGGTGAGAGCAATGGAAACATGGCAACATTTCCTCTGGCCGAAAGAATTTATCATACATACCGACCATGAGTCCTTGAAGCACTTGAAAGGACAAGGTAAGTTGAACAGAAGGCATGCCCAGTGGATGGAATTCATTAAGACCTTCCCTTATGTCATCAAATACAAATAAGGTAAGGAAAATATTGTGGCTGATGCACTATTGGGATTTGAATATGTTAAGGAATTGTATGTTAATGATGATGACTTTGCTAGTGTGTTTGGAGCGTGTGAGAAGGTAGCTTTTGGTAAGTTCTATAGACTAGATGATATGAACCCGCGGAATGGAATCCCTTGAACCCACAATCAATTTGAAAACTCACCCAAGAAAGCCAAGATCAAGTCAATGAATGGAGAATCTAGACCCGCTGAGAACTTGTTTCAAGAACCAAGATTATATTAAAATCAAGACCCATTGAAGAACCTGTCTCAAGAACCCAGATTACAAGGAGGAACGCCACAAAGGTTGTGATTTACCTTTGATAAGTTCAAAAGTTCAATCAAGAACAAGAGGAGAAAACTCAACTCACAATGAAAATTCAATATATTTTCTGCCTTCAAATGAGGCTACAATGAGTATTTAAACCAAAACCTAATTAAAATCCTAACCAAGCTAGAACTCTTTTTTCCCACAAATACCCCTGCGTGAACAGTAATTCTAATTCATAAAAAGTAACTTTCCTAATAAACCCTTGGCCCTAATACAAGGCCTTTCTCAAGCCCATTAATTCTAAACTAATAAAAATAAATCTTTTAATAAATTGAAAGCCTTGAATAGTAATAGGCCCAAACTTCCCTAAGTCATGTCTTCCACAGCTTGTATCAAGTTGGTTCTCCTTCTTTCAAACCCACTTTGATTGTTGGGCTCTTACTAGCTTCATCCCAAGTGGATTGCACCAATCCTTGCATTGCTTTCTTGATCTTCTTGGCTCTTGATCTTGTAATTGGCCTAACTGGAACTTGTAAAGGATCTTTAAGGTTAGGCCCACTTTGGTTCCCATCAGAGCAAGGTTTCCAATCAGGTCTAATTCAATCTTTTTCTTTCTTGTGTATTTTATTCTAGGGCATCATTGTTCTAGGGTTACAAAAAAAAAAAAAATGGCTGCTGAAGTTCATTGTTCAAGAGTTTGTGTTGGTTGAAACCTCTTGTTCAAGAGTTTGTGTTGGCTGAAACCTCTTGTTCTAAAGTTTGTGTTGGCTGAAATCTCTTGTTCTAGGGGCTGCCGTATATCCCCTTATTCTAGGGTTTTTAAGTTATTGTTCAGGTTTCATCAATTGCTTATTCGTTTGATTGTGATCAAATCCGTTGCTGAAAAAAAAAAAAAAAATCCGAAAATTTGATCTGGTTCTTGTTCTTTTCTTGTTCTTGTTCTTGTTCTGGTTCTGGTTCTTGTTCTTGTTCTTATTCTGGTTCTTGTTCTTGTTCTTGTTCTTGTTTCTTGGGTCTAATTACTAGTTGGGATAAAACAAAGTACCATGATTGAGTGCAATTAGTTCTTAAAGAACTTGAGTGGGAAAACTCTTGAGGTAAAAGGCAAGAGAGTGTGAGACTATTATAAAAAAAAAAAAAAAAAAAAAAAAAAAGCCAATTAAGAGTGAAATACGAGTGGAGTGCCATTGTTCGAGTGTAAACACGTAAGGGAGTGTGTGAGGTTTTCCACTAACATTTTTTTTTTTTTTTGCAGCACATTACGATGTCTCATAAGAGTGACTCATCACCAAAGGGGAAGGCAGATAATTCATCCTTTGTGTTGCAAGCCATGCAACAACAGTTTGAGCGGTTGAATTTTGTGTTGGGTGAAGTGAGGGATAGGATGGATCATCAAGAAGCAGCGATTAGAAATCTGCAAGGTGGGAGAGATAGGAGGCAACGTGAGCGTAGGGTTGAAAATGAGTATGAGAATGAAGGAGATGGTGAGGATGAGGAAGACTTAGCATCTAAAGTTGGGTCGGGTAGACATAGACGAGTTAGGCATGAAAGAGGACATGAGTGGAACCCAGGGGGTTGGGATGGTGTAGATCGAAGCCTTGGGAGCATCAAAATGAAAATACCATCTTTCCAAGGTAGAACTAATCCTGGGGTTTATCTAGAGTGGGAGAAAAAAATAGACCTAGTATTTGATTGTCATAATTACTCTGAAGAGAAGAAAGTGAAGTTGGCGGTAATTGAGTTCACTGATTATGCTATTATTTGGTGGGCTCAATTAGTGACCAATAGAAGGAGGAATAATGAGAGGCCTGTAGAGACGTAGGGAGAGTTGAAAGCTATCATGAGGCAGAGATTTGTATCTAGCCACTTCTATAGGGACCTTTACCAAAAGCTCCAAAATCTTACACAGGGGTCTAGGAGTGTGGAGGATTACCATAAGGAGATGGAGGTGGCGATGATTCGGGCTAATATAGAGGAGGATCGGGAGGCCACCATGGCTAGATTTTTGAGTGGTTTGAATAGGGACATGATATGAACCCGTGGAATGGAATCCCTTGAACCCACAATCAATTTGAAAACTGCCCTAAGAAAGCCAAGATCAAGTCAATGGATGGAGAATCTAGACCCGTTGAGAACCCGTTTCAAGAACCTAGATTATATTAAAATCTAGACCCATTGAAGAACCTGTCTCAAGAACCCAAATTACAATGAGGAACGCCACAAAGGTTGTGATTTACCTTTGATAAGTTCAAAAGTTCAATCAAGAACAAGAGGAGAAAACTCAACTCACTATGAAAATTCAATATATTTGTCTGCCTTCAAATGAGGCTACAAAGAGTATTTAAACCAAAACCTAATTAAAATCCTAACCTAGCTAGAACTCTTTTTTTCCACAAATACCCCTGCGTGAACAGTAATTCTAGTTTCTAAAAAGTAACTTTCCTAATAAACCCTTGGCCCTAATACAAGGCCTTTCTCAAGCCCACTTAGTCTAAACTAATAAAAATAAATCTTTTAATAAATTGAAAGCCTTGAATAACAATAGGCCCAAACTTCCCTAAGTCATGTCTTCCACAGCTTGTATCAAGTGGATCAAAATTGGTTCTCCTTCTTTCAAACCCACTTTGATTGTTGGGCTCTTGCTAGCTTCATCCCAAGTGGATTGCACCAATCCTTGCATTGCTTCCTTGATCTTCTTGGCTCTTGATCTTGTAATTGGCCCATCTGGAACTTGTAAAGGATCTTTAAGGCTAGGCCCACTTTGGTTCCCATCATTCCCCCTCTCCTCAAAAGGATTCGACCTCGAATCTTCACCTACATCAAATGGAGAAAGATCAGAAACAGTGAAAGTAGCAGAAACTTTATACTCACCTGGAAGGTCCACTTTATGAGCATTGTCATTAATTTTCTCAAGAATTTGGAAAGGTCCATCTCCTCGAGGATGCAACTTAGTCTTTCTATGGGCTGGGAATCTTTCTTTGCGCATGTGAACCCAAACCCAATCTCCTGGTTCAAAGATGACACGCCTTCGCCCTTTATTGGCTTGGGAAGCAACCCTTTCATTCTCTGTGATCGACTTAGGTGTGGGCCATTCCTTGATAGCCTTCACCTTTTCCTCATCCACCGCAAGTCCTTTCCTGCTAACAAGATAACCAAGAAACACAACTTTGTCCAAGCAAAAGGAACATGTCTTTAGATTGGCATATAGTTTTTCTTTTCTCAAAACAGCAAGCACACAATGCAAATGTTCAATATGCTCATCTAAGCTCTTGCTATATACCAAAATATCATCAAAATAGACCACAACAAATCTGCCTAGAAACGCACTTAATGCATGATTCATTAACCTCATGAATGTACTTGGTGCATTAGTTAGACCAAAAGGCATTACCAACCACTCATACAATCCATATTTAGTTTTACAGGCAGTTTTCAGATCAATTTTTGTGAAAATAGAGGACCCATGCAATTCATCTAACATGTCATCAAGCCTAGGAATGGGATGTCTATACTTTACCGTAATGTTGTTGATAGCCCTGCAATCGACACACATTCTCCAGGTCCCATCCTTCTTAGGAACAAGTAGCACCGACACCGCGCATGGACTCATGCTCTCTCTCACATGTCCTTTGGCCAGCAACTCCTCAACTTGCCTTTGAAGTTCCTTTGTCTCCTCCGGATTACTCCTATAGGCTGGTCGTTTAGGAATTGTCGCACCGGGTACAAAATCAATCTGATGCTCTATGCCTCTAATAGGTGGCAATCCACTAGGCACATCGTTAGGAAACACATCCTCATATTCCTGCAACAAAGAGACAACAACACTAGGCAAAGATTCGTCAAGTTTGTTAGTATTAAAACATGCCTCTTTGTACAAGAGTACAAATATAGGCTGGTTTGCATAAAAAGCACTCTTGACATCACTCGCCTTAGCATAAAAACTCACTTGCTTTTTCTGTTTTTCACTCATATTTGTCACTCTCTCTTTTTTCTTTTCACTCTCTTTTTTTCTTTCACTTTCTTTTTCATCTTCTTTTTTTGAACTCTCAGTCTCACAATTTTTTTTCAACTCATTCTCTCTTTTCAATTTCACTTGATCTTCATAAACTTGTCTTGGAGTCAACGGTACGAGAGTAACGGTTCTACTGTCTTTTACAAAAGAATACCTATTTTTGAACCCATCATGAGTGACCTTCCTGTCAAATTGCCATGGCCTGCCCAATAATATGTGACCCGCATGCATTGGAACAACATCACAAAGGACTTCATCCTTGTACTTCCCAATTGAAAAAGAAATTAGCACTTGCTTATTTACCTTAATCTCCCCACAATCATTCAACCACTGCAAGTTGTATGGTCTAGAGTGTTTTAAGGTTGGTAAATTCAATTTCTCAACCAAAATAGTGCTAGCCACATTAGTACAACTCCCCCCATCAATGATCATACTACATACCTTATTGTTGACGTGGCATCTAGTATGGAAAATGTTCTCTCTCTGTTGCTCTGCATCATCCACCTTAATGTGTGTATTGAGAGCACGCCTGGCAACAAGAGACTCACCTGTCACGGGGTATACCACTTCCATCATCATCACTAGCATCAACCAACTCGGGCATCCCATCACTATCATCCTCACTCTCAGTCATCACCTCCCCATTGTCACGCATAATCATCACCCGCCTATTTGGACATTGAGAAGCGATGTGCCCTGAACCCAAACACTTAAAGCATTTAATATCTCTATTCCGTGAAGGTTGAGATTCTACCTTGGGTTTGTTGCTAGTTCCCTCATCTTTTCCCATAGGTGGTTCGGTCTTTCTCTTTGCTTCAGCTGGATCATTCTTATCCCACTTTGATTTCCAAGTAGTGTTAGAAACCGAAGTGTACCTTGCTGTCCCTTTTCTCTTTAACTGCCTCTCCACCTTCATAGCCATGTGCACCATGTCCTCTACTTCCACATAATGCTGCAATTCAATTATATTGGCTATGTCCCTATTCAAACCACTCAAAAATCTAGCCATGGTGGCCTCCCGATCCTCCTCTACATTAGCCCGAATCATCGCCACCTCCATCTCCTTATGGTAATCCTCCACACTCCTAGACCCCTGTGTAAGATTTTGGAGCCTTTGGTAAAGGTCCCTATAGAAGTGGCTAGGTACAAATCTCCGCCTCATGAGAGCTTTCAACTCTCCCCACGTCTCTACAGGCCTCTCAGTTATTCCTCCTTCTATTGGTCACTAATTGATCCCACCAAATAATAGCATAATCAGTGAACTCTAATTACCGCCAACTTCACTTTCTTCTCTTCAGAGTAATTATGACAATCAAACACTAGGTCTATTTTTTTCTCCCACTCTAGATAAACCTCAGGGTCAGTTCTACCTTGGAAAGATGGTATTTTCATTTTGATGCTCCCAAGGCTTCGATCTACACCATCCCGACCCCCTGGGTTCCACTCATGTCCTCTTTCACGCCTAACTCGTCTATGTCTACCCGACCCAACTTCAGATGCTAAGTCTTCCTCATCCTCACCATCTCCTTCATTCTCATACTCATTTTCAACCCTACGCTCACGTCGCCTCCTATCTCTCCCACCTTGCAGATTTCTAATCGCTGCATTCTTGAAGATCCATCCTATCCCTCACTTCACCCAACACAAAGTTCAACCGCTCAAACTGTTGTTGCATGGCTTGCAACACAAAGGATGAGTTATCTGCCTTCCCCTTAGGTGATGAGTCACCCTTATGAGACATCGTAATGTGCTGCAAAAAAAAAATGTTAGTGGAAAACCTCACACACTCCCTTACGTGTTTACACTCGAACAATGGCACTCCACTCGTATTTCACTCTTAATTGGCAATTTTTTTTTTTTTTGATAATAGTCTCACACTCTCTTGCCTTTTACCTCAAGAGTTTTCCCACTCAAGTTCTTCAAGAACTAATTGAACTCAATCAAGAAACAAGAACAAGAACCTTGTTTTATCCCAACTAGTAATTAGGTCCAAGAAACAAAAACAAGAACAAGAACAAGAACAAGAACAAGAACAAGGGAATAAAAACGAATGAAAGAGTAACTATAATGATGTATGCAGCCCCGTTGATGATAAGGCTCATAAAAATTTTCGGATTTTTTTTTTTTTTTTTTTTTTTTTTTTTCAGCAACAGATTTGATCACAATAAAACGAATAAGAGATTTGAGCCAACACAAACTCTAGAACAAGAAGTTTAAGCCAACACAAACTCTTGAATAAGAGGTTTCAACCAACACAAACTCTAGAACAAGAAGTTTCATCCAACACAAACTCTTCAATAAGAGGTTTAAGCCAACACAAACACTAGAACAATGGAATTTGGCAGCCACGTTTTTTTTTTTTTTTTTTTTTTTTTTTTTTTTTTTTTTTTGTAACCCTAGAACAATGAAGCCCTAGAATCAAATACGCAAGCAAACAAAAGATAGAATAAGACCTGATTGGAAACCTTGCTCTGATACCAAATGATATGAACCCGCGGAATGGAATCCCTTGAACCCACAATCAATTTGAAAACTCACCCAAGAAAGCCAAGATCAAGTCAATGGATGGAGAATCTAGACCCGTTGAGAACCCGTTTCAAGAACCTAGATTATATTAAAATCTAGACCCGATTGAAGAACCTATCTCAAGAACCCAGATTACAAGGAGGAACGCCACAAAGGTTGTGATTTACCTTTGATAAGTTCAAAAGTTCAATCAAGAACAAGAGGAGAAAACTCAACTCACTATGAAAATTCAATATATTGTCTGCCTTCAAATGAGGCTACAAAGAGTATTTAAACCAAAACCTAATTAAAATCCTAACCTAGCTAGAACTCTTTTTTTTCACAAATACCCCTGCGTGAACAGTAATTCTAGTTTCTAAAAAGTAACTTTTCTAATAAACCCTTGGCCCTAATACAAGGCCTTTCTCAAGCCCACTTAGTCTAAACTAATAAAAATAAATCTTTTAATAAATTGAAAGCCTTGAATAGCAATAGGCCCAAACTTTCCTAAGTCATGTCTTCCACAGCTTGTATCAAGTGGATCAAAATTGGTTCTCCTTCTTTCAAACCCACTTTGATTGTTGGGCTCTTTCCAGCTTGATGCGATCCTCAATAGACACGCTTTGAGACCCAGCAAACAATATTGGATTACTTGCCCAAGAAAGCTAAAATCAGAGTTTTGATAGAACACCCCAACCCAATGTTTATAAATGAAACACGAATTGAAAGTATAAAGATAACAGACCCCGACCCAATGATTATGAAAGAATCATAAACCGAAGGTATAAAATTTGAACGCCACAAGGAAGAATCCTTGATAAGTTCACAAGTTCACTGAAGAACTAATAGAAGAAACAAACCTCACGTTTTTCTTTGTATTCAGATTCAATAGTGCCCTATTACAATGAGTGCAGGCTATTTATAACCTGTTTTCAACCCTAGACGCCCCTACAATAAAAGGAAAATAACTTGATTCTAAAAAGACTAAAATTAAGGACCTAAAATTAGCACTAATTGTGTCTGAACATTAGTAGCCAATAATAGACTGAAATAGATAAGGAAACTTCGCATAAGGAAAGTCTGAAATGGAAAAGTCAATCAGCCAAATTAATTGGCATAGAAAAGGAAAGTAAATCAACCAATTAATTGGTCTGATTTTGGAAAGTAATCAGCCCCTTTCCCTTTCTAAATCCTTGCAAATATTCAGCCATTAATCAATGCCATTTCTGAGGGAATTAGGCCCAATTAAGCCTGATCAGCCCCATCAGTAGCTTGGATTAAATTTATGACGCCTTCATCTTCTTTTGGGCCAAGCTTGGAATGCCCCGTTGTAGAATCAGCCCAAATATCTTGAATCAGCCCATTAAGTGCTTCTTTGATCTTCTTGGATCTTGCTCTAGGAATTTGCCCAACTGGAACATGCAATGGATCCTTTAATAGTGCTTGTTGATTCTCATCATAGCTTCATCCCAAGTGGATTGCACCAATCCTTGCATTGCTTCCTTGATCTTGTTGGCTCTTGATCTTGTAATTGGCCTATCTAGAACTTGTAATGGATCTTTAAGGCTAGGCCCACTTTGGTTCCCATCAGGACATAGCCAATATAATTGAATTGCAGCATTATGTGGAGGTAAAGGACATGGTGCACATGGCTATGAAGGTGGAGATGCAGTTAAAGAGAAAAGGGACAACAAGGTACACTTCAGTTTCTAACACTACTTGGAAATCAAAGTGGGATAAGAATGATCCAGCTGAAGCAAAGAGAAAGACCGAACCACCTATGGAAAAAGATGAGGGAATTAGCAACAAACCCAAGGTAGAATCTCAACCTTCACGGAATAGAGATATTAAATGCTTTAAGTGTTTGGGTTCAGGGCACATCGCTTCTCAATGTCCAAATAGGCGGGTGATGACTATGCGTGACAATGGGGAGGTGATGACTGAGAGTGAGGATGA
>OU015768.1:23312533-23354400 GCA_907173295.1 Fagus sylvatica
GCACCACTCACTGAGGTAATTAAAAAGAATGAAAGGGTTGCTTCCCAAGCCAATAAAGGGTGAAGGCGTGTCATCTTTGAACCAGGAGATTGGGTTTGGGTTCACATGCGCAAAGAAAGATTCCCAGCCCATAGAAAGACTAAGTTGCATCCTCGAGGAGATGGACCTTTCCAAATTCTTGAGAAAATTAATGACAATGCTCATAAAGTGGACCTTCCAGGTGAGTATAAAGTTTCTACTACTTTCACTGTTTCTGATCTTTCTCCATTTGATGTAGGTGAAGATTCGAGGTCGAATCCTTTTGAGGAGAGGGGGAATGATGGGAACCAAAGTGGGCCTAGCCTTAAAGATCCTTTACAAGTTCCAGATGGGCCAATTACAAGATCAAGAGCCAAGAAGATCAAGGAAGCAATGCAAGGATTGGTGCAATCCACTTGGGATGAAGCTAGCAAGAGCCCAACAATCAAAGTGGGTTTGAAAGAAGGAGAACCAATTTTGATCCATTTGATACAAGCTGTGGAAGACATGACTTAGGGAAGTTTGGGCCTATTGCTATTCAAGGCTTTCAATTTATTAAAAGATTTATTTTTATTAGTTTAGAATAAGTGGGCTTGAGAAAGGCCTTGTATTAGGGCCAAGGGTTTATTAGGAAAGTTACTTTTTAGGAACTAGAATTACTGTTCACGCAGGGGTATTTGTGGGAAAAAAGAGTTCTAGCTTGGTTAGGATTTTAATTAGGTTTTGGTTTAAATACTCTTTGTAGCCTCATTTGAAGGCAGACAATATATTGAATTTTCATAGTGAGTTGAGTTTTCTCCTCTTGTTCTTGATTGAACTTTTGAACTTATCAAAGGTAACTCACAACCTTTGTGGCATTCCTCCTTGTAATCTGGGTTCCTGAGATTGGTTCTTCATCGGGTCTAGATTTTAATATAATCTAGGTTCTTGAAATGGGTTCTCAACGGGTCTAGATTCTCCATCCATTGATTTAATCTTGGCTTTCTTGGGTGAGTTTTCAAATTGATTGTGGGTTCAAGGGATTCCATTCTGCGGGTTCATATCAGTACGAGGATGTCTTCCCCATGGAAACACCACATGGGTTACCTCCAATCCGAGGGATTGAACATCAAATTGATTTTGTGCCCGGTGCAACAATTCCAAACCGACCAGCTTATAGGAGCAATCCCGAGGAGACAAAGGAGCTTCAACGGTAGGTAAGTGAATTATTGGAGAAAGGGCACGTGTGGGAGAGCATGAGCCCATGTGCGGTTCCGGTCTTACTTGTACCTAAGAAGGATGGGACGTGGAGAATGTGCATTGATTGCCGAGCCATCAACAACATAACAGTAAAGTATCGTCATCCTATCCCACGCTTAGATGATATGTTAGATGAGCTGCATGGTTCTTACATATTTTCTAAGATTGATTTAAAGAGTTGTTATCATCAAATTAGGATAAAAGAAGGAGATGAATGGAAAACCGCCTTTAAAACAAAATTTGGTTTGTATGAATGGTTAGTTATGCCTTTTGGTTTGACTAATGCTCCGAGCACCTTTATGAGACTTATAAACCACGTTTTGCTCACATTTATAGGCAGATTTGTTGTTGTCTATTTTGATGATATACTCATTTATAGCAAAAACCTAGACGATCATGTAGTACATGTGAAATCCGTTTTAGATGTGCTAAGGAAAGAAAGGTTGTTTGCTAATTTAAAGAGGTGCACTTTTTACAACTGTCATAACCCCATTTTTACCCACGGGATTTTCTCGAGTGTCGGCACGCAAAACAAGGCAGTTCGAACCAAGTCGGCCTGACCCAATGAGGGCTCGCCATGTCAAATAATCCCAAGAAGAAGATCTGGGACACATCTCCCGAAGTTTGACCAGGTTTGACCAGGGTTGACCGAGGTTTGACCAGACCGTTTCTGACCCGACTGGGGCTTGCTATGCCCGAAAACCCTCAAAACGCGGTCCGGGATACATTTCTCAGAGTTCAGAGAATTTTGACTAAGTTTGACCAAGTTTGACCAAGGTTGACCAAGTTTGACCGAGGTTTGATCGGACCGCTGACCAGACCAAAAGCTGAATCGAACTAACCGCTCTTTGACCATTCTGAAGAACATGATGAGAGCTTCAATTCAGCGCTTTACGGGCCAAAAACGGACGAGAAACGAGGAAGTTATGGTCAAAACTGTGAAAAAACGGTCCAACACTTAGCCAAATTTTGCTAAGTGTTGTTGACAAAACAGCCTATTTGGGAGGCAACGTTTGCGCAAAGGATTCTCTCCGACCCGCTGCAACTTGGTCCGCGAGCCAAGACCCTTAGGCAAGAGGTTCACTTCAGCTACCACACGCAACTTTCGGATCGTCAAGAGCTCCTCCGGTCAAGCCGGAATCTCAGTCAGAAGATGACCCCTTGGCATAAGGAACATTCCAACGGCCTCTGCTCGCAAGATCATATCTTGCGAGCCCAAGCTCGCCTTTGTGCAAGGCCTGTACCGTTGAAAAATAGGTAGTGCAAGCTTTCCGACGATACCAAGATCGTCGAAATCCGACATCGGGAGCTACGTCTACCACGCGCGTGAAAACAGGCCGACGAAATAAGGCTATGCTGAAATTTCCGGAATTTTCCCACCGACGTTGCCACGCTTGCGCACAGAGTCTTCCTGACTCGCAACAAGTTGATCTGCAAGCCCGGGCACGTTGGAAAGAAGACACATTCATGCACGACGTGGAACTCTCGGATCGCCAAGATTTTACCGGGTCTAGCCGGAATCCTGATCGGAAAACTGTCCCTCAAACGGACCAAAAACACCCCGGTGGCCTCTGTTCGCGGAACCATATCTCACGAAGTCCAAGCTCGGATTCCCGCAAATCCGGAACCTTGCAAAAGTAGGCAGCGCAAGCTTTCCGACGGTACCAAGAACGTCAAAATCCGACATCGGGAGCTAGGTCAAATATGCGCGCGAACTGGGACAAGATTTGAGAAAAAACGCGCTGGGAGCAAAACGCATTTTTTCTCCCGGACAGCCGCCTTCGCGCGCAGAGTCTTTCCCTACTCGCAACAAGTTGATCCGCGAGCCCGGGTGCGTTGGAAAGATAATGACTCCGGCTACGACGTGGAACTCTCGGTTCGCCGATAGCATCCCCCGTTTGACCGGAATCTTCGCCGGAAAAGTGCACAAAAACAGCTCCGACACCCCGACTTCCGGGAGCCATAACTCTCCTCGTCCGAACTCCGATTCGTGCAAACTTTATACCGTTGGAAAGAGGACGTCGAGAGCTTTCCGACGATATGCTGCATGACCCATTTTGAGTTCCAGGAAGACCTCCAAAACTGCCCTCGAAAATCGGATCAAAAAAGGGTACGCGCACGAAAATCGAGGAGGATTCGGTGGGGGGCTGGCGTGGAAGGATAAGACTGCCACGTGGCAGCTGTACAACTCGTACGGGACCATACCGCGCGGCGCGTGATGGACCCGCGCGAGGCGTGCACGAGGTTCTATAAAACCAGCCCTCCCCCCCTCATTTGCACACTTTTTGCTCGGGCACTAGGCCTTCTAGAGCGTAGAATAGGCAGAAAAATAAGGGTTTAGGGGTTTAGGATGGGCTTTTGGGTAGTCTTAGAGTGAGAGACTCCTCTCTAGGTACTCTCTCTCTCTAAGCTCTTTCTCTCTCCTCTTTTCTCTCTCTTTTTTTCTTTTCTTAGTGGAGGTGACTAGTGATGATCCCTAAAATGGGAAGGGATTCACAAGGATCCACTTACATTTATGTTTTCTAGTTCATTTATGTTCTATTTTGTGCTTTTTTAGTTCATATATGTTTTATTTATGCTCTCTTAGTTCATTTATTGTCTCGTTATTGTTTTATCTACATACTTTTAGTCATTCATTGCTATTATTTGTAGATCTGGGTAGATTTATCGCTTTATTTACATTTACTACGTACTTGTGAATACTATATTGTGATTATCCCTTCCCCCGTGTTTTAGTACGGCAAATATTGAGTGGCTTTGGCGGAGTGCGTAAGACCTCTAACGAGGCCGTAACAACCATGTTAGCCCACGAGGTATTTGACCTGAAAAATACATCCCCATGTCTAAATAAGTAGATTTATCGTTTTATTTACATTTACTACGTACTTGTGAATATTATATTGTGATTATCCCCTTCCCCCGTGTTTTAGTACGGCAAATATTGAGTGGCTTTGGCGGAGTGCGTAAGACCTCTAACGAGGCCGTAACAACCATGTTAGTCTACGAGGTATTTGACCCGAAAAATACATCCCCATGTGTAAATAATGTCATTTATCGCTTTATTTACATTTACTACGTATTTATGAATATTATATTGTGATTTATCCCTTCCCCCGTGTTTTAGTACGGCAAATATTGAGTAGCTTTGGCGGAGTGCGTAAGACCTCTAACGAGGCCGTAACAACCATGTTAGCCTACGAGGTATTTGACCCGAAAAATACATCCCCATGTGTAAATAATGTCATTTATCACTTTATTTACATTTACTACGTTGTGCATATCATATTGTGAATATCCCCCATTTTTCCCTGTGTGATTTGGGCGTGATAATCCCGATTGGTCGTGGTGGACTATGTAAGACCTCAAAGAGGCTTTAACCACCACGTAATTCCATAGGCATTGGACCCTTTGAAAAATCTTGGTTTTAAGTTCATTTATCGCTTTATTTGCATTTATTACGTACTTGTAAATATATTGCGTTGTTATTATCCCCGTTCCCCGTAAAAATGGGCGTGATAATCCCGATTGGTCGTGGTGGACTATGTAAGACCTCAAAGAGGCATTAACCATCACGTAATCCCATAGGAATTGGACCCACGAAAATCCCTTGTTTAAACCCCGTTATTTTCATTATTTACAATATCGTTGTAATTATTGTCCATTTTCCCATTTTTGATTTGGGCATGAAAATACCGAACGGTATTGGTGGTTTTAGGTAAGTCTTTCAATAGCACTAAACCCCATGTAAATCCATGAGGCGTTGGACCCGTAAATTGCAAACCCATTTTCAAAATAATTTTCACCATATAAGTCCTATTTGGCATCGAAGGTTTAGGTAAGTCTTTCAATAGCACTAACCCTTCGTGTAAGCCCGAAAAGGCATTGAAACCCCTTTTTCAAATAGATTTTCATCATTTAAGTCCTATTTGGCATCGAAGGTTTGGATAAGTCTTTCAATAGCACCAACCCTTCGTGTAAGCCCGAAAAGGCATTGAATTCCCTCTTTAAATTGCTTTGTTTTATTCATGTAAATCCTATGGTGGTGTCGAGATTCGAGTAAGTCTTTCAATAGCATCGAATCCCGACCCCACGAGGTCTTGACCCTTTCCCTAAAAATTCTCATGAAATACATTTCGATTAAGTGTTGCATTCATTGATATGCTGCTAACATGCCATAATCATCCCATACTTGTCATTTTAGTAATTTATGCGCTGCGAACATGCCGTGATTACTCATTTGAACTTCTTATGATTTATGTGCTGCAAACATGCCGTGATCATTCCATACTCATTCATTCTTGTGATTTATGTGTTGTGAACATGCCGTGATCATTTGTTTGAATGTTTTACCATTTTGATGTCATGTTCATTCTTGTGATTTATGTGCTGCGAACATGCCGTGATTACTTGTTTGAGTGTTTATTGCTTTGATATAAAAATGTGATTAAAATACACTTTGCCATGAAAACTTTAAAAAGAGTAAACATGGTAATGTGGGCGTTAGAAACGAAGTTGGTGCAATCCAAGGGCTACGGCTCGCCCTGGCTTTTGGACACCATGGTATGAGTCCTTTACACGGGGGCGTGGCTGGTACGTGCTTTCGTGTAAGGGATTCTACACGTTCTAACTCCCATAGGATCATGGTCTAAAATTCCCCAAAGTGTGAATTAATCATCCAAAACCCCGCCATTTGACGGACCGCTTTACTCTTGGAAATCAAGGGTAAAGAGATCCCGAATATGGCACCAAAAAACATTAATTGTTTGTCCCGGCACTAGGTGTTAGGATTTCAAGTATATCCTACCACCGAAATGCCCGGAAATTTAAAAGATACAAAGATAAAGGGATGGTGAAATAAAGAGTCTAATCAAAACCGAACGAAGTCAAATTGCGTTTGCCATTCTTTGGTATATCGCTACGACGGAAATCGGGACATTTGTACATAATTAAAAACCAACAAACCTTAGGCTTAGCAAATAAAGAAAACACTTAGGAAGGGAGGTAACCGTTTTCTTAAACGGATGTCGTGGGGTGCCTAACACCTTCCCCACGCATAAGCAAACCCCCGAACCTATCTCTGGTTCAAGACCATTTAGTTGTAGATGTCTAAATAAGGGTAAAATCTATTAGACATAGGTGCCCAATCACACCTTAAAATTTCCCATGATTGGTGGCGACTCCAAATTTGTGCTCACACGCACACACGTACACAAGTTCCCACACACACACACACTCGTATCTCGAAACGGAAAAGAGATAGAGGAACACACACAACACTCGCCAAATGGGGGTCGGTATCTAGGAAAATAAAAGAAAAGACCCTAAAACCTTTCTTTTTAGAGGTCGGATTTTCCGCCGGTGTCGACAGCTTGGCGACTCCACTGGGGACTTAGAGGGTTTAAGCCTATAGTCTTTCGGTGTTTTCTTTGCTAAGCATGTGTGTATATATTTGTTGGTATTCATTATTTGATTTATTCTTTATTTCATCTTGTATAGTGTTTTGATTTTAGCATGTCTATATTCTTGTATATAAACTGCGAACATAGGATAGAGATTTATTTTATGCAACACATATTATATATTGTGCCTTGTACAAAAAAGTCTTTTCCCTTTTTACTTTCAAAATCATGACATATACACTCATTGGACTTTTGGGTCGAACCCGGACTCAGGTGGGGCTGGGCTGGTACAGGCTCCACCACGAACCCTTTTATATCTAGGACATGGAACACGAGAATCCACCCTTCTCCCTTCACACCCGTGGAGATCGAGGGGGGCGTGCAAGTGCTTCCCCGGTGATCCAATACCCTTTCGACTTCCTTCGGGAGGATGAAACGGGCATGATCATCGGCCCCTTTAGGAAACAGAATTCCAAACCGTGTCATACCATGTTGCATATAGTAAGCTATAGAGTAGAAAACTTACCTGTGAGGGCTCTGGTAAAAGCCAACCGAGTGAACATCCAACCTAAGATAGGATACCCAAAAATAGGATGTGTCTTTTCAAAATGAGTCAAGGGAAAAGCGTTGTGCTATTTTCCAGGTGGTGATAAAATAATTGGAGCCGAGCCAGGTTCTATGTATCTAAACCTTTGTTTGCATGTCAATGTTTGATAAAGGGATAGGATAACCATGTTGTCCATACCCGTTGCCAACCGCTCAAACCCTAAGAGTTCCAAACTCTACGTGGGATGTATAGAGTCGTGTCGTCCTCAACCAAAAGTATGACCCTCACATTAACCGACATCGGTGTCGACACCGGCGGAAAATCCGACCTCTAAACAGGCAGTGTGTTTAGGGTCTTTTCTTTTTATTTTCCTAGATACCGACCCCCATTTGACAAGTGTTGTGTGTGATCTCTATCTCTTTTCCGTTTCGAGATATGAGTTGTGTGTGTGTGGGAACCTATGTGCATGTGTGCGTATGAACGCAAATTTGGAGTCGCCACCAATCATGGGAAATTTTAAGGTGTGATTGGGCACCTATGTCTAATAGATTTTATCTTATTTAGACATTTACAACAAAATGGTCTTGAACCAGAGATAGGTTCGGGGGTTTGCTTATGCGTGGGGAAGGTGTTAGGCACCCCACGACATCCGTTTAAGAAAACGGTTACCTCCTTTCTAATGTTTTCTTTTATTTGCTAAGCCTAGGTTTGTTGGTTTTTAATTATGTACAAATGTCCCGATTTCCGTCATACGATATACCAAAAGTGGCAAACGTAATGTGACTTCGTTCGGTTTTGATTAGACTCTTTATTTCACCATCCCTTTATCTTTGTATCTTTTAAATTTCCGGGCATTTCGGTGGTAGGATATACTTGAAATCCTAACACCTAGTGCCGGGACAAACAATTAATGTTTTTGGTGCCATATTCGGGATCTCTTTACCCTTGATTTCCAAGAGTAAAGCAGTCCGTCAAATGGCGGGGTTTTGGATGATTAATTCACACTTTGGGGAATTTTAGACCATGATCCTATGGGAGTTAGAACGTGTAGAATCCCTTACACGAAAGCACGTACCAGCCACGCCCCCGTGTAAAGGACTCATACCATGGTGTCCAAAAGCCAGGGCGAGCCGTAGCCCTTGGATTGCACCAACTTCGTTTCTAACGCCCACATTACCATGTTTACTCTTTTTAAAATTTTCATGGCAAAGTGTATTTTAATCACATTTTTATATCAAAGCGATAAACAAACAAGCAAGCAATCACGGCATATTCACAACACATAAATCACAAGAAAGAGTATGAGAGCCAACAAAATGTTCAAACAAGTAATCACGGCATGTTCGCAGCACATAAATCACAAGTATGACATAATATGGAATGATCATGGTATGTCAGCAGCATATCAATCATAAGTATGAAATGACATAAATGCAACATTTATTTGAAATGACGAGGTGTAATTTATGACAATTCTTAGGGAAAGGGTCAAGACCTCGTGGGGTCGGGATTCGATGCTATTTGAAAGACTTATTCGAATCTTGACACCACCTTAGGATTTACATGAATAAAATAATGCAATCTAAGGAGAATTCAATGCCTCTCGGGCTTACACGGGGGTTTAGTACTATTTGAAAGATTTACCTAAACCCGCGAAGCCAAATAGGGCTTATATGAGAAAAATCATTTTGAAAATGGGTTTCAATACCTTTTCGGGCTTACATGGGGGTTTAGTACTATTTGAAAGATTTATCTAAACCCGCGAAGCCGAATAGGACTTAAATGAGAAAATCGTTTTTGAAAATATGGGTTTCAATGCCTTTTCGGGCTTACACGGGGGTTTAGTACTATTTGAAAGATTTATCCTAAACCTGCGAAGCCGAATAGGACTTAAATGAGAAAATCGTTTTTGAAAATATGGGTTTCAATGCCTTTTCGGGCTTACACGGGGGTTTAGTACTATTTGAAAGATTTACCTAAACCCGCGAAGCCGAATAGGACTTAAATGAAAAAATCGTTTTTGAAAATGTGGGTTCCAATGCCTTTTCGGGCTTACACGAGGGTTTAGTACTATTTGAAAGATTTACCTAAACCCGCGAAGCCGAATAGGACTTATATGGGAAAAATCGTTTTGAAAATGCATTGGAAATTTTATGGGTCCAACGCCTCATGGATTTACATGGAGGTTTTAGTACTATTTGAAAGATTTACCTAAAACCACCAATACCGTTCGGTATTTTCATGCCCAAATCAAAAATGGAAGAAAATGGACAATGACGAAAATAACGAGGTTTAAAATAAAGGATTTTTTATGGGTCCAATACCCTATGGAATTACATGGTGGTCAATGCCTCATTGAGGTCTCACGCAATCCACCACGACCAATCGGGATTATCACGCCCATTTTTACGGGGAACGGGGATAATAACAACGCAATATATTCACAAGTGCGTAAAAGTAAATAAAGCGATAAATGTATTTAAAGCATTGCGGAAAGCGATAAATATATTTAAAGCGATAATGGAATTTAAAGCATGGGATTTTCATGGGTCCAATGCCTTATGGAATTACGTGGTGGTTAAAGCCTCTTTGAGGTCTTACATAGTCCACCACGACCAATCGGGATTATCACGCCCATTTTTACGGGGAACGGGGATAATAACAACGCAATATATTCACAAGTGCGTAAAAGTAAATAAAGCGATAAATGTATTTAAAGCATTGCGGAAAGCGATAAATATATTTAAAGCGATAATGGGATTTAAAGCATGGGATTTTCATGGGTCCAATGCCTTATGGAATTACGTGGTGGTTAAAGCCTCTTTGAGGTCTTACATAGTCCACCACGACCAATCGGGATTATCATGCCCAAATCACAAAGGGAAAAATGGGGGATATTCACAATATAATATGCACAACGTAGTAAATGTAAATAAAGCGATAAATAACGTTATTTACACATGGGGATGTATTTTTCGGGTCAAATACCTCGTGGACTAACATGGTTGTTACGGCCTCATTAGAGGTCTTACGCAACTGAGCCAAAGCCACTCAATATTTGCCGTACTAAAACACGGGGGAAGGGATAATCACAATATAATATTCACAAATACGTAGTAAATGTAAATAAAGCGATAAATGACATTATTTAAACATGGGGATGTATTTTTTGGGTCAAATACCTCGTGGGCTAACATGGTTGTTACGACCTCATGGAGGTCTTACGCACTCCGCCAAAGCCACTCAATATTTGTCGTACTAAAACATGGGGGAAGGGATAATCACAATATAATATTCACAATAATAAAGCACTAAATGTATTTAAGGCATTGCGGAAAGCTATAAACGTATTTAAAGCAAATATAGAAAGCAATAAATGAATCTTAAAGCAAAAAAGCGATAAATGAACTTAAAGCAAGCATATAAAGCTAGACATGAACTTAAAGAACATAAATGAACATTTAATGAACTAAAAGTGCATAAATAAAGCAATAATGAACTAAAAATCATAAATAAGGGTGGATCCTTGTGAATCCCTTCCCATTTTAGGGATCATCACTAGTCACTTCCACCCAAAAGAAAGAAAAAAGTAAAGCAAAGAGGAGAGAGAAAGAGCTTAGAGAGAGAGAGTACCTAGAGAGGATTCTCTCACTCTAAAAACTACCCAAAACCCCCTCTAAAGACCCTAAAAATCCCTAGCTCTGCCTAAACTAACGCTTAAAGAGGCCTAGAGCCGAGCAAAAAAATGTGCTGAAGTGAGGGGAGGGGGGCTGGTTTTATAGAAAACCGTGCACGCCTCACGAGGGTCCATCATGCGCGGCACGGTATGGTCCCACGCAAGTTGTGCAGCTGCCACGTGGCAGCCTTATCCTTCCACGCCAGCACCTCTCCGAATCTTCCTTGGTTTCCGTGCACATATCTTTTTTTGACCCGATTTTCGAGGGCAGTTTTGGAAGTCTTCCGGAACTCAAAATGGGTCATGCATCATATCGTCGGAAAGCTCTCGGTGTCTACTTTCCAATGGTATAAATTTTACGTGAATCGGAGTTTGGACGAGAGAGTTATGGCTCCCGGAAGTCGGGGTGTCGGAGCTGTTTTCGTGCACTTTTCCGGTGAAGATTCCGGTCAAACGGGGGATGCTATCGGCGAACCGAGAGTTCCACGTCGTAGCTGGAGTCATCATCTTTCCAACGCACCCGGGCTCGCGGATCAACTTGTTGCGAGTAGGAAAGACTCTGCGCGCGAAGGCGGCTGTCCGGGAGAAAAAATGCGTTTTGCTCCCAGCGCGCTTTTTTCTCAAATCTTGTCCCAGTTCGCGCGCGTATTTGACCTAGCTCCCGATGTCGGATTTTGACGTTCTTGGTACCGTCGGAAAGCTTGCGCTGCCTACTTTTGCAAGGTTCCAGATTTGCGGGAATCCGAGCTTGGACTTGTGAGATATGGTTCCGCGAACAGAGGTCCACCGGGGTGTTTTTGGTCCGTTTGAGGACAGTTTTCCGATCAGGATTCCGGTTAGACCCGGTAAAATCTTGGCGATCCGAGAGTTCCACGTCGTGCATGAGTGTGTCTTCTTTCCAACGTGCCCGGGCTTGTGGATCAACTTGTTGCGAGTCAGGAAGACTCTGCGCGCAAGCGTGGCAACGTCGGTGGGAAAATTCCGGAAATTTCAGCACAGCCTTATTTCGTCGGCCTGTTTTCACGCGCGTGGTAGACGTAGCTCCCGATGTCGGATTTTGACGATCTTGGTATCGTCGGAAAGCTTGCGCTACCTACTTTTCAACGGTACAGGCCTTGCACAGAGGCGAGCTTGGGTTCGCAAGATATGATCTTGCGAACAGAGGCCGTTGGAATGTTCCTTATGCCAAGGGGTCATCTTCTGACTGAGATTCCGGCTTGACCGGAGGAGCTCTTGACGATCCGAAAGTTGCGTGCGGTAGCTGAAGTGAACCTCTTGCCTAAGGGTCTTGGCTCATGGACCAAGTTGCAGCGGGTCGGAGAGAATCTACATGCGCAAACGTTGCCTTTCCAAATAGGCTGTTTTGTCCACAACACTTAGCGAAATTTGGCTAAGTGTTGGACCGGTTTTTCACAGTTTCGACCATAACTCTCTCGTTTCTCGTCCGTTTTTGACCCGTAAAGTATCAGATCGAAGCTCTCAATGTGCTCCACGCATTGGTCAAGGGGTGGTCAGTTCGATTCAACTTTTGGTCTGGTCAACGGTCCGGTCAAACTTCAGTCAAACTTGGTCAACCTTGGTCAAACTTAGTCAAAATTCTCTGAACTCTGGGAAATGTATCCTGGACTGCGTTTCGAGGGTTTTTTGGGCATAGCGGACCCCAGTCGGGTCAGAAACGGTTTGGTCAAACCTTGGTCAAACTCGGTCAACCCTGGTCAAACTTCGGGAGATGTGTCTCGAATCTTCTTCTTGGGGTCATTTGATGTGGCGAACCCTCGTCGGGTCAGGCCGGCTCGGCTCGAGCTGTCTCGTTTTGCGTGCCGACACCCGAGAAAATCCCGTGGTAAAAATGAGGTTATGACAATCGGTTCCCAAAAATCTTTCAAAAAACGGAGCCGAACGCCGGAAGGCTTGTCAAATTTTCAATAATGTGAGAGTCTATCTTTTCGTTGATACGCATGTATAGAGTCAAGTCGTCCTCAACCAAAAGTACGACCCTCAAATTAACCGACATCGGTTCTCAAAAATCTTTCAAAAATGGAACCGAACGCCGAAAGGCTTGTCAAATTTTCAGTAATGTGAGAGTCTATCTTTTCGTTAATACGCATGTATAGAGTCGTATCATACCCAACCAAAAGTACGATTATCACATCAATCGACGTCGGTTCCTCAAAAATTTTCAAAGGATGGAACCGAACGTCGAAAGGCTCGTCAAATTTTGGATAAGATGTGATAGTCCACCTTTTTGTTGATATGCGTGTACCCATTGTGTATAGAATCTTGTCATACTAAACCAAAAGTACGACCCTCGCATTTACCGATGCCGGTTCCCTAAAAAATTTTCAAAACGGAATCGAACGCCGAAAGGCTCGTGAATATTTGGTAATACGAGAGTCTATCTTTTCGTTAGTACACCTGTAAACCCCAAGAGTTTCCAAACTCTATAAGGTCATGTAGAGTCTCGTCATGTCCAACCAAGAGTATGACCTTCGCACTAACTGACATCGGTTCTCAAAAATCTTTCAAAATAGAACCGAACGCCGAAAGGCTCGTCAAATTTTGATAGTGCGAAAGCCCATCTCTTCGTTGACAAGTCCATACATGTGTCAACCCTAAAGAGTTCTCAACTCTACATAGGAATCTAGATACTTACCCGTTGTGCTGTCCGTCAACCAAGAATACGACCTTCACACCTTATCGACACTGGTTCCCTCCAAAAATCTTTCAAAATGGAACCAAGCGCCGAAAGGCTCGTCGAATTTCCAATGGTGTGAAAGCCTATTTCTTTGTTGACAATACCACTATGTACATACACGAGTTCTTAACTCTATAGATGTCTATTTGTGTCATCCCGACCCTCATATTGATTGATGTCGGTCACCCAAATTTCAAAATAAAGCCATGAGCCGAAAGGCTCGCCAATTTTGGCAACCCAATGGGAAACCCATCCATTTGTCATCCATGCATATTGCATTCATGCATACCATGCATACGCATACATACTTAGCCATGGTTTACCCGCAAAGTAAGCCAAGGTCATGCATCAACTTGTGAATTCAAAGTCTAACTTGACGTTGTTTACCTCTCTAGGTTATATTTGCATTCGCAATCAAATGGCTGGAGAAACAAGTGGACCCGGACCTAGCGAGCAAGAAATCCGGATGGTCGCTCTTGAACGAAAGTTCGACGAACTCCTCAGCTTCGTGCAACTAATAGCAAAGCGAAATACGGATGGATGAGAACCAAAGGAAGGAAGACGACAAAGATACCAGTGAAGCAGAACCGGAAGGGCATTCCAACACCAACGCCACTCCACCAAGGCCGCCGACGCCACCAAAGCCAGAGGGGAAAGACTCCCAATTGGACAGCAAGATTGATAGTTTGGAGGAGAAGATCAGGCTCATACAGGGTTTGAACTCTTTCGGAAACACGGACTTCTTCGAGCATGTCCTGGTTCCCCAACATGACGGTGCCACCCAAGTTCAAGGCCCCGGAGTTCGAGAAATACAATGGGAGAGGAGACCCCATGATCCATCTGCAAATGTACTGCCGAAAGATGGCACCCTATGCCGACAATGAGCCGTTGCTGATTCCAGACATTTCAAGATACCCTGACAGGGAATGCAGCAGAATGGTACTCACAGTTGAAGAAGATCTCTCATTGGAAGGAACTGGCAGACACCTTCCTTGGCTCAATACGGGTTCAACTCCCAAATAGCTCCGGATCCGGTTCGATCTTCAGAGGATGGAGAAGAAGAGTAATGAAACCTTCAGGGAATATGCCCAAAGGTGGAGAGAGAAAGCGGCTCGAGCACGCCCGCCACTAGACGAAAGAGAGATGATCAAGATCTTCGTTGATACACTGAAGAACCCCTACTTCGACCGGATGATGGGATTACAAATGCAGTTCTTTGTAGACCTGATACCGGTGGGTGAGAGGATTGAAGATGCCTTGAAAGACAAAGAAGAATAGTGGACATGACGGCTCCTGAATGGCATTAGCCGAACAAGGCCGCCAAGAAAGCTCCGACAAAGAGGAAGGAAGGAGATGTGCAAATGATAGGGAGAAACAACGGAAGACCAAGGCAAGTCCTCCCGACTTTCACCATGCAACCGATACAACCTAGGCCTATTCAGGCCCCGGCTCCGACTCAGGCTCCAGCCCCGGCCCCAGGCACCTCAGATGCCGGCAAGGCCGGAATGGGAAACCAACCCAATGACAACAGGTGGCCCAGAAAAGAGCCAAGGCAATTCACGCCTTTACCCATGCCTATGACAGAGTTATACCCCATCCTGATAGAGAAGAGCCTAATCTCACCTATTGTCCCGAAGACCTTACAACGGCCCGCAAAGAAGGGATTTCAACCCAAATTCAGCCTGCGATTTCCACTTTGGAGAAGTGGGACACACTGTTGAAAATTGCGGCCAACTGAGGCATCGGGTTCAAGACCTAATCGATCACGGAGTCCTGAAGTTTGAAGGACTACCTAACATCACCACCAACCCTTTGCCCAAACACCCAGAAGGAGGTGTAAACATGGTTGAGATAGAGGAAGGGAATGAGGAGCGTATCGCGTGGAGGCGTCTCTTTTATACCTTGGAGAAGCAAAGACACATCACCCCGTTAGATGCACCACCGGGGCCATCAACAGGGGACTGCATGTGAATATCACTCGGGGGCGAGAGGGCACAGCCTAGAGTGTTGCGAGGAGTTCAAGAAGAAAGTCACCAATCTGATGGAGAAATGGGCTAGGTGGGGAGAGAAGAAATACCATCAGAAAGAGAAGCCGTCAACCAGATGACCCCTCCGAGTTCGACTGGTACGCGGAGATCAATCTGGATGACATCGTGGAAGACGAGATGGATCTCGATAACCTACAGGATGAAGCCGATTGGGGATACTTCATGGAGGATGATACTGATGAATGGAGAGATGTTGATTTCTCCGACCGAATTCTTCCAATTCCCGTGTACTTGATAGTGCCACCTGGGTTTGTGACACCGGAATTTGAGATATTTTACGAGGATGGGGATCCGGAGGTCCATTTGCAAAAGTACGGCGAGAAGATGGCCTTGCATTTGGAGAATGAGCTTTTGATGATCTCGGTGTTTCCCGAGAGCCTGTCGAAACAAACTGCCGCCTGGTTCTATCAGCTGAGGAACCTTACCGGCTGGGATGATTTGGTAAGAGTCTTTCTTGGAGCGATATCGCTTCAATCCCCATTCGATTCTAGAATACTTGGGTCTGAAGAAAGATGAAGAGCCCTACATCATCCCCGACCCGGGAGTAAGGTGAAGGTGATTGTGGAGATCAAAGAAGAATCCAAGCGTGTCTGTCCCTACCAGCACTGACTGAGGGAGAAGAAGAAGAGAAAGACCAAGCCATGCCACCAGCCAAAGACCCAGCAACACCGCCAAAAGACCTCAAGACACCACCAAGCAACATCACCACCACCACTGCTGAAGAAGAAGATGCTGGCCCTATGGTTGAAGGGTTTGAGCATCCACACCATTGCCGAGGAGGAGGATTCCACCACCACACCACCGACCCGCCACTGCCAACAGGGAGAAGAAGTCAAGACGTGGACTTGCGTACCATTGCTACAGCGTGTCTCGAGTAGTAATGAGTAAGCGGTATCCCAGCTAGGGGTAACTCGGGTTTTGAGTCTACCAATAGCTCGGGAAATTTTGTATCAAACAATTTCGGGTTTATATGTTTAGTTTATGCTTTTCAAGATATCATGCTACAATCATAATCATTTCATCATTGTAATATTTCCATTTCCATATTTCAAATGATATGTCACGTGTTTATTCCATTCCATGAATCTTTCTATCTTAAATACTCCAATGTGCATTAAATAAATCCAACACGCCATCGCACAAAACGAATGGCTTCCCCTTTTTAATTTTCTTACCGTTTTTCCATCCGCCATCCTTTCCAGGATTACACGCAAAACCTCAAACGATCCCCACGTCTCCAAAATTGACAACAAAACGGATTGCTCACTGGATAACATAGATAATTCCGACGAAGAAATCGAATTACCAAGTGACATCCTCGAGGCATTAGAGAGACAAGATGAGGGGTCCAAACCCAACATAGAGGAGTTGGAAATTGTAAATCTAGGCAACGAGGGTGAAGAGCCGAGAGAAGTCAAGATTGGAACCCGCTGCGCCGCAGAGCAAAAGGAAGCACTCATCGCACTGTTGAGAGAGTTCCATGAAATCTTCGCCTGGTCTTACCAAGACATGCCAGGCCTAGACACAGACATAGTGGTCCACAAGATTCCCGCTGAAAGCCAGAATGCAAGCCCGTCAAACAAGCACTGCGACGGATGAAGCCCGAAGTCATTTTGAAGATCAAGGAAGAGGTGGAAAAGCAATTGAAGGCAGGTTTCCTAAGCACAGTAACCTATTCGGACTGGGTAGCCAATATAGTCCCGGTGCCGAAGAAAGGACGGAAAAGTCAGAATGTGCGTGGACTATCGGGATCTGAACCGAGCCAGCCCGAAGGATAACTTTTCCTCTACCTCACATTGATACCCTGGTCGATAACACAGCAACGAACGTCGTATTCTCATTCATGGACGGATTCTCAGGGTACAATCAGATCAAGATGGCCGAGGAAGACAAGTCCAAGACCGCTTTTGTCACACATTGGGGAACCTTTGTGTATGATGTCATGCCTTTCGGTCTGAAGAACGCCGGAGCCACTTATCAGCGAGCCATGGTCACCCTCTTCCACGACATGATTCATCATGAGATAGAGGTTTACGTAGGATGACATGATTGCCAAGTCTCGTACCGCACAAGATCATCTCACAGACCTGCGCACGCAATTGTTCCAACGACTGAAGAAGTATCAGCTCCGATTGAACCCGAACAAGTGTGCCTTCGGCGTCACATCCGGAAAGTTATTAGGCTTCATCGTCAGCGGCCGGGGAATTGAGATTGATCCTGCAAAGGTTCAAGCCATACGAAGCATGCCCGCGCCAAAGGACAGAGAAAGAGATCCGAAGCTTCTTGGGAAGAATCAACTATATAGCTCGCTTCATCGCACAGCTTACGGCAACCTGCGAGCCTCTGTTCAAGTTGCTAAGAAAAGATGTGAAGATAAAGTGGACTGAAGACTGCCAGAAAGCTTTTGACAAGATCAAGGAGTATCTGCTCAACCCACCCATCCTGGTTCCACCAACTCCAGGACGTCCCCTCATTCTATACCTCACAGTCCAAGAAGCATCCATGGGCTGCATGTTGGGACAACAAGACGAGACTGGGAAGAAGGAGCAGGCAATCTACTATCTTAGCAAGAAGTTCACGGAGCCGGAGACCCGTTACTTGTTGGTTGAAAAGACGTGCTGCGCACTGGCTTGGGCCTCCAAGAAGCTGAGACAGTACATGCTCTACTACACCACTTGGTTGGTATCCCGGATGGACCCGATCAAGTACATTTTTGAAAAGCCTGCCTTGACTGGGAAGATCGCACGGTGGCAAGTACTCCTATCTGAATTCGACATCTTGTTTGTGGCTCGAAAGGCGATCAAGGGACAAGCCATAGCCGATTACTTGGCAGATTACCCATCTGAACAGTTAGAGTTAATGGACTCCGAGTTCCCAGACGAAGATGTAATGATAGTCGAAGAAGACAATCAGGGTAGATGGAAGCTTTACTTTGACGGAGCAGCAAACGCTGTCGGAAGCGGAATTGGCGCGGTCTTGGTATCACCAAAGGGACAACAAACTCCTATCGCTGTTAAGCTGGGGTTTGATTGCACCAACAACATGACTGAGTACGAAGCATGCATCGTCGGCCTGCAAGCAGCTTTAGGAATTCGGTGCTTATGAACTGGAAGTCTTCGGAGACTCTCTGTTGATAGTGTCACAGACTAACGGAGAATGGCAAGCTCGGGATCCCAAGCTCATCCCGTATCAACGATACATCAGCCGGCTAATCCCAAAGTTCAAGTATGTCACCTTCACATACACCCCAAGAGCTCACAATCACTTTGCCGATGCGCTTGCCACACTGGCAAGCCTAATCAAGCTAGTAGAAGGGGATGATGTGCGACCATTACGGATCGAGACTCGAGACATCCCGGCATACTGTGTGTGCATAGAAGAATGCATGAACGTCGAAGCAGAGATAGACGATAAGCCTTGGTATTACGATATCAAGCGCTTCATCCAAGACAGAGAGTATCCATCACGGGCGACCGAAAATGAGAAGAAATACATCAGAAGGATGGCCTTCCAGTTCTTCTTGAGCGGAGAGATTCTTGTACAAACGAACTCATGACGCCACCCTCCTGCGATGTGTAGATGCAGAAGAGGCCAATCCGATTGATTCAAGAGATGCACGCGGGATTAATGGGAGCCCATGCCAACGGACCCTTCCTGGCCCGGAAGATCATGAGAGCTGGCTATTATTGGTTGACAATGGAGAGGGACTGCATCAGACATGTCCAGACGTGCCATAAATGCCAGATGTATCAGAACAGCAAGAACGCACCTCCCCAATATCTTCACACTATGGCCTCGCCGTGGCCATTCTCAGCTTGGGGAATGGATGTGATCGGTGCAATCACCCCAAAGGCGTCTAACGGGCATGAGTTCATACTGGTAGGCCATCGACTATTTTACCAAGTGGGTAGGAGGCATGTTCCTTCAAGAATGTCACTCAAGTCGCAGTCACCCGGTTTGTGAAGAACAACATCATCTGCCGTTACGGAATGCCAGAAATGCTCATCACCGACAATGCTTCCAACCTAAACAACCGCATGATGGATCCAGCTTATGCCAGCAGTTCAAGATCCAGCACCACAACTCTGCTCCATACCGTCCGAAGATGAACGGAGCCGTAGAAGCTGCCAACAAGAACGTGAAGAAGATTCTGAGCAAGATGACGGAGACTTATAAGGATTGGCACGAGCACCTGCCTTATGCCTTGTGTGCCTACCGAACGTCAGTGAGGACATCCGTTGGAGCCACCCCCTACTCTCTGGTTTATGGGATGGAAGCAGTACTACCAGTCGAAGTGGAGATCCCTTCTTTGAGAATCCTGTCACAAACTCAGCTAGAAGAAGCCGAATGGGCCCAAGCCCGGTATGAACAGCTGAACTTCATAGATGAAAAGAAGATTGGCGGCACTGTGCCACGGACAGCTCTACCAGAGACGGATCGAAAGAGCTTACAACAAGAAGGCTCGACCTCGCACTTTCCAACCCGGAGATCTCGTTCTGAAGAAGAGGAATATGGCCCTATCAGATCCACGAGGAAAGTTCGCACCATCATATGAGGGTCCGTACGTGGTGAAGAAAGCCTTCTCAGGGGGAGCAATCATTCTGGCTGATATGGATGGCGAAGAGTTCCGGTCACCCATTAATTCTGATTCTGTAATCAAGTACCATGTATAACTTTAGTCAATTTAATCAAAGAGGAATATTCTATCAAAGTTTCCAATTTGTTATTTTGATAATTTTGAAGAAGGCCCGGGAAGCAACGAAAATCCGTAAGGACGTTGCCCTCGGATGGAAATTACCGCGGGTATGGTGAAAACCTCGGAAGAGGCGCCATAGGCAAAAGTAACGTGGAAAGCTGGACTTGGCGTAAGCTGAGGGTAATATATGGCTAAAAAAAAAAAAAAAAAAAAAAAAAAAACCGGTATCACAACAAGGCGAGCATCAAATCAGTGCAAGACTAGTGATCGGGGTTGTTAGGCGGTGAAGAGGTTTTCGACGAAAGAACGACCTATGTTATCCTTTGAGCAGTACGGTTCGTTCGATATAAAGAGAATGTTTGGGGATCAAGAGGTGGAGCACAAGTGTATCCTTCCAAACACCCAGTTTCAAAGTGACATATCATTAAATTCTCACATTCTCACATTCATACCATTCATACCATTATCTTATCTCTTTCAAATTTGTAAATTCTCATATTCATTTCCACAATAACATTCAATCCTTGCCATTGATTCATAAAAAGTCGAAATTCATAGGATTTCATATAGATATTCACAGACAAAATACGTGCTTTCATTCATTCATAGTTCATAAATTCATACATTTGATTTTTCATGATGTCTTGAAAGCATGTCTAAATATATCGACTTAGAAGTTAAAAATGGGAGCCATGCATAATCCGACTCGGATTTATGAATGACTCACCATCTAAATACAAAAACTACTGACTACTCACTGCTACCTGAAGTATGCTATCTAATGACCAAGACGTATGCAGGTCTCTCTGCAGAATCTCCCCAAGGCAGTGGAAAGGGCCGGATCCCCCTCATCATGCTCCTCCCAGACGGCGCGAGCTCTGGCACCCAAAGAATCCATCACCTGGTTAATCTGGTGGAGAGAAGTGACCACAGGGAAACCCTCCTGATTGAGCCAAGAAGCATTGGACTCAAGAGCATCATGCACCAGAGATCCAACTCGGACTGCAAAACCCCGTTGTCACCCTGGAGAACGCTGATCTGAACCCTCATGACCCCCATGGAAGTACGCGCAGACGTGAGAGCCTCCTCACTCGCATCTAACGCCCGTCGGAGAGCTACAATGTCCTGAGGACGACCGGTGGCAGGATCAACCAAGGCCTGGGTATATGAACGAAGAGAATCAAGCTCATCCTGGACCCGAGTCCTCTCCGCCTGCTCAGTCTCCAGCTGCTCCCGAGCCTCGGCCAAGTTCTCCTCCAGCTGTTCCTTAGCATCCTCAGAAATCTCGAGCTGCTCTCTGATGAATTCATTCATCGTGCGAAGAGTAGAGACGTTCCCCCTCTGAGCCACCAAGTCACGGCGAAGGTTCGCCACCGCCACACTATTGTGATGCAAGGTACTCCGCAGAGACTCTACACGAGCCGCAGATGCCTCCCTCTCAGACGCCCTAGCAAGACGTAGTGATAACAGCTCTGTCTGAGCCTCCTCAAGCTCTCGCTCCAAAGCAGTAACTCTCTCAGGCTGACCAGTGGAGGCTGATACCCGAAGGGAGCGAGATATCAAGGAATATGGTGCACCTGGCCGTACTGTAGGCCTGAGGGTGAAAAAGGGGGTCCACCCCTCTCTCCACTCGACAAAGTCCGAGGTAACAGAGCTATCTCCGGGCGAACCCTCCTCGATGAGGACCATCTCTGAAAGACGACCTCCCCAGATGTCCTCAATCCTGAAGAGGAGCCTCCACATATCCTCACTGGGGATGTAGTCAAAAGTCACCGCATCCAAGTCGCCCAGGCGAGGCGGGTACTGAACACCGCTAAATTGACGAAGAGCAAGGCTGGGATAGTAGCCTGTACAACCCCACACCCCAGGAAGAGGCACTCCATCGAAGAGGGCACAATGAGTCCAGGGCATCCACGATGCCGGCCCCCAGGTAACCTTCCAAGCCCACCCACTCAAGGGCAGGTCAAGGAGGTATAGCGCCCAAGCACGACTGTCGCCGGTGAAGGGAAGTGCTATCTGGACGGTCTGGCTCACCGTATGTCTCTCAAAATGATAAGGAGTCTGGAGGCGATAAAAATGCTGCAGGTGACTGCAGAACCAGAGCTGAAGGAGCTGCGTGCAGAACATCGGGACCCCCTCTCCCTGTCTCCTACAAAAAGATAAAGACCGCACGGTCTCGCACAATATGGCAGGGATGATAGACCTGCCCTCGCTGAATACTATAGGAATGACACCCAAGTCTATCCTACCAGCGGAAGTGGGAAAGAGAAAAATACCTGCGAAGGCGATCTTGAAGGCATTGATTCGGAATTTCTTCCATTCCTTCTTGCCCGCAATGAAGTCTCTAGCAAGCCTCGCCGGAAAGGCACTCCGAGAGAAGTACTTCGTCAACAGGTCTAGAGAAATGTTGGCTTTCCGCCAAGTTGCCTCAGGTCGGGCGATCTCAGGACGTAGAACCGCAGTGGTCAAACCCAAGTATTTCTCCAAGCATCGGTTGGACCGAGGACCCTGAATGGGTATAACCGGGGTCTCGCTAAAGGGGCTGTCTAGCTGGAGAAGCTTAGCATACTCCTCCATGGTGGGAATGAGATCCACCTCTCCGATGGAAAAGCAACAATGGGTCGGGTCCCAGAAAGAAGCTAGCGCCTCGAGCAAGCCGCGATCAACCTGTAGCCGCATGAAAGGGGGAAACTTGCCAAAGATCCCCACGATATCGGCGTGGTCATCCTCTCCGAGAAGAGTCCACCAATGTCTCATCCGCTCAACACGGAAGTCATGGAAACGAAGCGTCACCAAGGAGTCGGGATCACTACTTGAAGAAGCCATGAAAATGAGAAAAACGAAGAGTTTTTGGTGAAAAGGGGAGAGGAAAACTCAAAAAATGGTTGCTGGCTCGAAGGAGAGCTGGAGTTTAAAAAGCCAAGAACTCGCGCATCACCATCATGCGCCGCGCATGACGGTCATGCGCGAGTCCCGTTGGGAATCCCAACGGCTCTTTCTCCCATGTCTCGCGAATTCGAACCTGTTCGCTCACTCCCAGAGGTCCGTTTTGCACTATATAAGGGCCATTTCGCAAGGAATCACCTAGGGGAAAGTCCTGGGCGGTCCGGTGATCGAAGATTTCGAGTCAACGAACAGAAACCGACCCGAAACCCTAGAACCGGTCCGGAGGTCAAAAGTGGGACCAAAGCTGGCCTCAAACGGAAGCATTTGATACGATTTAATCAGGATCCGACCACCCGCCAGCAGGATGGCCCGAGGAACCGAGAACTAGGCTCGACAGTCAAGAACCGGCCCTGAAACCCTGGCTCAACTCAGAAACCGGGAAGTGCAAAGATGACTCGGGAATGCCACGCAGGCGAACCCCGTGGTACACTGGGGCAAAATTTTTCAAAAGAATTTTGAAAAATTTCGAAAAGAAGTAGACTGACTCTCTGCGAGCCGTCGTAGCCTGACACAAGGAAAGCGGAGAAAGAAATCCGGAACTCTGCATCAACCTACGTTGCCCTACACTGGGGCAAAATTTTTCTATCTTCAAGAAGCTAGAAAAATTTGTTTGACACTTGCATACTGGGGCAAATTTTTCCATTTTTGTCGAGAAAAATTGGAAAAATTCGGAGAGTCATTCAAATGGGCCTCGTGAAGGAGTAAGTCCCAATGATGATGAAATGGGCCTCGTGAAGGAGTAAGACCCAATGAAATGGGCCTCGAAGAAGTAGAAATGATGGGCCTCGAAGTAAGCCCAATGATGGGCCTCGTGAAGGAGTAAGTCCCAATGAAATGGGCCTCGAAGCCCAAGATGATGAGGGCGAAAGCGAGTAAGTCCCAATGATGATGGAAACGGGCCCCAAGGAGAGGTAAGCCCCGATATTTATTGAACCAGGCCTCGCGGAGGATCGAGACCCGGTATCCATACACATAACCCAAACAAACACATACCCAAACACATCCATACATACATCCATACACATAGCACATAACCATAAAAGAAAACCAAAACCATCCATAAAAACCACAAATGTCATATATACAATAGTCCAATGTCTGTACATCCCATATAAATACAAAATGATCTGGCCAGGAATACAAGGCCACCAAAAGAAGACAAAAATAAACAAAATATACATCATGGAGGAGAAGGGTCGTCAAAGAACCAGTCTCGAGAAACAGGATCACGAGGCGGCGAAGAAGAAGGCTGACCAAGACCAGACAGGTCAGCTCCGGTAACAGGAGTAATGCCCATACCCTGAAGCTGCTCCTCTAATCTCCGTACGGCGGCAGCAAGACGGGCCACCTCTGCATCTCCGGGAAGCCAAATCCCTCTGCATCTGCACCATCTCCCCCTCTCGCCGTGTCGCCTCCGTCTGCATACTGGCCATCTCTCCCTGTACTCGGTCCATATCAGCCGTATGACGATCCACGCTGACCGACAGCTCAAGCTGGAGACGCAGTATCCTCACTCCTCAAGTCTCTCGATCTGCCCAGAAGACCGAATGTGATGACTGTCCATGGCCACTCCACCCATGACACGGCCACCCTCAACCTCGTGAAGAGACATCAGGGACCCCAGAGAAACTTGCTCAAACCACTCCTGGTATGGCACACCCTCTCGGACCAAACTCGGGTATGCACTCACCCCTGCTATGTAGGGATCACTCGGAGCTCGCGGAATGTAGTCCTCAATAGTCATCAAGGGGGAGGGGTCTACAGGGACAACGGCCTCATCGCCCAACTGTCGTACCGTCCGCTCACCCAGCAGAAGCTCCCAAGACCGAGTGGTCCGGATCCACAGCCTCAGACGAGACAACGCTACAGCCCTAAAAACCTCAGGTCGCTGAGACAAAGCTGCAGAGTAAGGCTGGAAGATGATATCAGCATCCCTGAGGCAATCAACTGTCATGCGAAGCTCAAGGAGGGTGCAAGTAGTCATCCTCTCAATCCTAGAGGTATCCCAACGCCTGGCAAGAGGGAAATCCGGGTCAGAAGCCAACGGAAGTCGACTGGGAGCAAAAGTGGGGAAGTGCTCAAAGGCCCAGAAGACGGTAAACTGCCAGAAGCCAAGAAAGCTGATCGACTCCCGACGAGAATAACGGCGCAGACCCCGGATGTAGAATCCATATGTCAAGGCACCCCAGTCATACTCCCTCAGAGTGTCGATGTCCCGGAACATACCGACAATGGGCGTGGGAACAATGGACCGGTCGTTCCCGAGAAAGCAGCTGAAAATAAAATAGGCTGCCCACTGGCGATATCGTAGCTCAGTAGGAGGCTCCTCCCTATCTCTCCTCAAGACATCCGCCAGATACCGAATCCTCACAGAAGGACGCCGGGTACCCTCTATAGCATCGCGATCAGCAAGACCCAAAATCTCTCTAGCCTCAAAGCCATCTATAGGCTCGCTAGGGGGAGCTCTCCCTCCAAAACGGATGCCCAGGATAGCGCTCCAATCTACAGGAAGCACCGCCATCTCGCAGGTACTGAGATGGAAGGTCCCGGTGTGATGAAAGAATCTCTCTATGAAACACCACACTGCCGGGTGGTACACTGACACGTAGGGGATGCTAAGGAAAGGACCGAAGCCCAGCTCTATCAAAAACTCCTTATACTCCGGACGGGAAACCGCCAGGAGTCTGCTAAACTCGGACCACCCACCTCGGCCAGCGCTATAGGGAGGCTCCTGCACAAAATCCGAAAGAAGAATGTCAATGCAGAGATTTGCAAAGGTCAAGAACAAAAGAAACATATGAAAGTATGAAGGTACCTGACAGCGACGGACCAGAGAAGACGGATGAGCAAGGAGGTTCGTCAGAAGGGGCGTATCGGATATCTCAACAGCAACAGGGTAACGCGGTCGAATGCCACCATGGGGAGGATATCTAAATCCCGGCGCAACGTAATCCTCGGGAATGGTGCCCGCAGAATCAGGAATCCCCTCACTCCTCTGCCTCTTCAATCTCGAAGGGAGAATACCCGTCGACCTGGTATGGGCACGACGAGGTGCGGCAGGAGGAGCATCGCTGGAACCAGTAGTGACACTAGGCTGTGGAGAAGGACGAGTCGTCTCAGAAGGCCCGGCACTACGACCAATGACGACTCCAGGTCGAGGAGGAGCCCGAGCCGCACTAGGAGCTAAACCAGCAGCCTCGGCATCAAACTCAGCCTGCAGATCCCTGGCAAGAGACGCGTCAACACGAGTACGTACGTCCTCCATAGCATCGTACTCATCGTCCGTATCAGGAGAACTCTCAGGAGCATAAGCTACAGCCTTGCCTTTCGCAAGGCGATCGGACCGGCGATGGCCCCCACTCCCACTACCTCGATCAGACATCTGCAAAAAGAGCAATGAACAGTCAAAGAGTCAGAAAAGTCAGGTACATCTCATTCTTGAAAAGCATAGGAAGTACACAATGATCAAAATTATACAAAACAAGAAAAAAGGAAGGAATAATCAAACAACCAATTTGTCCCTGATCGTTTGGATGAATTTCCAAGCCAGGTCTGATTACCCAATTGCGATTCGACTAAGTGTCAAATCCCAATTTGTCCCTGATCGTTTGGATGAATTTCCCAAGCCAGGTCTGATTACCCAATTGCGATTCGACTAAGTGTCAAATCCCAATTTGTCCCTGATCGTTTGGATGAATTTCCCAAGCCAGGTCTGATTACCCAATTGCGATTCGACTAAGTGTCAAATCCCAATTTGTCCCTGATCGTTTGGATAAATTCCCAAGCCAGGTCTGATTACCCAATTGCGATTCGACTAAGTGTCAAATCCCAATTTGTCCCTGATCGTTTGGATGAATTCCCAAGCCAGGTCTGATTACCCAATTGCGATTCGACTAAGTGTCAAATCCCAATTTGTCCCTGATCGTTTGGATAAATTCCCAAGCCAGGTCTGATTACCCAATTGCGATTCGACTAAGTGTCAAATCCCAATTTGTCCCTGATCGTTTGGATAAATTCCCAAGCCAGGTCTGATTACCCAATTGCGATTCGACTAAGTGTCAAATCCCAATTTGTCCCTGATCGTTTGGATGAATTTCCCAAGCCAGGTCTGATTACCCAATTGCGATTCGACTAAGTGTCAAATCCCAATTTGTCCCTGATCGTTTGGATAAATTCCCAAGCCAGGTCTGATTACCCAATTGCGATTCGACTAAGTGTCAAATCCCAATTTGTCCCTGATCGTTTGGATGAATTTCCAAGCCAGGTCTGATTACCCAATTGCGATTCGACTAAGTGTCAAATCCCAATTTGTCCCTGATCGTTTGGATAAATTCCCAAGCCAGGTCTGATTACCCAATTGCGATTCGACTAAGTGTCAAATCCCAATTTGTCCCTGATCGTTTGGATAAATTCCCAAGCCAGGTCTGATTACCCAATTGCGATTCGACTAAGTGTCAAATCCCAATTTGTCCCTGATCGTTTGGATGAATTTCCAAGCCAGGTCTGATTACCCAATTGCGATTCGACTAAGTGTCAAATCCCAATTTGTCCCTGATCGTTTGGATGAATTCCCAAGCCAGGTCTGATTACCCAATTGCGATTCGACTAAGTGTCAAATCCCAATTTGTCCCTGATCGTTTGGATAAAATTCCCAAGCCAGGTCTGATTACCCAATTGCGATTCGACTAAGTGTCAAATCCCAATTTGTCCCTGATCGTTTGGATGAATTTCCAAGCCAGGTCTGATTATCCCAATTGCGATTTGACTAAGTGTCAAATCCCAATTTGTCCCTGATCGTTTGGATGAATTTCCAAACCGGGTCTGACCACCCAATTGCGATTTGACTAAGTGTCAAATCCCAATTTTTCCCTGATCGTTTGGATGAATTTCCAAACCAGGTCTGACCACTCAATGGAGGTTTGACAAGTTTCAAACCCCAATTTTCCCCGACCATTTGAAAGAATTTCCAAGGCAAATTAAAGTTCTTCTGCATTGCGGGACTCACTCGAGTCCCAAGTCTAAATAAGGCAGTTCCTAGACCCAACCCATGATTTTCAAAAAAAAATATATAATAATAAAAAAAATATGCCCCATAGAAAAAAAGAGAGTGTGCGTAGCAACGCAACCCGAGAGCAATAAAGGCACGACATAGTACCCCCCCCAAAAAAAAATACACAAGCATCATAATAAACATGGCGTCTCAAATTTTTTGCGTATCTCTCATCTCATGTGTTTCCAAACACATGTGTATGTATGTGCGTGTCTACAAAGGCTCATTTGTACATGCGCAGACCCCTGGCGTAAATGCATTTTTGTGCACTAACATGTTTGCTAAGTATGTAATGCATCCCAAAACATACAATGACATGTTAAACAAAAAGAAATAAAAGCAGAAGTGCACAAGGAAGAAGCATAGGACATAAAAGAGGAAGCAAATAATCCAACCGTTCAAAACTGAAAAGGAGGGTGGGGTTGGAAAGGTGCTTACCTGTGGGACGTATAGGCGAAAACTGATCGTCGATCGGAGTCCTGGATCATGAGAAAAAGACCAAAAGACACAAAAAAGAGAATAACCCAATCAGCACATTTCGACCGTTTAAAACTGAAATAAATGGTAGGGATGGAAAGGGGCTTACTCGTGGAGCGCGTAGGCGAAGACGGCGCGTCAATCGGAGTCCCGGATAGCAAGATATGAGCAAAAGAGTGAAGAGGGGCGAAGTGGGGTCCAGAGAGCGAAAAGGGAAAGAAAACGACAAAATGAAGGGGAAAGGCCGCGCGGGGCCTGAAGTAGTGGGACCTCGCGCATGACCGTCATGCGCCGCGCATGATGGTCATGCGCGAGTTCCCAAAACTGCCCCGTTTCACCATTTCAAGCCCCGAATCGTCTTTTCGCATCCCGACCGATCTTCTCCAAGCCCTGGAATGCCCATTTGGACTCCGGAAGGACTGGCACGCAAACCGAGACAAACTACGCGACAGCCGTAGGAGTACGCGGAGACCGAGAAAATCCGAGCGGGCAAAAATCGAGTCATTTATTCTTTGTCCAACGTTCCTTGTGCCAAGAAATGCCGAACAAAGAAGGGGCAACTGTCATAACCCCATTTTTACCCCCGGGATTTTCTCGGGTGTCGGCACGCAAAACGAGGCAGCCCGAACCAAGTCGGCCTGTTCCGACGAGGGCTCATCACCTCGAAATACTCCCAAAAAGAAGGTCCGAGACACATTTCCCAAGGTTTGACCAAGTTTGACTAGGGTTGACCAAGTTTGACTAGAGTTGACCAAAGTTTGACCGAGGTTTGACCGAGCCGTTTCCAACCCGACTAGGACCCACCGTGCCCAGAAACCCTTGAAATGTAGTCCGGGATACATCTTCCAAGAGTTTGGAGAGCTTTGACCAAGTTCGACCAAGTTTGACCAAGGTTTGACCGGACCGTTGACCAGACCAAAAACTGGATCGAACTGACCACCCCTTGACCAATGTATAGAGAATATCAAGAGCTTCGATTCCGTACTTTACGGGTCGAAAACGGACGAGAAACGAGAGAGTTGTGGCCAAAACTGCGAAAAAACGGTCCGACACTTAGCCAAATTTTGGTAAGTGTTGTTGACAAAACAGCCTATTTGGGAGGCAACGTTTGCGCAAAGATTCTCTCCGACCCGCTGCAACTTGGTCCAAGAGCCAAGACCCTTAGGCAAGAGGTTCACTTCAGCTACCGCACGCAACTTTCGGATCGTCGAGAGCTCCTCCGGTCAAACCGGAATCTCAGTCAAAAGTTGACCCCTTTGGCATAAGGAACATTCCGACGGCCTCCGTTCGCAGGATCATATCTCGCGAACCCAAACTCGCCTCTGTGCAAGGCCTGTACCGTTAAAAAGTAGGTAACGCAAGCTTTCCGACGATACCAAGATCGTCGAAATCCGACATCGGGAGCTACGTCTACCACGCGCGTGAAAACAGGCCGACAAAATAAGGTTTTGCTGAAAGTTCCGGGATTGTCTCACCGACGTTGCCACGCTTGCGCACAGAGTCTTCCTGACTCGCAACAAGTTGATCTGCGAGCCCGGGCACATTGGAAAGAGGACACATCCATGCACGACGTGGAACTCTCGGATCGCCAAGAATTTATCGGGGTCAGCCGGAATCCCGATCGGAAAACTGCCCTCAAACGGACCAAAAACACCCCGGTGGACTCTGCTCGCGGGGCCATATCTCACGAGTCCAAGCTCGGATTCCCGCGAATCCGGAACCTTGCAAAAATAGGCAGCGCAAGCTTTCCGACGGTACCAAGAACGTCAAAATCCGACATCGGGAGCTAGGTCAAATATGCGCGCGAACTGGGACAAGATTTGAGAAAAAACGCGCTGGGAGCAAAACGCATTTTTTCTCCCGGACAGCCGCCTTCGCGCGCAGAGTCTTTCCTGCTCGCAACAAGTTGATCCGCGAGCCCGGGTGCGTTGGAAAGATAATGACTCCGGCTACGTCGTGGAACTCTCGGTTCGCCGATAGCATCCCCCGTTTGACCGGAATCCGCATCGGAAAAGTGCACAAAAACAGCTCCGACACCCCGACTTCCGGGAGCCATAACTCCCTCGTCCGAACTCCGATTCGCGCAAACTTTATATCGTTGGAAAGAGGACGTCGAGAGCTTTCCGACGATATGCCGCATGACCCATTTTGAGTTCCGGAAGACCTCCAAAACTGCCCCCGAAAATCGGATAAAAAAGGGTACGCGCACGGAAATCGAGGAGGATTCGAGGGGCTGCTGGCGTGGAAGGATAAGACTGCCACGTGGCAGTACCACAACTCGCGCAGGACCGTCATGCGCCGCGCATGATGGTGCTGCGCGAGGCGTGCACGGTTTTCTATAAAACCGACCCTCCCCCCCCTCACTTTGCAGCACAGTTTTTGCTCGGGCACTAGGCCTTCTAGAGCTTAGTTTAGGCAGAAAATAGGGGTTTAGGGGGTTTTAGGAGGGGATTTTTGGGTAGTTTTAGAGAGAGAGACTCCTCTCTAGGTAATCTCTCTCTCTCTCTAAGCTCTTTCTCCCTCTTCTTTTTCTTTAGGGATTTTGGGGGGTTTTTAGAGTGAGAAGCACCTATTAGGTGCTTCTCTCTCTAACCTCTCCTCATCTTCCCACTCCTCTCTCTCTCTCTCTCTCTCCTTTCTCTTACATTCTTTAGTTCATTTTAGTTCATTTATGTTTTACTAGTTTCTTCATTTATTGCTTTATTTACATTCCCTTGTCATTTATTGCTTTATTTACATTTCTAGTCATTTATCGCTTTATTTACATTTCTAGTCATTTATCGCTTTCTTTACATTTCTAGTCATTTATCGCTTTATTTACATTTTATACGCACTTGTGAATATTTGTTGTGATTACCCCCCCCTCCCCCGGTGTGTTTTAGTACGGCAATATTGAGTGGCTTTGGCGGCTCGCGTAAGTCCTCTAACAAAGGCCGTTGACAACCATGTTAGCCCACGAGGTCTTGACCCGAAAAATACACCGGTTTCCTCGTGTTTTAGTACGGCAAATATTGAGTAGCTTTGGCTCAGTTGCGTAAGACCTCTAACGAGGCCGTAACAACCTTGTTAGCCTACGAGGTATTTGACCCGAAAAATACATCCCCATGTGTTAAATAACGTCATTTATCGCTTTATTTACATTTACTACGTTGTAAATATTATATTGTGAATATTGTCATTTTCCCATTTTTCCTTTGTGATTTGGGCGTGATAATCCCGATTGGTCGTGGTGGACTATGTAAGACCTCAAAGAGGCATTAACCATCACGTAATTCCATAGGCATTGGACCCGTTAAAAACCCCCATGTTTAAATATTGTCATTTATCGCTTTATTTACATTTACTACGTTGTAAATATTATATTGTGAATATTGTCATTTTCCCATTTTTTCCTTTGTGATTTGGGCGTGATAATCCCGATTGGTCGTGGTGGACTATGTAAGACCTCAAAGAGGCTTTAACCACCACGTAATTCCATAGGCATTGGACCCATGAAAATCCCGTGTTTTTAAGTCCATTATTTGCTTTAAATTTATTTATCGCTTTCCGCAATGCTTTAAATACATTTATCGCTTTATTTACTTTTACGCGCTTGTGAATATATTGCGTTGTTATTATCTCCGTTTCCCATAAAAATGGGCGTGATAATCCCGATTGGTCGTGGTGGACTATTTAAGACCTCAAAGAGGCATTATCCACCATGTAATTCCATAGGAATTGGACCCACGAAAATCCTTTGTTTAAACCCCGTTATTTTCATTATTTACTACGTTGTTGTAAATATTGTCCATTTTTCATTATTTTGATTTGGGCATGAAAATACCAAACGGTATTGGCGGTTTTAGGTAAGTCTTTCAATAGCACTAAACCCCATGTAAATCCATGAGGCGTTGGACCCGTAAATTGCAAAACCCATTTTCAAAATAGATTTTCACCATATAAGTCCTATTTGGCGTCGAAGGTTTGGATAAGTCTTTCAATAGCACCAACCCTTCGTGTAAGCCCGAAAAGGCATTGAAACCCCGTTTTCAAATAGATTTTCACCATATTAAGTCCTATTTGGCGTCGAAGGTTTGGATAAGTCTTTCAATAGCACCAACCCTTCGTGTAAGCCCGAAAAGGCATTGAAACCCCGTTTTCAAATAGATTTTCTCATATTAAGTCCTATTTGGCGTCGGAAGGTTTGGATAAGTCTTTCAATAGCACCTAACCCTTCGTGTAAGCCCGAAAAGGCATTGAAACCCTCTTTTTAGATTGTTTTGTTTATTCATGTAAATCCTATGGTGGTGTCGGGATCCGAGTAAGTCTTTCAATAGCATCGAATCCCGACCCCACGAGGTCTTGACCCTTTCCTTAAAAATTCTTGTGTTATAATAAATTGCACTTTGCATTAAGCATTATATTCATGCCGATCCATATTTGTCATTTCATTCATTTTGTGATACATGTGTTGCGACTATGCCATGACTATTTTGCTTGGATATTTTGCCTTTCATACTCATTCTTGTAATTTATGTGCTGCGAACATGCCGTGATTACTTGCTTGAGTTGTTTATTGCTTTGATATAAAAATGTGATTAAAATACACTTTGCCATGAAAACTTTAAAAAGAGTAAACATGGTAATGTGGGCGTTAGAAACGAAGGTATGAGTCCTTTACACGGGGGCGTGGCTGGTACGTGCTTTCGTGTAAGGATTCTACACGTTCTAACTCCCATAGGATCATGGTCTAAAATTCCCCAAAGTGTGAATTAATCATCCAAAACCCCGCCATTTGACGGACCGCTTTACTCTTGGAAATCAAGGGTAAAGAGATCCCGAATATGGCACCAAAAACATTAATTGTTTGTCCCGGCACTAGGTGTTAGGATTTCAAGTATATCCTACCACCGAAATGCCCGGAAATTTAAAAGATACAAAGATAAAAGGGATGGTGAAATAAAGAGTCTAATCAAAACCGAACGAAGTCATATTACGTTTGCCATTTTTGGTATATCGTACGACGGAAATCGGGACATTTGTACATAATAAAAACCAACAAACTTAGGCTTAGCAAATAAAGAAAACATTAGGAAGGAGGTAACCGTTTTCTTAAACGGATGTCGTGGGGTGCCTAACACCTTCCCCACGCATAAGCAAACCCCCGAACCTATCTCTGGTTCAAGACCATTTAGTTGTAGATGTCTAAATAGGGTAAAATCTATTAGACATAGGTGCCCAATCACACCTTAAAATTTCCCATGATTGGTGGCGACTCCAAATTTGTGCTCACACGCACACACGTACACAAGTTCCCACACACACACAACTCGTATCTCGAAACGGAAAAGAGATAGAGGAACACACACAACACTCGCCAAATGGGGGTCGGTATCTAGGAAAATAAAAAAGAAAAAGAATACTTAGAATTTTCCGCCGGTGTCGACACGCGCCAATTCCGCTTCCGACACGTTCGCTGCTCCATCAAAGTAAAGCTTCGGATTGTCTTCGTCGACTGTCATTACATCTCGTCTGGGAATTCTGAATCCATTAACTCTGACTGTTCAGCCGGGTAGTCTGCCAAGTAATCGGCTATGGCCTGTCCCTTGATTGCTTTCCGGGCCACAAATAAGATGTCGAACTCAGATAGGAGTACTTGCCACCGTGCGATCTTCCCAGTCAAAGCAGGCTTTTCAAAGATGTACTTGATCGGGTCCATCCGGGATACCAACCAAGTGGTGTAGTAGAGCATGTACTGTCTCAGCTTCTTGGAGGCCCAAGCCAGTGCGCAGCACGTCTTCTCAACCAACAAGTAACGGGTCTCCGGCTCCGTGAACTTCTTGCTAAGATAGTAGATTGCCTGCTCCTTCTTCCCAGTCTCGTCTTGTTGTCCCAACATGCAGCCCATGGATGCTTCTTGGACTGTGAGGTATAGAATGAGGGGACGTCCTGGAGTTGGCGGAACCAGGATGGGTGGGTTGAGCAGATACTCCTTGATCTTGTCAAAGGCTTTCTGGCAGTCTTCAGTCCACTTTATCTTCACATCTTTTCTCAATAGTCTGAACAGAGGCTCGCAGGTTGCCGTAAGCTGTGCAATGAAGCGAGCTATATAGTTAATCCTTCCCAAGAAGCTTCGGATCTCTTTCTCTGTCTTTGGCGCGGGCATGCTTCGTATGGCTTGAACCTTTGCAGGATCAATCTCGAATTCCCCTGGCCGCTGACGATGAAGCCTAATAACTTTCCGGATGTGACGCCGAAGGCACACTTGTTCGGGTTTAATCTAAGCTGATACTTCTTCAGTCGCTTGGAACAATTTGCGTAGGTCTGTGAGATGATCTTGTGCGGTACGAGACTTAGCAATCATGTCATCCACGTAAACCTCTATCTCATGATGAATCATGTCGTGGAAGAGGGTGACCATGGCTCGCTGATAAGTGGCTCCGGCGTTCTTCAGACCGAAAGGCATGACATCATACACAAAGGTTCCCCAATGTGTGACAAAAGCAGTCTTGGACTTGTCTTCTTCGGCCATCTTGATCTGATTGTACCCTGAGAATCCGTCCATGAATGAGAATACGACGTTCGTTGCTGTATTATCGACCAGGGTGTCAATGTGAGGTAGAGGAAAATTATCCTTCGGGCTGGCTCGGTTCAGATCCCGATAGTCCACGCACATTCTGACTTTTCCGTCCTTTTTCGGCACCGGGACTATATTGGCTACCCAGTCCGAATAGGTTACTGTGCTTAGGAATCCTGCCTTCAATTGCTTTTCCACCTCTTCCTTGATCTTCAAAATGACTTCGGGCTTCATTCCGGCGCAGTGCTTGTTTGACGGGCTTGCACTTCTGGCTTCAGCGGAATCTTGTGGACCACTATGTCTGTGTCTAGGCCTGGCATGTCTTGGTAAGACCAGGCGAAGATCTCGTGGAACTCTCTCAACAGTGCAATGAGTGCTTCCTTTTGCTCTGTGGCGCAGCGGGTTCCAATCTTGACTTCTCTCGGCTCTTCACCCTCATCGGCCAGATTTACGATTTCCAACTCCTCTATGTTGGGTTTGGACCCCTCATCTTGTCTCTCTAATGCCTCGAGGATGTCACTTGGTAATTCGATTTCTTCGTCGGAATTATCTATGTTATCCAGTGAGCAATTCCGTTTTGTTGTCAATTTTGGAGACGTGGGGATCGTTTGAGGTTTTGCGTGTAATCCTGGAAAGGATGGCGGATGGAAAAACGGTAAGAAAATTAAAAAGGGAAGCCATTCGTTTTGTATGATGGCGTGTTGGATTTATTTAATGCACATTGGAGTATTTGAAGATAAAGAAATTCATGGAATAAACACGTGACATATCATTTGAAATATGGAAATGGAAATATTACAATGATGAAATGATTATGATTGTGGCATGATATCTTGAAAGCATAAAATAAACATAGAAACCCGAAATTGTTTGATACAAAAATTCCCGAGCTATTGGTAGACTCAAAACCGAGTTACCCCTAGCTGGGATACCGCTTACTCATTACTACTCGAGACACGCTGTAGCAATGGTACGCAAGTCCACGTCTTGACTTCTTCTCCCTGTTGGCAGTGGCGGGTCGGTGGTGTGGTGGTGGAATCCTCCTCCTCGGTGATGGTGTGGATGCTCAACCCTTCAACCATAGGGCCAGCATATTCTTCTTCAGCAGTGGTGGTGATGTTGCTTGGTGGTGGTGTCTTGATTGGCCCTTCTCTTTCTTCAGCAATGGCTGCGTTGTCTGGGTTTTTGGCTGGTGGCAATGGCTTGGCTTTCTCTTCTTCCTCTCCCTCAGTCAGTGCTGGTAGGGACGACATGTCTGATTCTTCTTTGATCTCCACGATCACCTCACTTACTCTTGGGTCGGGGATGATGTAGGGCTCTTCATCTTTCTTCAGACCCAAGTATTCTAGAATCGAATGGGGATTGAAGCGATATCGCTCCAAGAAGACTCTTACCAAATCATCCCAGCCGGTAAGGTTCCTCAGCTGATAGAACCAGGCAGGCAGCTTTGTTTCGACAGGCTCTCGGGAAACACCGAGATCATCAAAAGCTCATTCTCCAAATGCAAGGCCATCTTCTCGCCGTACTTTTGCAAATGGACCTCCGGATCCCCATCCTCGTAAAATATCTCAAATTCCGGTGTCACAAACCCAGGTGGCACTATCAAGCACGGGAATTGGAAGAATTCGGTGAAATCAACATCTCTCCATTCATCAGTATCATCCTCCATGAAGTATCCCCAATCGGCTTCTTCATCCTGTAGGTTATCGAGATCCATCTCGTCTTCCACGATGTCATCCAGATTGATCTCCGCGTACCAGTCGAACTCGGAGGGGTCATCTGGTTGACGGCTTCCTTTTGATGGTATTTCTTCTCTCCCCACCAGCCCGTTCTCCATCAGATTGGTGATTTTCTTCTTGAACTCCTCACAACACTCTAGGCTGTGCCCTCTTGCCCCCGAGTGATATTCACATGCGTCCCCTGTTGATGGCCCCGGTGGTGCATCTAACGGGGTGATGTGTCTCTTTTTCTCCAAGGTATAAAAGAGACGCCTCCACGCGATACGCTCCTCATTCCCTTCCTCTATCTCAACCATGTTTACACCTCCTTCTGGGTGATTGGGCAAAGGGTTGGTGGTGATGTTAGGTAGTCCTTCAAACTTCAGGACTCCGTGATCGAATTAGGTCTTGAACCCGATGCCTCAGTTGGCCGCAATTTTCAACAGTGTGTCCCACTTCTCCAAAGTGGAAATCGCAGGTTGAATTTGGGTTGAAATCCCTTCTTTGCGGGCCGTTGTAAGGTCTTCGGGACAATAGGTGAGATTAGGCTCTTCTCTATCAGGATGGGGTATAACTCTGTCATAGGCATAGGTAAAGGCGTGAATTGTCCTTGGCTCTTTTCTGGGCCATCCTGTTGTCATTGGGCTTGGTTTCCCACCGGCCTTGCCGGCATCTGAGGTGCCGGGGCCGGGGCTGGAGCCTGAGTCGGAGCCGGGGCCTGAATAGGCCTAGGTTGTATCGGTTGCATGGTGAAAGTCGGGAGGACTTGCCTTGGTCTTCCGTTGTTTCTCCCTATCATTTGCACATCTCCTTCCTTCCTCTTTGTCGGAGCTTTCTTGGCGGCCTGTTCGGCTAATGCCATTAGGGCCGTCATGTCCACTATCTTTCTTTGTTTTCAAGGCATCTTCAATCCTGTCACCCACCGGTATCAGGTCTACAAAGAACTGCATTTGTAATCCCATCATCCGGTCGAAGTAGGGGTTCTTCAGTGTATCAACGAAGATCTTGATCATCTCTCTTTCGTCTAGTGGCGGGCGTGCTCGAGCCGCTTTCTCTCTCCACCTTTGGGCATATTCCCTGAAGGTTTCATTGCTCTTCTTCTTCCATCCTCTTGAAGATCGAACCGATCCGGAGCTATTTGGGAGTTGAAACCCGTATTGAGCCAGGAAGGTATCTGCCAGCTTCCTTCCAATGAGAGATCTTCTTCAACTGTGAGTACCATTCTGCTGCATTCCCTGTCAGGGTATCTTGAAATGTCTGGATCAGCAACGGCTCATTGTCGGCATAGGGTGCCATCTTTCGGCAGTACATTTGCAGATGGATCATGGGGTCTCCTCTCCCATTGTATTTCTCGAACTCCGGGGCCTTGAACTTGGGTGGCACCGTCATGTTGGGGAACCAGGACATGCTCGAGAAAGTCCGTGTTTCCGAAAGAGTTCAAACCCTGTATGAGCCTGATCTTCTCCTCCAAACTATCAATCTTGCTGTCCAATTGGGAGTCTTTCCCCTCTGGCTTCGGTGGCGTCGGCGGCCTTGGTGGAGTGGCGTTGGTGTTGGAATGCCCTTCCGGTTCTGCTTCACTGGTATCTTTGTCGTCTTCCTTCCTTTGGTTCTCATCATCCGTATTTCGCTTTGCTATTAGTTGCACGAAGCTGAGGAGTTCGTCGAACTTTTCGTTCAAGAGCGACCATCCGGATTTCTTGCTCGCTAGGTCCGGGTCCACTTGTTTCTCCAGCCATTTGATTGCGAATGCAAATATAACCTAGAGAGGTAAACAACGTCAAGTTAGACTTTGAATTCACAATTGGATGCATGACCTTGGCTTACTTTGCGGGTAAACCATGGCTAAGTATGTATGCGTATGCATGGTATGCATGAATGCAATATGCATTGATGAAATGGATGGGTTTTCCCATTGGGTTGCCAGAAATTGGCGAGCCTTTCGGCTCATGGCTTTATTTTGAAATTTGGGTGACCGAACATCAATCAATATGAGGGTCGGGATGACACAAGTAGACATCTATAGAGTTAAGATCTCGTGTATGTACATAGTGGTGTTGTCAACAAAGAAATAGGCTTTCACACCATTGGAAATTCGACGAGCCTTTCGGCGCTTGGTTCCATTTTGAAAATTTTTTGGAGGGAACCAGTGTCGATAAGTGTGAAGGTCGTATTCTTGGTTGACGGACAGCACAACGGGTAAGTATCTAGATTCCTATGTAGAGTTGAGAACTCTTTAGGGTTGACACATGTATGGACTTTGTCAACGAAGAGATGGGCTTTCACACTATCAAAATTTGACGAGCCTTTCGGCGTTCGGTTCTATTTTGAAAGATTTTTGAGAACCGATGTCAGTTAGTGCGAAGGTCATACTCTTGGTTGGACATGACGAGACTCTACACGACCTTATAGAGTTTGGAAACTCTTGGGGTTTACAGACGTACTAACGAAAAGATAGACTCTTGCATTATCAAAAATCCGACGAGCCTTTCGGCGTGCGGTTCCATTTTTGAAAATTTTTTTTTTTTAGGGAACCGATGTCGGTAAATGCGAAGGGTCGTACTTTTGGTTGAGGACGACATGACTCTATACACGAATGGTTACAATCGTACCAACGAAAAGATAGGCTCTCACATTACCAAAAATTGACGAGCCTTTCGGCGTTCGGTTCCATTTTGAAAGATTTTTTTTTTTGGAAACCGATGTCGGTAAATGCGAGGGTCGTACTTTTGGTTGAGGATGACGCGACTCTATATACAATGGGTACATACATATCAACGGAAAGGTAGACTCTCACATTACTGAAAATTTGACGAGCCTTTCGGCGTTCGGTTCCATTTTGAAAATTTTTGGAGGGAACCGATGTCGGTTAATGTGAGGGTCGTACTTTTGGTTGAGGACGACAAGACTATGTACACGACGTATCAACGAAAAGATAGACTCTCACATTACTGAAAATTCGACGAGCCTTTCGGCGTTCGGTTCCATTTTGAAAATTTTTGGAGGGAACCGATGTCGGTTAATGTGAGGGTCGTACTTTTGGTTGGGGTACGACAAGACTATGTACACGCGTATCAACGAAAAGATAGACTCTCACATTACTGAAAATTCGACGAGCCTTTCGGCGTTCGGTTCCATTTTTGAAAATTTTTGGAGGGAACCGATGTCGGTTAATGTGAGGGTCGTACTTTTGGTTGGGGTACGACAAGACTATGTACACGCGTATCAACGAAAAGATAGACTCTCACATTACTGAAATTCGACGAGCCTTTCGGCGTTCGGTTCCATTTTTGAAAGATTTTTGGAGGGAACCGATGTCGGTTAATGTGAGGGTCGTACTTTTGGTTGGATACGACACGACTCTATACATCCCATGTAGAGTTTGGAACTCTTTGGGTTTGAGTGGTTTGCAACGGGTATGGACAACGTGGTTATCCTATCCCTTTATCAAACAATGACATGCAAACAAAGGTTTAGATAGATAGAACCTGACTCGGCTCCAATTATTTTATCACCACCTGGAAAATAGCACAACGCTTTTCCCTTGACTCATTTTGAAAAGACACATCCTATTTTTGGGTATCCTATCTTAGGTTGGATGTTCACTCGGTTGGCTTTTACCAGAGCCCTCACAGGTAGTTTTCTACTCTATAGCTTACTATATGCAACATGGTATGACACAGCTTGGAATTCTGTTTCCTAAAGGGGCCGATGATCATGCCCGTTTCATCCTCCCGAAGGAAGTCGAAAGGGTATTGGATCACCGGGGAAGCACTTGCACGCCCCCCTCGATCTCCACGGGTGTGAAGGGAGAAGGGTGGATTCTCGTGTTCCATGTCCTAGATATAAAAGGGTTCGTGGTGGAGCCTGTACTAGCCCAGCCCCACCTGAGTCCGGGTTCGACCCAAAAGTCCAATGAGTGTATATGTCATGATTTTGAAAGTAAAAAGGGAAAAGACTTTTTTGTACAAAGGCACAATATACAATATGTGTTGCATAAAATAAATCTCTATCCTATGTTCGCAGTTTATATACAAGAATATAGACATGCTAAAATCAAAACACTATACAAGATGAAATAAAGAATGAATCAAATAATGAATACCAACAAATATATACACACATGCTTAGCAAAGAAAACACCGAAAGACTATAGGCTTAAACCCTCTAAGTCCCCAGTGGAGTCGCCAAGCTGTCGACACCGGCGGAAAATCTATACTTCTTTTTTTTCTTTTTATTTTCCTAGATACCGACCCCCATTTGGCGAGTGTTGTGTGTGTTCCTCTATCTCTTTTCCGTTTCGAGATACGAGTTGTGTGTGTGTGGGAACTTGTGTACGTGTGTGCGTGTGAGCACAAATTTGGAGTCGCCACCAATCATGGGAAATTTTAAGGTGTGATTGGGCACCTATGTCTAATAGATTTTACCCTATTTAGACATCTACAACTAAATGGTCTTGAACCAGAGATAGGTTCGGGGGTTTGCTTATGCGTGGGGAAGGTGTTAGGCACCCCACGACATCCGTTTAAGAAAACGGTTACCTCCTTCCTAATGTTTTCTTTATTTGCTAAGCCTAAGTTTGTTGGTTTTTATTATGTACAAATGTCCCGAATTTCCGTCGTACGATATACCAAAAATGGCAAACGTAATATGACTTCGTTCGGTTTTGATTAGACTCTTTATTTCACCATCCCTTTTATCTTTGTATCTTTTAAATTTCCGGGCATTTCGGTGGTAGGATATACTTGAAATCCTAACACCTAGTGCCGGGACAAACAATTAATGTTTTTGGTGCCATATTC
>OU015768.1:23354500-23374975 GCA_907173295.1 Fagus sylvatica
CCCACATTACCATGTTTACTCTTTTTAAAGTTTTCATGGCAAAGTGTATTTTAATCACATTTTTATATCAAAGCAATAAACAATCAAGCAAGTATCAAGATGGTAAGATGGCAAAATATCCAAGCAAAATAGTCATGGCATAGTCGCAACACATGTATCATGAAGGTGACAAATATGGATCGGCATGAATATAATGCTTAATGCAAAGTGCAATTTATTATAACACAAGAAGTTTTTAAGGAAAGGGTCAAAACCTCGTGGGGTCGGGATTCGATGCTATTGAAAGACTTACTCGGATCCCGACACCACCATAGGATTTACATGAATAAACAAAACAATCTAAAAAGAGGGTTTCAATGCCTTTTCGGGCTTACACGGAGGGTAGGTGCTATTGAAAGACTTATCCAAACCTCCGACGCCAAATAGGACTTAAATGAGAAAATCTATTTGAAAACGGGGTTTCAATGCCTTTTCGGGCTTACACGAAGGGTTGGTGCTATTGAAAGACTTATCCAAACCTTCGACGCCAAATAGGACTTATATGGTGAAAATCTATTTGAAAATGGGGTTTCAATGCCTTTTCGGGCTTACACGAAGGGTTGGTGCTATTGAAAGACTTATCCAAACCTTCGACGCCAAATAGGACTTATATGGTGAAAATCTATTTGAAAACGGGGTTTCAACGCCTTTTCGGGCTTACACGAAGGGTTGGTGCTATTGAAAGACTTATCCAAACCTTCGACGCCAAATAGGACTTAAATGAGAAAATCTATTTGAAAACGGGGTTTCAATGCCTTTTCGGGCTTACACGAAGGGTTGGTGCTATTGAAAGACTTATCCAAACCTTCGACGCCAAATAGGACTTAAAATGAGAAAATCTATTTGAAAACGGGGTTTCAATGCCTTTTCGGGCTTACACGAAGGGTTGGTGCTATTGAAAGACTTATCCAAACCTTCGACGCCAAATAGGACTTATATGGTGAAAATCTATTTGAAAATGGGTTTGCAATTTACGGGTCCAACGCCTCATGGATTTACATGGGGTTTAGTGCTATTGAAAGACTTACCTAAAACCGCCAATACCGTTTGGTATTTTCATGCCCAAATCAAAATAATGAAAAATGGACAATATTTACAACAACGTAGTAAATAATGAAAATAACGGGGTTTAAACAAAGGATTTTCGTGGGTCCAATTCCTATGGAATTACATGGTGGATAATGCCTCTTTGAGGTCTTACATAGTCCACCACGACCAATCGGGATTATCACGCCCAAATCACAAGGGAAGAAAAATGGGAAAATGACAATATCCACAATATAATATTTACAACGTAGTAAATGTAAATAAAGCGATAAATGACAATATTTAAACATGGGGGTTTTTAATGGGTCCAATGCCTATGGAATTACGTGGTGGTTAATGCCTCTTTGAGGTCTTACATAGTCCACCACGACCAATCGGGATTATCACGCCCAAATCACAAAGGAAAAAATGGGAAAATGACAATATTCACAATATAATATTTACAACGTAGTAAATGTAAATAAAGCGATAAATGACAATATTTAACACATGGGGGATGTATTTTTCGGGTCAAATACCTCGTAGGCTAACAAGGTTGTTACGGCCTTTGTTAGAGGACTTACGCAACTGAGCCAAAGCTACTCAATATTTGCCGTACTAAAACACGAGGAAACCGGTGTATTTTTCGGGTCAAGACCTCGTGGGCTAACATGGTTGTCAACGGCCTTTGTTAGAGGACTTACGCGAGCCGCCAAAGCCACTCAATATTGCCGTACTAAAACACACCGGGGGAGGGGGGATAATCACAACAAATATTCACAAGTGCGTATAAAATGTAAATAAAGCGATAAATGACTAGAAATGTAAAGAAAGCGATAAATGACTAGAAATGTAAAGAAAGCAATAAATGACAAGGAAATGTAAATAAAGCAATAAATGACAAGGAAATGTAAATAAAGCAATAAATGGACAAATAAGAAACTAGTAAAGCATGAATGAAATAAATGAACTAAAGAATGTAAGAGAAAGAGAGAGAGAGAGAGAGGAGTGGGAAGATGAGGGGAGGTTAGAGAGAGAAGCACCTAATAGGTGCTTCTCACTCTAAAAACCCCCCAAAATCCCTAAAGAAAAAGAAGAGGGAGAAAGAGCCTTAGAGAGAGAGAGAGATTACCTAGAGAGGAGTCTCTCTCTCTAAAACTACCCCAAAAACCCCCTCCTAAAACCCCCTAAACCCCTATTTTCTGCCTAAACTAAGCTCTAGAAGGCCTAGTGCCCGAGCAAAAACTATGTGCAAATGAGGGGGGGGAGGGTCGGTTTTATAGAAAACCGTGCACGCCTCGCGCAGCACCATCATGCGCGGCGCATGACGGTCCTGCGCGAGTTGTGGTACTGCCACGTGGCAGTCTTATCCTTCCACGCCAGCAGCCCCTCGAATCCTCCTCGATTTCCGTGCGCGTACCCTTTTTTATCCGATTTTCGGGGGCAGTTTTGGAGGTCTTCTGGAACTCAAAATGGGTCATGCGGCATATCGTCGGAAAGCTCTCGACGTCCTCTTTCCAACGATATAAAGTTTGCGCGAATCGGAGTTCGGACGAGGGAGTTATGGCTCCCGGAAGTCGGGGTGTCGGAGCTGTTTTTGTGCACTCTTCCGATGCGAAGATTCCGGTCAAACGGGGGATGCTTATCGGCGAACCGAGAGTTCCACGACGTAGCCGGAGTCATTATCTTTCCAACGCACCCGGGCTCGCGGATCAACTTGTTGCGAGCAGGAAAGACTCTGCGCGCGAAGGCGGCTGTCCGGGAGAAAAAATGCGTTTTGCTCCCAGCGCGTTTTTTCTCAAATCTTGTCCCAGTTCGCGCGCATATTTGACCTAGCTCCCGATGTCGGATTTTGACGTTCTTGGTACCGTCGGAAAGCTTGCGCTGCCTATTTTTGCAAGGTTCCGGATTCGCGGGAATCCGAGCTTGGACTCGTGAGATATGGCCCCGCGAGCAGAGTCCACCGGGGTGTTTTTGGTCCGTTTGAGGGCAGTTTTCCGATCAGGATTCCGGCTGACCCCGATAAATTCTTGGCGATCCGAGAGTTCCACGTCGTGCATGGATGTGTCCTCTTTCCAATGTGCCCGGGCTCGCAGATCAACTTGTTGCGAGTCAGGAAGACTCTGTGCGCAAGCGTGGCAACGTCGGTGGGACAATTCCCGGAACTTTCAGCAAAACCTTATTTTGTCGGCCTGTTTTCACGCGCGTGGTAGACGTAGCTCCCGATGTCGGATTCCGACGATCTTGGTATCGTCGGAAAGCTTGCGTTACCTACTTTTTAACGGTACAGGCCTTGCACAGAGGCGAGCTTGGGTTCGCGAGATATGATCCTTGCGAACGGAGGCCGTCGGAATGTTCCTTATGCCAAGGGGTCAACTTTTGGCTGAGATTCCGGCTTGACCGGAGGAGCTCTTGACGATCCGAAAGTTGCGTGTGGTAGCTGAAGTGAACCTCTTGCCTAAGGGTCTTGGCTCGCGGACCAAGTTGCAGCGGGTCGGAGAGAATCTTTGCGCAAACGTTGCCTCCCAAATAGGCTGTTTTGTCAACAATACTTACCAAAAATTTGGCTAAGTATCGGACCGTTTTTTCGCAGTTTTGGCCACAACTCTCTCGTTTCTCGTCCGTTTTCGACCCGTAAAGTACGGAATCGAAGCTCTTGATATTCTCTATACCTTGGTCAAGGGGTGGTCAGTTCGATCCAGTTTTTGGTCTGGTCAACGGTCCGGTCAAACCTTGGTCAAACTTGGTCAACCTTGGTCAAACTTGGTCATTTGGTCAAAGCTCTCCAAACTCTTGGAAATGTATCCCGGACTTCATTTCAAGGGTTTCTGGGCAAGGCGGACCCTAGTCGGGCTGGGAACAGCTCGGTCAAACCTCGGTCAAACTTCGGTCAACCCTAGTCAAACTTGGTCAACCCTAGTCAAACTTGGTCAAACCTTGGGAAATGTGTCTCGGACCTTCTTCTTGGGAGTATTTGATGCGACGAGCCCTCGTCGGATCAGACCGGCTTGGTCTGGGCTGTCTCGTTTTGCGTGCCGACACCCGAGAAAATCCCGGGGGTAAAAATGGGGTTATGACAACTAGGGTTGACCAAAGTTTGACTGAGGTCTGACCGAGCCGTTTCCAACCCGACTAGGACCCACCATGCCCAGAAACCCTTGAAATGAAGTTCGGGATACATTTCCAAGAGTTTGGAGAGCTTTGACCAAATTCGACCAAGTTTGACCAAGGTTGACCAAGTTTGACCAAGGTTTGACCGGACCATTGACCAGACCAAAAACTGGCTCGAACTGACCACCCCTTGACCAAGGTATAGAGAATATCAAGAGCTTCGATTCCGTACTTTACGGGTCGAAAACGGACGAGAAACGAGAGAGTTGTGGCCAAAACTGCGAAAAAACGGTCCAACACTTAGCCAAATTTTGGCTAAGTATTGTTGACAAAACAGCCTATTTGGGAGGCAACGTTTGCGCAAAGATTCTCTCCGACCCGCTGCAACTTGGTCCACGAGCCAAGACCCTTAGGCAAGAGGTTCACTTCAGCTACCACACGCAACTTTCGGATCGTCAAGAGCTCCTCCGGTCAAGCCGGAATCTCAGTCAGAAGATGACCCCTTGGCATAAGGAACATTCCGACGGCCTCCGTTCGCAGGATCATATCTTGCGAACCCAAGCTCGCCTCTGTGCAAGGCCTGTACCGTTGGAAAAGTAGGTAGCACAAGCTTTCCGACGATACCAAGATCGTCGAAATCCGACATCGGGAGCTACGTCTACCACGCGCGTGAAAACAGGCCGACGAAATAAGGCTGTGCTGAAATTTCCGGAATTTTCCCACCGACGTTGCCACGCTTGCGCGCAGAGTCTTCCTGACTCGCAACAAGTTGATCTGCGAGCCCGGGCACATTGGAAAGAAGACACACTCATGCACGACGTGGAACTCTCGGATCGCCAAGAATTTTATCGGGGTCAGCCGGAATCCTGATCGGAAAACTGCCCTCAAACGGACCAAAAACACCCCGGTGGCCTCTGTTCGCGGGAACCATATCTCACAAGTCCAAGCTCGGATTTCCGCAAATCCGGAACCTTGCAAAAGTAGGCAGCGCAAGCTTTCCGACGGTACCAAGAACGTCAAAATCCTGACATCGGGAGCTAGGTCAAATATGCGCGCGAACTGGGACAAGATTTGAAGAAAAACGCGCTGGGAGCAAAACGCATTTTTTCCTCCCGGACAGCCGCCTTCGCGCGCAGAGTCTTTCCTGCTCGCAACAAGTTGATCCTACGAGCCCGGGTGCGTTGGAAAGATAACGACTCCAGCTACGTCGTGGAACTCTCGGTTCGCCGAAAGCATCCCCCGTTTGATCGGAATCTTCACCGGAAAAGTGCACGAAAACAGCTCCGATACCCCGACTTCCGGGAGCCATAACTCCTCTCGTCCGAACTCCGATTCAAGCAAACTTTATACCGTTGGAAAGAGGACGTCGAGAGCTTTCCGACGATATGCTGCATGACCCATTTTGAGTTCCAGAAGACCTTCCAAAACTGCCCCTCGAAAATCGGGTCAAAAAGAGAATACGCGCGCGAGAATCGAGGAAGATTGCAGACAGCTGTCTGGCGGGAGGCGTGCACGCGAGGCGCGCCACCATCACGCGCCGCGCGCAATCATGGCGCGCCCCGCGTGCACGGCCCCCCTATAAATAAAGCCTCCCCCCCCTCATTTGCACACAAGTTTTTGCTCGGGCTCTAGGCCTTCTTGAGCGTTAGTTTAGGCAGAAAATAGGGGTTTAGGGGGTTTTAGGAAGGGGTTTTTGGGTAGTTTTAGAGAGAGAGACTCCTCTCTAGGTAATCTCTCTCTCTCTCTAATCTCTCTCTCTCTCTCTCTCTCTCTCTTTTTCTTTAGGGATTTTGGGGGGTTTTTAGAGTGAGAAGCATCTATTAGGTGCTTCTCTCTCTAACCTTCTCCTCATCTTCCCCTCCTCTCTCTCTCTCTCTCTCTCATTCTTTATTTAGTTCATTTATGCTTTATTTACATTTCCTTGTCTCATTTATTGCTTTATTTACATTTTCCTAGTCATTTATTCGCTTTATTTACATTTTCTAGTCATTTATCGCTTTCTTTACATTTTCTAGTCATTTATCGCTTTATTTACATTTCTAGTCATTTATCGCTTTATTTACATTTTATACGCACTTGTGAATATTTGTTGTGATTACCCCCCCCTCCCCCGGTGTGTTTTAGTACGGCAATATTGAGTGGCTTTGGCGGCTCGCGTAAGTCCTCTAACAAAGGCCGTTGACAACCATGTTAGCCCACGAGGTCTTGACCCGAAAAATACACCGGTTTCCTCGTGTTTTAGTACGGCAAATATTGAGTAGCTTTGGCTCAGTTGCGTAAGACCTCTAACGAGGCCGTAACAACCTTGTTAGCCTACGAGGTATTTGACCCGAAAAATACATCCCCATGTGTTAAATATTGTCATTTATCGCTTTATTTACGTTTACTACGTTGTAAATATTATATTGTGAATATTGTCATTTCCCATTTTTCCTTTGTGATTTGGGCGTGATAATCCCGATTGGTCGTGGTGGACTATGTAAGACCTCAAAGAGGCTTTAACCACCATGTAATTCCATAGGCATTGGACCCATTAAAAACCCCCATGTTAAATATTGTCATTTATTGCTTTATTTACATTTACTACGTTGTAAATATTATATTGTGAATATTGTTATTTTCCCATTTTTTCCTTTGTGATTTGGGCGTGATAATCCCGATTGGTCGTGGTGGATTATGTAAGACCTCAAAGAGGCTTTATCCACCATGTAATTCCATAGGCATTGGACCCATTAAAAACCCCCATGTTAAATATTGTCATTTATTGCTTTATTTACATTTACTACGTTGTCGTATTATATTGTGAATATTGTTATTTCCCCATTTTTTCCTTTGTGATTTGGGCGTGATAATCCCGATTGGTCGTGGTGGACTATTAAGACCTCAAAGAGGCATTATCCACCATGTAATTCCATAGGCATTGGACCCATTAAAAACCCCCATGTTAAATATTGTCATTTATTGCTTTATTTACATTTACTACGTTGTGCGTATTATATTGTGAATATTGTCAATTTCTCCCCTTTTCCCTTTGTGATTTGGGCGTGATAATCCCGATTGGTCGTGGTGGACTATGTAAGACCTCAAAGAGGCATTAACCATCACGTAATTCCCATAGGCATTGGACCCACGAAAATCCCTCCTTGTAAATTCCATTAATTTACTTCCCGTTATGCTCTATTTCTTGCCATTTTTACTACGTTGTTGTAAATATTGTCCATTTTTCATTATTTTGATTTGGGCATGAAAATACCGAACGGTATTGGCGGTTTTAGGTAAGTCTTTCAATAGCACTAAAACCCCATGTAAATCCATGAGGCGTTGGACCCGTAAATTGCAAACCCCATTTTCAAATAGATTTTCACCATATAAGTCCTATTTGGCGTCGAAGGTTTGGATAAGTCTTTCAATAGCACCAACCCTTCGTGTAAGCCCGAAAAGGCATTGAAACCCCATTTTCAAATAGATTTTCACCATATAAGTCCTATTTGGCGTCGAAGGTTTGGATAAGTCTTTCAATAGCACCAACCCTTCGTGTAAGCCCGAAAAGGCATTGAAACCCCATTTTCAAATAGATTTTCTCATTTAAGTCCTATTTGGCATCGGAGGTTTGGATAAGTCTTTCAATAGCACCTACCCTCCGTGTAAGCCCGAAAAGGCATTGAAAACCCTCTTTTTAGATTGTTTTGTTTATTCATGTAAATCCTATGGTGGTGTCGGGATCCGAGTAAGTCTTTCAATAGCATCGAATCCCGACCCCACGAGGTCTTGACCCTTTCCTTAAAAACTCTTGTGTTATAATAAATTGCACTTTGCATTAAGCATTATATTCATGCCGATCCATATTTGTCATCTTCATGATACATGTGTTGCGACTATGCCATGACTATTTTGCTTGGATGTTTTGCCATTTTACCATCTTGATTACTTGCTTGATTGTTTATTGCTTTGATATAAAAATGTGATTAAAATACACTTTGCCATGAAAACTTTAAAAAGAGTAAACATGGTAATGTGGGCGTTAGAAACGAAGGTATGAGTCCTTTACACGGGGGCGTGGCTGGTACGTGCTTTCGTGTAAAGGGATTCTACACGTTCTAACTCCCATAGGATCATGGTCTAAAATTCCCCAAAGTGTGAATTAATCATCCAAAACCCCGCCATTTGACGGACCGCTTTACTCTTGGAAATCAAGGGTAAAGAGATCCCGAATATGGCACCAAAAACATTAATTGTTTGTCCCGGCACTAGGTGTTAGGATTTCAAGTATATCCTACCACCGAAATGCCCGGAAATTTAAAAGATACAAAGATAAAAGGGATGGTGAAATAAAGAGTCTAATCAAAACCGAACGAAGTCATATTACGTTTGCCATTTTTGGTATATCGTACGACGGAAATCGGGACATTTGTACATAATAAAAACCAACAAACTTAGGCTTAGCAAATAAAGAAAACATTAGGAAGGAGGTAACCGTTTTCTTAAACGGATGTCGTGGGGTGCCTAACACCTTCCCCACGCATAAGCAAACCCCCGAACCTATCTCTGGTTCAAGACCATTTAGTTGTAGATGTCTAAATAGGGTAAAATCTATTAGACATAGGTGCCCAATCACACCTTAAAATTTCCCATGATTGGTGGCGACTCCAAATTTGTGCTCACACGCACACACGTACACAAGTTCCCACACACACACAACTCGTATCTCGAAACGGAAAAGAGATAGAGGAACACACACAACACTCGCCAAATGGGGGTCGGTATCTAGGAAAATAAAAGAATAAAAGAAACTTAGAAAATTTTCCGCCGGTGTCGACAGTGGGTTCGGGGGCAAAATTGTTCCGGACGAAAACTTTGCTCAATTTTGCCTCAAAAGCCCTCTCGAATTCGTTTTTACAAAAAACACGTTTTCGGTTTGAATTTTTGTACTAAATCGCACCTCACCTATTTTCTTGGCCAAACGGACTAGATGGCACGATTGGGGGCAAAAGTGTCCCGGAGTGAAGTTTCGTCCATCCTAAAAAACACGTTTTCGGTTGGAATTTTTTGATGAAACCGGCCCCATACCTCTTTTCTGGGCCTAATTGGCTATATGGTGGGTTCGGGGGCAAAATTGTTCCGGACGAAAACTTTGCTCAATTTTGCCTCAAAAGCCCTCTCGAATTCGTTTTTACAAAAAACACGTTTTCGGTTTGAATTTTTGTACTAAATCGCACCTCACCTATTTTCTTGGCCAAACGGACTAGATGGCACGATTGGGGGCAAAAGTGTCCCGGTGTGAAGTTTCGTCCATCCTAAAAAACACGTTTTCGGTTGGAATTTTTTGATGAAACCGGCCCCATACCTCTTTTCTGGGCCTAATTGGCTATATGGTGGGTTCGGGGGCAAAATTGTTCCGGACGAAAACTTTGCTCAATTTTGCCTCAAAAGCCCTCTCGAATTCGTTTTTACAAAAAACACGTTTTCGGTTTGAATTTTTGTACTAAATCGCACCTCACCTATTTTCTTGGCCAAACGGACTAGATGGCACGATTGGGGGCAAAAGTGTCCCGGAGTGAAGTTTCGTCCATCCTAAAAAACACGTTTTCGGTTGGAATTTTTTGATGAAACCGGCCCCATACCTCTTTTCTGGGCCTAATTGGCTATATGGTGGGTTCGGGGGCAAAATTGTTCCGGACGAAAACTTAGCTCAATTTTACTTCAAAAGCCCTCTCGAATTCGTTTTTAACAAAAAACACGTTTTCGGTTTGAATTTTTGTACTAAATCGCACCTCACCTATTTTCTTGGCCAAACGGACTAGATGGCACGATTGGGGGCAAAAGTGTCCCGGTGTGAAGTTTCGTCCATCCTAAAAAACACGTTTTCGGTTGGAATTTTTTGATGAAACCGGCCCCATACCTCTTTTCTGGGCCTAATTGGCTATATGGTGGGTTCGGGGGCAAAATTGTTCCGGACGAAAACTTTGCTCAATTTTGCCTCAAAAGCCCTCTCGAATTCGTTTTTACAAAAAACACGTTTTCGGTTTGAATTTTTGTACTAAATCGCACCTCACCTATTTTCTTGGCCAAACGGACTAGATGGCACGATTGGGGGCAAAAGTGTCCCGGAGTGAAGTTTCGTCCATCCTAAAAAACACGTTTTCGGTTGGAATTTTTTGATGAAACCGGCCCCATACCTCTTTTCTGGGCCTAATTGGCTATATGGTGGGTTCGGGGGCAAAATTGTTCCGGACGAAAACTTAGCTCAATTTTGCCTCAAAAGCCCTCTCGAATTCGTTTTAACAAAAAACACGTTTTCGGTTTGAATTTTTGTACTAAATCGCACCTCACCTATTTTCTTGGCCAAACGGACTAGATGGCACGATTGAGGGCAAAAGTGTCCCGGTGTGAAGTTTCGTCCATCCTAAAAAACACGTTTTCGGTTGGAATTTTTTGATGAAACCGGCCCCATACCTCTTTTCTGGGCCTAATTGGCTATATGGTGGGTTCGGGGGCAAAATTGTTCCGGACGAAAACTTTGCTCAATTTTGCCTCAAAAGCCCTCTCGAATTCGTTTTTACAAAAAACACGTTTTCGGTTTGAATTTTTGTACTAAATCGCACCTCACCTATTTTCTTGGCCAAACGGACTAGATGGCACGATTGGGGGCAAAAGTGTCCCGGAGTGAAGTTTCGTCCATCCTAAAAAACACGTTTTCGGTTGGAATTTTTTGATGAAACCGGCCCCATACCTCTTTTCTGGGCCTAATTGGCTATATGGTGGGTTCGGGGGCAAAATTGTTCCGGACGAAAACTTTGCTCAATTTTGCCTCAAAAGCCCTCTCGAATTCGTTTTTAACAAAAAACACGTTTTCGGTTTGAATTTTTGTACTAAATCGCACCTCACCTATTTTCTTGGCCAAACGGACTAGATGGCACGATTGGGGGCAAAAGTGTCCCGGAGTGAAGTTTCGTCCATCCTAAAAAACACGTTTTCGGTTGGAATTTTTTGATGAAACCGGCCCCATACCTCTTTTCTGGGCCTAATTGGCTATATGGTGGGTTCGGGGGCAAAATTGTTCCGGACGAAAACTTTGCTCAATTTTGCCTCAAAAGCCCTCTCGAATTCGTTTTTCCAAAAAACACGTTTTCGGTTTGAATTTTTGTACTAAATCGCACCTCACCTATTTTCTTGGCCAAACGGACTAGATGGCACGATTGGGGGCAAAAGTGTCCCGGTGTGAAGTTTCGTCCATCCTAAAAAACACGTTTTCGGTTGGAATTTTTTGATGAAACCGGCCCCATACCTCTTTTCTGGGCCTAATTGGCTATATGGTGGGTTCGGGGGCAAAATTGTTCCGGACGAAAACTTTGCTCAATTTTGCCTCAAAAGCCCTCTCGAATTCGTTTTTCCAAAAAACACGTTTTCGGTTTGAATTTTTGTACTAAATCGCACCTCACCTATTTTCTTGGCCAAACGGACTAGATGGCACGATTGGGGGCAAAAGTGTCCCGGAGTGAAGTTTCGTCCATCCTAAAAAACACGTTTTCGGTTGGAATTTTTTGATGAAACCGGCCCCATACCTCTTTTCTGGGCCTAATTGGCTATATGGTGGGTTCGGGGGCAAAATTGTTCCGGACGAAAACTTTGCTCAATTTTGCCTCAAAAGCCCTCTCGAATTCGTTTTTCCAAAAAACACGTTTTCGGTTTGAATTTTTGTACTAAATCGCACCTCACCTATTTTCTTGGCCAAACGGACTAGATGGCACGATTGGGGGCAAAAGTGTCCCGGTGTGAAGTTTCGTCCATCCTAAAAAACACGTTTTCGGTTGGAATTTTTTGATGAAACCGGCCCCATACCTCTTTTCTGGGCCTAATTGGCTATATGGTGGGTTCGGGGGCAAAATTGTTCCGGACGAAAACTTTGCTCAATTTTGCCTCAAAAGCCCTCTCGAATTCGTTTTTCCAAAAAACACGTTTTCGGTTTGAATTTTTGTACTAAATCGCACCTCACCTATTTTCTTGGCCAAACGGACTAGATGGCACGATTGGGGGCAAAAGTGTCCCGGAGTGAAGTTTCGTCCATCCTAAAAAACACGTTTTCGGTTGGAATTTTTTGATGAAACCGGCCCCATACCTCTTTTCTGGGCCTAATTGGCTATATGGTGGGTTCGGGGGCAAAATTGTTCCGGACGAAAACTTTGCTCAATTTTGCCTCAAAAGCCCTCTCGAATTCGTTTTTCCAAAAAACACGTTTTCGGTTTGAATTTTTGTACTAAATCGCACCTCACCTATTTTCTTGGCCAAACGGACTAGATGGCACGATTGGGGGCAAAAGTGTCCCGGAGTGAAGTTTCGTCCATCCTAAAAAACACGTTTTCGGTTGGAATTTTTTGATGAAACCGGCCCCATACCTCTTTTCTGGGCCTAATTGGCTATATGGTGGGTTCGGGGGCAAAATTGTTCCGGACGAAAACTTTGCTCAATTTTGCCTCAAAAGCCCTCTCGAATTCGTTTTTCCAAAAAACACGTTTTCGGTTTGAATTTTTGTACTAAATCGCACCTCACCTATTTTCTTGGCCAAACGGACTAGATGGCACGATTGGGGGCAAAAGTGTCCCGGAGTGAAGTTTCGTCCATCCTAAAAAACACGTTTTCGGTTGGAATTTTTTGATGAAACCGGCCCCATACCTCTTTTCTGGGCCTAATTGGCTATATGGTGGGTTCGGGGGCAAAATTGTTCCGGACGAAAACTTTGCTCAATTTTGCCTCAAAAGCCCTCTCGAATTCGTTTTTCCAAAAAACACGTTTTCGGTTTGAATTTTTGTACTAAATCGCACCTCACCTATTTTCTTGGCCAAACGGACTAGATGGCACGATTGGGGGCAAAAGTGTCCCGGAGTGAAGTTTCGTCCATCCTAAAAAACACGTTTTCGGTTGGAATTTTTTGATGAAACCGGCCCCATACCTCTTTTCTGGGCCTAATTGGCTATATGGTGGGTTCGGGGGCAAAATTGTTCCGGACGAAAACTTTGCTCAATTTTGCCTCAAAAGCCCTCTCGAATTCGTTTTTCCAAAAAACACGTTTTCGGTTTGAATTTTTGTACTAAATCGCACCTCACCTATTTTCTTGGCCAAACGGACTAGATGGCACGATTGGGGGCAAAAGTGTCCCGGAGTGAAGTTTCGTCCATCCTAAAAAACACGTTTTCGGTTGGAATTTTTTGATGAAACCGGCCCCATACCTCTTTTCTGGGCCTAATTGGCTATATGGTGGGTTCGGGGGCAAAATTGTTCCGGACGAAAACTTTGCTCAATTTTGCCTCAAAAGCCCTCTCGAATTCGTTTTTCCAAAAAACACGTTTTCGGTTTGAATTTTTGTACTAAATCGCACCTCACCTATTTTCTTGGCCAAACGGACTAGATGGCACGATTGGGGGCAAAAGTGTCCCGGAGTGAAGTTTCGTCCATCCTAAAAAACACGTTTTCGGTTGGAATTTTTTGATGAAACCGGCCCCATACCTCTTTTCTGGGCCTAATTGGCTATATGGTGGGTTCGGGGGCAAAATTGTTCCGGACGAAAACTTTGCTCAATTTTGCCTCAAAAGCCCTCTCGAATTCGTTTTTCCAAAAAACACGTTTTCGGTTTGAATTTTTGTACTAAATCGCACCTCACCTATTTTCTTGGCCAAACGGACTAGATGGCACGATTGGGGGCAAAAGTGTCCCGGTGTGAAGTTTCGTCCATCCTAAAAAACACGTTTTCGGTTGGAATTTTTTGATGAAACCGGCCCCATACCTCTTTTCTGGGCCTAATTGGCTATATGGTGGGTTCGGGGGCAAAATTGTTCCGGACGAAAACTTTGCTCAATTTTGCCTCAAAAGCCCTCTCGAATTCGTTTTTCCAAAAAACACGTTTTCGGTTTGAATTTTTGTACTAAATCGCACCTCACCTATTTTCTTGGCCAAACGGACTAGATGGCACGATTGGGGGCAAAAGTGTCCCGGAGTGAAGTTTCGTCCATCCTAAAAAACACGTTTTCGGTTGGAATTTTTTGATGAAACCGGCCCCATACCTCTTTTCTGGGCCTAATTGGCTATATGGTGGGTTCGGGGGCAAAATTGTTCCGGACGAAAACTTTGCTCAATTTTGCCTCAAAAGCCCTCTCGAATTCGTTTTTCCAAAAAACACGTTTTCGGTTTGAATTTTTGTACTAAATCGCACCTCACCTATTTTCTTGGCCAAACGGACTAGATGGCACGATTGGGGGCAAAAGTGTCCCGGTGTGAAGTTTCGTCCATCCTAAAAAACACGTTTTCGGTTGGAATTTTTTGATGAAACCGGCCCCATACCTCTTTTCTGGGCCTAATTGGCTATATGGTGGGTTCGGGGGCAAAATTGTTCCGGACGAAAACTTTGCTCAATTTTGCCTCAAAAGCCCTCTCGAATTCGTTTTTCCAAAAAACACGTTTTCGGTTTGAATTTTTGTACTAAATCGCACCTCACCTATTTTCTTGGCCAAACGGACTAGATGGCACGATTGGGGGCAAAAGTGTCCCGGAGTGAAGTTTCGTCCATCCTAAAAAACACGTTTTCGGTTGGAATTTTTTGATGAAACCGGCCCCATACCTCTTTTCTGGGCCTAATTGGCTATATGGTGGGTTCGGGGGCAAAATTGTTCCGGACGAAAACTTTGCTCAATTTTGCCTCAAAAGCCCTCTCGAATTCGTTTTTCCAAAAAACACGTTTTCGGTTTGAATTTTTGTACTAAATCGCACCTCACCTATTTTCTTGGCCAAACGGACTAGATGGCACGATTGGGGGCAAAAGTGTCCCGGAGTGAAGTTTCGTCCATCCTAAAAAACACGTTTTCGGTTGGAATTTTTTGATGAAACCGGCCCCATACCTCTTTTCTGGGCCTAATTGGCTATATGGTGGGTTCGGGGGCAAAATTGTTCCGGACGAAAACTTTGCTCAATTTTGCCTCAAAAGCCCTCTCGAATTCGTTTTTCCAAAAAACACGTTTTCGGTTTGAATTTTTGTACTAAATCGCACCTCACCTATTTTCTTGGCCAAACGGACTAGATGGCACGATTGGGGGCAAAAGTGTCCCGGAGTGAAGTTTCGTCCATCCTAAAAAACACGTTTTCGGTTGGAATTTTTTGATGAAACCGGCCCCATACCTCTTTTCTGGGCCTAATTGGCTATATGGTGGGTTCGGGGGCAAAATTGTTCCGGACGAAAACTTTGCTCAATTTTGCCTCAAAAGCCCTCTCGAATTCGTTTTTCCAACAAAAAACACGTTTTCGGTTTGAATTTTTGTACTAAATCGCACCTCACCTATTTTCTTGGCCAAACGGACTAGATGGCACGATTGGGGGCAAAAGTGTCCCGGAGTGAAGTTTCGTCCATCCTAAAAAACACGTTTTCGGTTGGAATTTTTTGATGAAACCGGCCCCATACCTCTTTTCTGGGCCTAATTGGCTATATGGTGGGTTCGGGGGCAAAATTGTTCCGGACGAAAACTTTGCTCAATTTTGCCTCAAAAGCCCTCTCGAATTCGTTTTTCCCAAAAAACACGTTTTCGGTTTGAATTTTTGTACTAAATCGCACCTCACCTATTTTCTTGGCCAAACGGACTAGATGGCACGATTGGGGGCAAAAGTGTCCCGGAGTGAAGTTTCGTCCATCCTAAAAAACACGTTTTCGGTTGGAATTTTTTGATGAAACCGGCCCCATACCTCTTTTCTGGGCCTAATTGGCTATATGGTGGGTTCGGGGGCAAAATTGTTCCGGACGAAAACTTTGCTCAATTTTGCCTCAAAAGCCCTCTCGAATTCGTTTTTCCAAAAAACACGTTTTCGGTTTGAATTTTTGTACTAAATCGCACCTCACCTATTTTCTTGGCCAAACGGACTAGATGGCACGATTGGGGGCAAAAGTGTCCCGGTGTGAAGTTTCGTCCATCCTAAAAAACACGTTTTCGGTTGGAATTTTTTGATGAAACCGGCCCCATACCTCTTTTCTGGGCCTAATTGGCTATATGGTGGGTTCGGGGGCAAAATTGTTCCGGACGAAAACTTTGCTCAATTTTGCCTCAAAAGCCCTCTCGAATTCGTTTTTCCAAAAAACACGTTTTCGGTTTGAATTTTTGTACTAAATCGCACCTCACCTATTTTCTTGGCCAAACGGACTAGATGGCACGATTGGGGGCAAAAGTGTCCCGGTGTGAAGTTTCGTCCATCCTAAAAAACACGTTTTCGGTTGGAATTTTTTGATGAAACCGGCCCCATACCTCTTTTCTGGGCCTAATTGGCTATATGGTGGGTTCGGGGGCAAAATTGTTCCGGACGAAAACTTTGCTCAATTTTGCCTCAAAAGCCCTCTCGAATTCGTTTTTCCAAAAAACACGTTTTCGGTTTGAATTTTTGTACTAAATCGCACCTCACCTATTTTCTTGGCCAAACGGACTAGATGGCACGATTGGGGGCAAAAGTGTCCCGGAGTGAAGTTTCGTCCATCCTAAAAAACACGTTTTCGGTTGGAATTTTTTGATGAAACCGGCCCCATACCTCTTTTCTGGGCCTAATTGGCTATATGGTGGGTTCGGGGGCAAAATTGTTCCGGACGAAAACTTTGCTCAATTTTGCCTCAAAAGCCCTCTCGAATTCGTTTTTCCAAAAAACACGTTTTCGGTTTGAATTTTTGTACTAAATCGCACCTCACCTATTTTCTTGGCCAAACGGACTAGATGGCACGATTGGGGGCAAAAGTGTCCCGGTGTGAAGTTTCGTCCATCCTAAAAAACACGTTTTCGGTTGGAATTTTTTGATGAAACCGGCCCCATACCTCTTTTCTGGGCCTAATTGGCTATATGGTGGGTTCGGGGGCAAAATTGTTCCGGACGAAAACTTTGCTCAATTTTGCCTCAAAAGCCCTCTCGAATTCGTTTTTCCAAAAAACACGTTTTCGGTTTGAATTTTTGTACTAAATCGCACCTCACCTATTTTCTTGGCCAAACGGACTAGATGGCACGATTGGGGGCAAAAGTGTCCCGGAGTGAAGTTTCGTCCATCCTAAAAAACACGTTTTCGGTTGGAATTTTTTGATGAAACCGGCCCCATACCTCTTTTCTGGGCCTAATTGGCTATATGGTGGGTTCGGGGGCAAAATTGTTCCGGACGAAAACAATTTTCAACAATTTTGCCTCAAAAGCCCTCTCGAATTCGTTTTTAACAAAAAACACGTTTTCGGTTTGAATTTTTGTACTAAATCGCACCTCACCTATTTTCTTGGCCAAACGGACTAGATGGCACGATTGGGGGCAAAAGTGTCCCGGAGTGAAGTTTCGTCCATCCTAAAAAACACGTTTTCGGTTGGAATTTTTTGATGAAACCGGCCCCATACCTCTTTTCTGGGCCTAATTGGCTATATGGTGGGTTCGGGGGCAAAATTGTTCCGGACGAAAACTTTGCTCAATTTTGCCTCAAAAGCCCTCTCGAATTCGTTTTTACAAAAAACACGTTTTCGGTTTGAATTTTTGTACTAAATCGCACCTCACCTATTTTCTTGGCCAAACGGACTAGATGGCACGATTGGGGGCAAAAGTGTCCCGGAGTGAAGTTTCGTCCATCCTAAAAAACACGTTTTCGGTTGGAATTTTTTGATGAAACCGGCCCCATACCTCTTTTCTGGGCCTAATTGGCTATATGGTGGGTTCGGGGGCAAAATTGTTCCGGACGAAAACTTTGCTCAATTTTGCCTCAAAAGCCCTCTCGAATTCGTTTTTAACAAAAAACACGTTTTCGGTTTGAATTTTTGTACTAAATCGCACCTCACCTATTTTCTTGGCCAAACGGACTAGATGGCACGATTGGGGGCAAAAGTGTCCCGGAGTGAAGTTTCGTCCATCCTAAAAAACACGTTTTCGGTTGGAATTTTTTGATGAAACCGGCCCCATACCTCTTTTCTGGGCCTAATTGGCTATATGGTGGGTTCGGGGGCAAAATTGTTCCGGACGAAAACTTTGCTCAATTTTGCCTCAAAAGCCCTCTCGAATTCGTTTTTACAAAAAACACGTTTTCGGTTTGAATTTTTGTACTAAATCGCACCTCACCTATTTTCTTGGCCAAACGGACTAGATGGCACGATTGGGGGCAAAAGTGTCCCGGAGTGAAGTTTCGTCCATCCTAAAAAACACGTTTTCGGTTGGAATTTTTTGATGAAACCGGCCCCATACCTCTTTTCTGGGCCTAATTGGCTATATGGTGGGTTCGGGGGCAAAATTGTTCCGGACGAAAACTTTGCTCAATTTTGCCTCAAAAGCCCTCTCGAATTCGTTTTAACAAAAAACACGTTTTCGGTTTGAATTTTTGTACTAAATCGCACCTCACCTATTTTCTTGGCCAAACGGACTAGATGGCACGATTGGGGGCAAAAGTGTCCCGGTGTGAAGTTTCGTCCATCCTAAAAAACACGTTTTCGGTTGGAATTTTTTGATGAAACCGGCCCCATACCTCTTTTCTGGGCCTAATTGGCTATATGGTGGGTTCGGGGGCAAAATTGTTCCGGACGAAAACTTAGCTCAATTTTGCCTCAAAAGCCCTCTCGAATTCGTTTTTAACAAAAAACACGTTTTCGGTTTGAATTTTTGTACTAAATCGCACCTCACCTATTTTCTTGGCCAAACGGACTAGATGGCACGATTGGGGGCAAAAGTGTCCCGGTGTGAAGTTTCGTCCATCCTAAAAAACACGTTTTCGGTTGGAATTTTTTGATGAAACCGGCCCCATACCTCTTTTCTGGGCCTAATTGGCTATATGGTGGGTTCGGGGGCAAAATTGTTCCGGACGAAAACTTTGCTCAATTTTGCCTCAAAAGCCCTCTCGAATTCGTTTTTACAAAAAACACGTTTTCGGTTTGAATTTTTGTACTAAATCGCACCTCACCTATTTTCTTGGCCAAACGGACTAGATGGCACGATTGGGGGCAAAAGTGTCCCGGAGTGAAGTTTCGTCCATCCTAAAAAACACGTTTTCGGTTGGAATTTTTTGATGAAACCGGCCCCATACCTCTTTTCTGGGCCTAATTGGCTATATGGTGGGTTCGGGGGCAAAATTGTTCCGGACGAAAACTTAGCTCAATTTTGACTTCAAAAGCCCTCTCGAATTCGTTTTAACAAAAAACACGTTTTCGGTTTGAATTTTTGTACTAAATCGCACCTCACCTATTTTCTTGGCCAAACGGACTAGATGGCACGATTGGGGGCAAAAGTGTCCCGGAGTGAAGTTTCGTCCATCCTAAAAAACACGTTTTCGGTTGGAATTTTTTGATGAAACCGGCCCCATACCTCTTTTCTGGGCCTAATTGGCTATATGGTGGGTTCGGGGGCAAAATTGTTCCGGACGAAAACTTTGCTCAATTTTGCCTCAAAAGCCCTCTCGAATTCGTTTTTACAAAAAACACGTTTTCGGTTTGAATTTTTGTACTAAATCGCACCTCACCTATTTTCTTGGCCAAACGGACTAGATGGCACGATTGGGGGCAAAAGTGTCCCGGTGTGAAGTTTCGTCCATCCTAAAAAACACGTTTTCGGTTGGAATTTTTTGATGAAACCGGCCCCATACCTCTTTTCTGGGCCTAATTGGCTATATGGTGGGTTCGGGGGCAAAATTGTTCCGGACGAAAACTTTGCTCAATTTTGCCTCAAAAGCCCTCTCGAATTCGTTTTTAACAAAAAACACGTTTTCGGTTTGAATTTTTGTACTAAATCGCACCTCACCTATTTTCTTGGCCAAACGGACTAGATGGCACGATTGGGGGCAAAAGTGTCCCGGAGTGAAGTTTCGTCCATCCTAAAAAACACGTTTTCGGTTGGAATTTTTTGATGAAACCGGCCCCATACCTCTTTTCTGGGCCTAATTGGCTATATGGTGGGTTCGGGGGCAAAATTGTTCCGGACGAAAACTTTGCTCAATTTTGCCTCAAAAGCCCTCTCGAATTCGTTTTTAACAAAAAACACGTTTTCGGTTTGAATTTTTGTACTAAATCGCACCTCACCTATTTTCTTGGCCAAACGGACTAGATGGCACGATTGGGGGCAAAAGTGTCCCGGTGTGAAGTTTCGTCCATCCTAAAAAACACGTTTTCGGTTGGAATTTTTTGATGAAACCGGCCCCATACCTCTTTTCTGGGCCTAATTGGCTATATGGTGGGTTCGGGGGCAAAATTGTTCCGGACGAAAACTTGCTCAATTTTGCCTCAAAAGCCCTCTCGAATTCGTTTTTAACAAAAAACACGTTTTCGGTTTGAATTTTTGT
>OU015768.1:23375075-23385075 GCA_907173295.1 Fagus sylvatica
CCCCGAACCCACCATATAGCCAATTAGGCCCAGAAAAGAGGTATGGGGCCGGTTTCATCAAAAAATTCCAACCGAAAACGTGTTTTTTAGGATGGACGAAACTTCACTCCGGGACACTTTTGCCCCCAATCGTGCCATCTAGTCCGTTTGGCCAAGAAAATAGGTGAGGTGCGATTTAGTACAAAAATTCAAACCGAAAACGTGTTTTTTGGAAAAACGAATTCGAGAGGGCTTTTGAGGCAAAATTGAGCAAAGTTTTCGTCCGGAACAATTTTGCCCCCGAACCCACCATATAGCCAATTAGGCCCCGAAAAGAGGTATGGGGCCGGTTTCATCAAAAAATTCCAACCGAAAACGTGTTTTTTAGGATGGACGAAACTTCACTCCGGGACACTTTTGCCCCCAATCGTGCCATCTAGTCCGTTTGGCCAAGAAAATAGGTGAGGTGCGATTTAGTACAAAAATTCAAACCGAAAACGTGTTTTTTGGAAAAACGAATTCGAGAGGGCTTTTGAGGCAAAATTGAGCAAAGTTTTCGTCCGGAACAATTTTGCCCCCGAACCCACCATATAGCCAATAGGCCCAGAAAAGAGGTATGGGGCCGGCCGAAAACGTGTTTTTTAGGATGGACGAAAAGACAGAATCGTGCCATCTGTCCGTTTGGCCAAGAAAATAGATGAGGTGCGTTAGTCATTCAACCGAAAACGTGTTTTTTGGAAAAACGAATTCGAAGGGCTTTTGAGGCAAAATTGAGCAAACGTGAACAATTTTGCCCCCGAACCCACCATTTTAGGCCCAGAAAAGAGGATGGGGCCGGACGAAAACTTCACCCCGGGACACTTTTGCCCCCAATCGTGCCATCTAGTCCGTTTGGCCAAGAAAATAGGTGAGGTGCGATTTAGTACAAAAATTCAAACCGAAAACGTGTTTTTTGGAAAAACGAATTCGAGAGGGCTTTTGAGGCAAAATTGAGCAAAGTTTTCGTCCGGAACAATTTTGCCCCCGAACCCACCATATAGCCAATTAGGCCCAGAAAAGAGGTATGGGGCCGGTTTCATCAAAAAATTCCAACCGAAAACGTGTTTTTTAGGATGGACGAAACTTCACTCCGGGACACTTTTGCCCCCAATCGTGCCATCTAGTCCGTTTGGCCAAGAAAATAGGTGAGGTGCGATTTAGTACAAAAATTCAAACCGAAAACGTGTTTTTTGGAAAAACGAATTCGAGAGGGCTTTTGAGGCAAAATTGAGCAAAGTTTTCGTCCGGAACAATTTTGCCCCCGAACCCACCATATAGCCAATTAGGCCCAGAAAAGAGGTATGGGGCCGGTTTCATCAAAAAATTCCAACCGAAAACGTGTTTTTTAGGATGGACGAAACTTCACTCTGGGACACTTTTGCCCCCAATCGTGCCATCTAGTCCGTTTGGCCAAGAAAATAGGTGAGGTGCGATTTAGTACAAAAATTCAAACCGAAAACGTGTTTTTTGGAAAAACGAATTCGAGAGGGCTTTTGAGGCAAAATTGAGCAAAGTTTTCGTCCGGAACAATTTTGCCCCCGAACCCACCATATAGCCAATTAGGCCCAGAAAAGAGGTATGGGGCCGGTTTCATCAAAAAATTCCAACCGAAAACGTGTTTTTTAGGATGGACGAAACTTCACTCCGGGACACTTTTGCCCCCAATCGTGCCATCTAGTCCGTTTGGCCAAGAAAATAGGTGAGGTGCGATTTAGTACAAAAATTCAAACCGAAAACGTGTTTTTTGGAAAAACGAATTCGAGAGGGCTTTTGAGGCAAAATTGAGCAAAGTTTTCGTCCGGAACAATTTTGCCCCCGAACCCACCATATAGCCAATTAGGCCCAGAAAAGAGGTATGGGGCCGGTTTCATCAAAAAATTCCAACCGAAAACGTGTTTTTTAGGATGGACGAAACTTCACTCCGGGACACTTTTGCCCCCAATCGTGCCATCTAGTCCGTTTGGCCAAGAAAATAGGTGAGGTGCGATTTAGTACAAAAATTCAAACCGAAAACGTGTTTTTTGGAAAAACGAATTCGAGAGGGCTTTTGAGGCAAAATTGAGCAAAGTTTTCGTCCGGAACAATTTTGCCCCCGAACCCACCATATAGCCAATTAGGCCCAGAAAAGAGGTATGGGGCCGGTTTCATCAAAAAATTCCAACCGAAAACGTGTTTTTTAGGATGGACGAAACTTCACTCCGGGACACTTTTGCCCCCAATCGTGCCATCTAGTAGTTTGGCCAAGAAAATTTGATTTAGCCAAGAAAATAGGTGAGGTGCGATTTAGTACAAAAATTCAAACCGAAAACGTGTTTTTTGGAAAAACGAATTCGAGAGGGCTTTTGAGGCAAAATTGAGCAAAGTTTTCGTCCGGAACAATTTTGCCCCCGAACCCACCATATAGCCAATTAGGCCCAGAAAAGAGGTATGGGGCCGGTTTCATCAAAAAATTCCAACCGAAAACGTGTTTTTTAGGATGGACGAAACTTCACTCTGGGACACTTTTGCCCCCAATCGTGCCATCTAGTCCGTTTGGCCAAGAAAATAGGTGAGGTGCGATTTAGTACAAAAATTCAAACCGAAAACGTGTTTTTTGGAAAAACGAATTCGAGAGGGCTTTTGAGGCAAAATTGAGCAAAGTTTTCGTCCGGAACAATTTTGCCCCCGAACCCACCATATAGCCAATTAGGCCCAGAAAAGAGGTATGGGGCCGGTTTCATCAAAAAATTCCAACCGAAAACGTGTTTTTTAGGATGGACGAAACTTCACTCCGGGACACTTTTGCCCCCAATCGTGCCATCTAGTCCGTTTGGCCAAGAAAATAGGTGAGGTGCGATTTAGTACAAAAATTCAAACCGAAAACGTGTTTTTTGGAAAAACGAATTCGAGAGGGCTTTTGAGGCAAAATTGAGCAAAGTTTTCGTCCGGAACAATTTTGCCCCCGAACCCACCATATAGCCAATTAGGCCCAGAAAAGAGGTATGGGGCCGGTTTCATCAAAAAATTCCAACCGAAAACGTGTTTTTTAGGATGGACGAAACTTCACCCCGGGACACTTTTGCCCCCAATCGTGCCATCTAGTCCGTTTGGCCAAGAAAATAGGTGAGGTGCGATTTAGTACAAAAATTCAAACCGAAAACGTGTTTTTTGGAAAAACGAATTCGAGAGGGCTTTTGAGGCAAAATTGAGCAAAGTTTTCGTCCGGAACAATTTTGCCCCCGAACCCACCATATAGCCAATTAGGCCCAGAAAAGAGGTATGGGGCCGGTTTCATCAAAAAATTCCAACCGAAAACGTGTTTTTTAGGATGGACGAAACTTCACCCCGGGACACTTTTGCCCCCAATCGTGCCATCTAGTCCGTTTGGCCAAGAAAATAGGTGAGGTGCGATTTAGTACAAAAATTCAAACCGAAAACGTGTTTTTTGGAAAAACGAATTCGAGAGGGCTTTTGAGGCAAAATTGAGCAAAGTTTTCGTCCGGAACAATTTTGCCCCCGAACCCACCATATAGCCAATAGGCCCAGAAAAGAGGTATGGGGCCGGTTTCATCAAAAAATTCCAACCGAAAACGTGTTTTTTAGGATGGAGAAACTTCACTCCGGGACACTTTTGCCCCCAATCGTGCCATCTAGTCCGTTTGGCCAAGAAAATAGGTTCATCGGATTTAGTACAAAAATTCAAATCCGAAAACGTGTTTTTCGATAAAAAAAAACGTGTTGAGGGCTTTTGAGGCAAAATTGACGCAAAGTTTTCGATCCGAAACAATTTTGCCACCCCGGGACAAAGACTTATGGGGCCGGTTTCATGAAAATTCCAACCGAAAACGTTTTTTAGGATGGACGAAACTTCATTTGCCCCAATCGTGCCATCTAGTCCGTTTGGCCAAGAAAATAGGTGAGGTGCGATTTAGTACAAAAATTCAAACCGAAAACGTGTTTTTTGGAAAAACGAATTCGAGAGGGCTTTTGAGGCAAAATTGAGCAAAGTTTTCGTCCGGAACAATTTTGCCCCCGAACCCACCATATAGCCAATTAGGCCCAGAAAAGAGGTATGGGGCCGGTTTCATCAAAAAATTCCAACCGAAAACGTGTTTTTTAGGATGGACGAAACTTCACCCCGGGACACTTTTGCCCCCAATCGTGCCATCTAGTCCGTTTGGCCAAGAAAATAGGTGAGGTGCGATTTAGTACAAAAATTCAAACCGAAAACGTGTTTTTTGGAAAAACGAATTCGAGAGGGCTTTTGAGGCAAAATTGAGCAAAGTTTTCGTCCGGAACAATTTTGCCCCCGAACCCACCATATAGCCAATTAGGCCCAGAAAAGAGGTATGGGGCCGGTTTCATCAAAAAATTCCAACCGAAAACGTGTTTTTTAGGATGGACGAAACTTCACTCCGGGACACTTTTGCCCCCAATCGTGCCATCTAGTCCGTTTGGCCAAGAAAATAGGTGAGGTGCGATTTAGTACAAAAATTCAAACCGAAAACGTGTTTTTTGGAAAAACGAATTCGAGAGGGCTTTTGAGGCAAAATTGAGCAAAGTTTTCGTCCGGAACAATTTTGCCCCCGAACCCACCATATAGCCAATTAGGCCCAGAAAAGAGGTATGGGGCCGGTTTCATCAAAAAATTCCAACCGAAAACGTGTTTTTTAGGATGGACGAAACTTCACTCCGGGACACTTTTGCCCCCAATCGTGCCATCTAGTCCGTTTGGCCAAGAAAATAGGTGAGGTGCGATTTAGTACAAAAATTCAAACCGAAAACGTGTTTTTTGGAAAAACGAATTCGAGAGGGCTTTTGAGGCAAAATTGAGCAAAGTTTTCGTCCGGAACAATTTTGCCCCCGAACCCACCATATAGCCAATTAGGCCCAGAAAAGAGGTATGGGGCCGGTTTCATCAAAAAATTCCAACCGAAAACGTGTTTTTTAGGATGGACGAAACTTCACTCCGGGACACTTTTGCCCCCAATCGTGCCATCTAGTCCGTTTGGCCAAGAAAATAGGTGAGGTGCGATTTAGTACAAAAATTCAAACCGAAAACGTGTTTTTTGGAAAAACGAATTCGAGAGGGCTTTTGAGGCAAAATTGAGCAAAGTTTTCGTCCGGAACAATTTTGCCCCCGAACCCACCATATAGCCAATTAGGCCCAGAAAAGAGGTATGGGGCCGGTTTCATCAAAAAATTCCAACCGAAAACGTGTTTTTTAGGATGGACGAAACTTCACTCCGGGACACTTTTGCCCCCAATCGTGCCATCTAGTCCGTTTGGCCAAGAAAATAGGTGAGGTGCGATTTAGTACAAAAATTCAAACCGAAAACGTGTTTTTTGGAAAAACGAATTCGAGAGGGCTTTTGAGGCAAAATTGAGCAAAGTTTTCGTCCGGAACAATTTTGCCCCCGAACCCACCATATAGCCAATTAGGCCCAGAAAAGAGGTATGGGGCCGGTTTCATCAAAAAATTCCAACCGAAAACGTGTTTTTTAGGATGGACGAAACTTCACTCCGGGACACTTTTGCCCCCAATCGTGCCATCTAGTCCGTTTGGCCAAGAAAATAGGTGAGGTGCGATTTAGTACAAAAATTCAAACCGAAAACGTGTTTTTTGGAAAAACGAATTCGAGAGGGCTTTTGAGGCAAAATTGAGCAAAGTTTTCGTCCGGAACAATTTTGCCCCCGAACCCACCATATAGCCAATTAGGCCCAGAAAAGAGGTATGGGGCCGGTTTCATCAAAAAATTCCAACCGAAAACGTGTTTTTTAGGATGGACGAAACTTCACTCCGGGACACTTTTGCCCCCAATCGTGCCATCTAGTCCGTTTGGCCAAGAAAATAGGTGAGGTGCGATTTAGTACAAAAATTCAAACCGAAAACGTGTTTTTTGGAAAAACGAATTCGAGAGGGCTTTTGAGGCAAAATTGAGCAAAGTTTTCGTCCGGAACAATTTTGCCCCCGAACCCACCATATAGCCAATTAGGCCCAGAAAAGAGGTATGGGGCCGGTTTCATCAAAAAATTCCAACCGAAAACGTGTTTTTTAGGATGGACGAAACTTCACTCCGGGACACTTTTGCCCCCAATCGTGCCATCTAGTCCGTTTGGCCAAGAAAATAGGTGAGGTGCGATTTAGTACAAAAATTCAAACCGAAAACGTGTTTTTTGGAAAAACGAATTCGAGAGGGCTTTTGAGGCAAAATTGAGCAAAGTTTTCGTCCGGAACAATTTTGCCCCCGAACCCACCATATAGCCAATTAGGCCCAGAAAAGAGGTATGGGGCCGGTTTCATCAAAAAATTCCAACCGAAAACGTGTTTTTTAGGATGGACGAAACTTCACTCCGGGACACTTTTGCCCCCAATCGTGCCATCTAGTCCGTTTGGCCAAGAAAATAGGTGAGGTGCGATTTAGTACAAAAATTCAAACCGAAAACGTGTTTTTTGGAAAAACGAATTCGAGAGGGCTTTTGAGGCAAAATTGAGCAAAGTTTTCGTCCGGAACAATTTTGCCCCCGAACCCACCATATAGCCAATTAGGCCCAGAAAAGAGGTATGGGGCCGGTTTCATCAAAAAATTCCAACCGAAAACGTGTTTTTTAGGATGGACGAAACTTCACTCCGGGACACTTTTGCCCCCAATCGTGCCATCTAGTCCGTTTGGCCAAGAAAATAGGTGAGGTGCGATTTAGTACAAAAATTCAAACCGAAAACGTGTTTTTTGGAAAAACGAATTCGAGAGGGCTTTTGAGGCAAAATTGAGCAAAGTTTTCGTCCGGAACAATTTTGCCCCCGAACCCACCATATAGCCAATTAGGCCCAGAAAAGAGGTATGGGGCCGGTTTCATCAAAAAATTCCAACCGAAAACGTGTTTTTTAGGATGGACGAAACTTCACTCCGGGACACTTTTGCCCCCAATCGTGCCATCTAGTCCGTTTGGCCAAGAAAATAGGTGAGGTGCGATTTAGTACAAAAATTCAAACCGAAAACGTGTTTTTTGGAAAAACGAATTCGAGAGGGCTTTTGAGGCAAAATTGAGCAAAGTTTTCGTCCGGAACAATTTTGCCCCCGAACCCACCATATAGCCAATTAGGCCCAGAAAAGAGGTATGGGGCCGGTTTCATCAAAAAATTCCAACCGAAAACGTGTTTTTTAGGATGGACGAAACTTCACTCCGGGACACTTTTGCCCCCAATCGTGCCATCTAGTCCGTTTGGCCAAGAAAATAGGTGAGGTGCGATTTAGTACAAAAATTCAAACCGAAAACGTGTTTTTTGGAAAAACGAATTCGAGAGGGCTTTTGAGGCAAAATTGAGCAAAGTTTTCGTCCGGAACAATTTTGCCCCCGAACCCACCATATAGCCAATTAGGCCCAGAAAAGAGGTATGGGGCCGGTTTCATCAAAAAATTCCAACCGAAAACGTGTTTTTTAGGATGGACGAAACTTCACCCCGGGACACTTTTGCCCCCAATCGTGCCATCTAGTCCGTTTGGCCAAGAAAATAGGTGAGGTGCGATTTAGTACAAAAATTCAAACCGAAAACGTGTTTTTTGGAAAAACGAATTCGAGAGGGCTTTTGAGGCAAAATTGAGCAAAGTTTTCGTCCGGAACAATTTTGCCCCCGAACCCACCATATAGCCAATTAGGCCCAGAAAAGAGGTATGGGGCCGGTTTCATCAAAAAATTCCAACCGAAAACGTGTTTTTTAGGATGGACGAAACTTCACTCCGGGACACTTTTGCCCCCAATCGTGCCATCTAGTCCGTTTGGCCAAGAAAATAGGTGAGGTGCGATTTAGTACAAAAATTCAAACCGAAAACGTGTTTTTTGGAAAAACGAATTCGAGAGGGCTTTTGAGGCAAAATTGAGCAAAGTTTTCGTCCGGAACAATTTTGCCCCCGAACCCACCATATAGCCAATTAGGCCCAGAAAAGAGGTATGGGGCCGGTTTCATCAAAAAATTCCAACCGAAAACGTGTTTTTTAGGATGGACGAAACTTCACTCCGGGACACTTTTGCCCCCAATCGTGCCATCTAGTCCGTTTGGCCAAGAAAATAGGTGAGGTGCGATTTAGTACAAAAATTCAAACCGAAAACGTGTTTTTTGGAAAAACGAATTCGAGAGGGCTTTTGAGGCAAAATTGAGCAAAGTTTTCGTCCGGAACAATTTTGCCCCCGAACCCACCATATAGCCAATTAGGCCCAGAAAAGAGGTATGGGGCCGGTTTCATCAAAAAATTCCAACCGAAAACGTGTTTTTTAGGATGGACGAAACTTCACTCCGGGACACTTTTGCCCCCAATCGTGCCATCTAGTCCGTTTGGCCAAGAAAATAGGTGAGGTGCGATTTAGTACAAAAATTCAAACCGAAAACGTGTTTTTTGGAAAAACGAATTCGAGAGGGCTTTTGAGGCAAAATTGAGCAAAGTTTTCGTCCGGAACAATTTTGCCCCCGAACCCACCATATAGCCAATTAGGCCCAGAAAAGAGGTATGGGGCCGGTTTCATCAAAAAATTCCAACCGAAAACGTGTTTTTTAGGATGGACGAAACTTCACACCGGGACACTTTTGCCCCCAATCGTGCCATCTAGTCCGTTTGGCCAAGAAAATAGGTGAGGTGCGATTTAGTACAAAAATTCAAACCGAAAACGTGTTTTTTGGAAAAACGAATTCGAGAGGGCTTTTGAGGCAAAATTGAGCAAAGTTTTCGTCCGGAACAATTTTGCCCCCGAACCCACCATATAGCCAATTAGGCCCAGAAAAGAGGTATGGGGCCGGTTTCATCAAAAAATTCCAACCGAAAACGTGTTTTTTAGGATGGACGAAACTTCACTCCGGGACACTTTTGCCCCCAATCGTGCCATCTAGTCCGTTTGGCCAAGAAAATAGGTGAGGTGCGATTTAGTACAAAAATTCAAACCGAAAACGTGTTTTTTGGAAAAACGAATTCGAGAGGGCTTTTGAGGCAAAATTGAGCAAAGTTTTCGTCCGGAACAATTTTGCCCCCGAACCCACCATATAGCCAATTAGGCCCAGAAAAGAGGTATGGGGCCGGTTTCATCAAAAAATTCCAACCGAAAACGTGTTTTTTAGGATGGACGAAACTTCACTCCGGGACAATTTTGCGCCCAATCGTGCCATCTAGTCCGTTTGGCCAAGAAAATAGGTGAGGTGCGATTTAGTACAAAAATTCAAATCGAAAACGTGTTTTTTGGAAAAAACAAATTCGAGAGGGCTTTTGAGGCAAAATTGAGCAAAGTTTTCGTCCGGAACAATTTTGCCCCGAACCCACCATATAGCCAATTAGGCCCAGAAAAGAGGTATGGGGCCGGTTTCATATCAAAAAATTCCAAACGAAAACGTGTTTTTTTATTTTAGGATGGACGAAACTTCACTCCCCCGGGACACTTTTGCCCCCAATCGTGCCATCTAGTCCGTTTGGCCAAGAAAATAGGTGAGGTGCGATTTAGTACAAAAATTCAAACCGAAAACGTGTTTTTTGGAAAAACGAATTCGAGAGGGCTTTTGAGGCAAAATTGAGCAAAGTTTTCGTCCGGAACAATTTTGCCCCCGAACCCACCATATAGCCAATTAGGCCCAGAAAAGAGGTATGGGGCCGGTTTCATCAAAAAATTCCAACCGAAAACGTGTTTTTTAGGATGGACGAAACTTCACCCCGGGACACTTTTGCCCCCAATCGTGCCATCTAGTCCGTTTGGCCAAGAAAATAGGTGAGGTGCGATTTAGTACAAAAATTCAAACCGAAAACGTGTTTTTTGGAAAAACGAATTCGAGAGGGCTTTTGAGGCAAAATTGAGCAAAGTTTTCGTCCGGAACAATTTTTGCCCCCGAACCCCATATAGCCAATTAGGCCCAGAAAAGAGGTATGGGGCCGGGAACAATTTTCGAAACTTCACCCCGAATCGCACCATATATCCGTGGCCAATTAGGCCAAGAAAATTCGAAAGGTGAACAATTGGGTCCGGTTAT